>OX377618.1:192151390-192732171 GCA_947397865.1 Polietes domitor | reverse complement strand
AACGACGTAGACATTTTGACGCAAGAAAATAATTATCGTAGAAGATATACGCTTGAAATGTTACATATTATAAATGTCCCTACTGACCAGAGAATGAACTACAAGACTGACACTGACCACTGTGCACAAAATATATCGAAACATTCTTGACAAATATGGACGAAAACATTAGCTTTAGTTGAGAAAGTACTTAGAAACGAAATAGTTCATTGGTTTTGCTAAAATGTAATTATTGTGATAATTTTTGTTTTGTTTTTTTTTTTGTATAATTAATTTTGTTTGTATTTTAAGTGAATATTCCTGAGGATGATCGTCGATGACGATCGAAATATCGGAAAAGAATAACCTACTACTGTATACATATATATATATATACATGTATATATATATAATATATTGATCTTTCAATTTGGTATCCCACTATATGATAACGTCTATAGAAAGTTGAATGATTGTATTTTGATTTGCATTTATATAAGTGCGCGTGGTCATGTGATCCTATAAATAACAATAAGGCTGTTTTTCTTTAAGACTGGATAACTAAGCTGTGATAAGAAAAATTAAAAGTTAAAATTAAACTCAAAATATATTTTTTTTAAATTATCGCCAACAACAATACCAATGAGTGTATAAAACAAATTTTGATAAATATATTTTATATTAAATATATTGGACTTAGGCTGGATAATTATCCAGTGTAGGTCAAAGTTATGGTTATCGACCATAATTACGAAAAAGTCAACAGATTTTTATTTTTTTGAAAATTTGTGTTGATACAAATATTTATAATGTAGTTGCCAACATTTTTTATTTTGGGTAAAAAATTAAATTTTTATTAACGTTTTTGTTATGGCAGCTTCTTATCCCGGCTTAAAGAAAAACAGCCTTAATAAACAACAGCTTCTCCATTGTGCTTCTTTAGTGTGTCAAAGTAGGTAGAGTATTATCTTTCTTTGGAAAGATTATGATATTCAAGATGTCTGGTCAAATATGCCTAACATGGAAAGCTATAATTGCAAAAATATTTATTAAATTCATCCGTATTATAAATTTTGGGAATGGATAAAAATAATTTTTAATAATTTTATTAAATTCATCCGTATTATAAGTTTTGGGAATGGATAAAAATAATTTTATGGATATTAATAATATTAAATTATGGGAACATTGGCTAATATTAACGAATATTGAACTACTTGGCAAAAAATAAAAGAAAAGTGTTAAAAACCAAAACAAATTATTCCTTCCATTTTCCCAAAAATTTCAAATAAATAGAGGTGATCGAATGACAGAATGAGCCGGCAAATCAGCCGAAAGCCGCCGCCGATAATTATGGGACGGCTTGTAACTCTGGATATGACCCATTTTCAACACAGGTGTTCCTAACTTAGATATAAGGTGTTGTGCATAATTTGATCAAAATCGCTTAAATTCTGTGGCTTCTAAATCTGAATCGATTTGCTTCAAATTAAATAGCGTCCGCCGTCGACGTGCAAAAATCGTTTGTGTCAAGTTTCGTTAGAATCGGACAATAATTGCGACCTGTATCGTGATTAAAATAATAGACGGACGGACAGACGGACGGACGGAGAGACAGACATGGCTAAATCGGTGAGTGATTTCTATGTCGGTCGGTATAATAAACGATGGGTCTATCTCGCTTCCTTTTGGGTGTTACAAACAAATGAGCAAAGACATTATACCCTGTGTTGTAGGGTGTAAACATAGATAAATCCCCAAATTGGACATAACATCATAATTAAGCGGTACAGTGCCACACATTATCACACAGGGTATGAGAATATAAAACTTCATTCCACTTTTGTTATCACAGACAAGTTAACCACTGTTAGTGCAGGCACCCATACATACGACCGGCAGGCAAACAGAACAAACGAACGCCGGACGGATGAACAACAAAACGTTAGAACCTGTAAACATGGCCTATACCAGAGCAAATCTCTGAGCGTGAAAACCAGTTTCACACGAAGAAAACAACAAGAAAAACACACGCACACACACACGACACAACAAAATACAAGCCTCCACATCGAACCTTCGAACATGTTGGCAGCAAACGTAAGAAAATAACCCCCCGTTTGCCATGCCATGACGTACACGTTGTTTGTGAGCAAAAGCAAGCGTTTCGGTGTGATGGCGATAACACCGCCAGCGATGGACTAAGTTTAAGGTTTTGGAAAAAGTTCTGCTTCAGTCTGTAATTATTTCCATTGAATAAGGTTGCTCGCGGACGGAGAGGCCGGCGCAAAAATTTCAGATTTTCATTTGTTTGCGCGATTGCGAACACGGGCACGGGTACGGGTCTCGCTTAGGAAACGGTCTTTGTAGAATTCTGGTACTTACTGTACTGTAGACGTACAGCTGCTGGCTGTTGCTTCTTCATCGGCGTGCTGTGCTACTACTGCTGCATGCAGCATTTGCCTCTTGCCAACGGCTTGTGAAATCTCACCATCGCCAGACATCATCCAGTGATCGAGTTAGTGATTTTTTAAGAAAATAAAAAAAACGTTGTGTTGTGCTCTTCTATATTCTTGGCGGTAGCGTTCGCGCGTTCCTAATTTGCGCTCGTTTTCTTGTCTAATTTGAATAAACGTGAGTTTTATTTGGATTCATAGCGGCGATCACGTAAAGTTGAAGCACGAAAAACCCCGAAACGAGATTAGAGATTAAAAACACACATATTTGAAGGAGAATCGTGTTCGAAAATACCGGAAAAAGGTACACCTCCAAGTCAATCATTGCAGAACTATAGCTGATATATATCAGAAAACAAAAGAAGCAGAAATTTGTAATTTCTAAACATTTGAACTTATTCACTTGCCCCGCAGTGTCTTATTAAGTGACGAATATTTATTATAACCTTATTAACATTTGATTTGTTTAAAGTCGGATTTTTTATTGTAAATATATCGTAAGAGTATTTCGAGTCTCTACAATTTGTCTTGGGTTTTAATGAAACGCAATTAATTGTCAAATAAGTAAACAGTGGATTTGCGGTTAAAACGAACAACAATGAATTATTGTTTTCTCCGGTAGAAAAAAAATTTTGATATTATTGCGGTATTTTAACGAGAAAAAATCGTCTATACACAGATAGAAACTGCTTCGTTCCAGTAACGTAACTAGTCATTATAAGTGAAAGGTTTCATTAATAAAACGCTTGTTTCTTGACAACTATGAAAATGTATAACTCGTTCTATTACACCGTGCGACAATTTTCAAAAAAGTTTTCGGTTGATATACATCTGAAACTGTAGGAAAAACAGAGTTTTTATGTTCTATAATTTCTTACCCTCTTGCTCCTTAGAAATACTACAAAGTTTCAAAGGATACAATTTTTCAAAAAAAAAAAATACTTATTCACACCCTACGATACAGATATGAGTTTAAAATAAGTAAGAAGGCGTAAAGTTCGGCCGGGCCGAACTTTATATTGCCTCCACCTTGGATTGCACTCCACAGAGGCTGTCGATTTTCGTAGAGGTGCAGTAATATTACTGGAAAATATAAAACGTTTTAATATAGCCAAACCAAAACAAATATTGAAAAAATAATTTTATAAATATATATAATATTTTTATTATTTCAAACCATGCTATAAGCATGGCAAGGTAACTAATTCGTTTACACTATTTGTATTGAAATAATTCAAATAATAAATATTCTTATATTTATATTTTCAAAAATGCTTAAATACCGTAGATATTGGTAGATAGTGGGTTGTACAGTTGTTGTATTTCAATTCTATTTTAATTCCAAAAGTAAAAATTTTATTTTTACGGATAGTCTGGCTTGAGGTCATGAACAAATCAAAAAACTGATGTTTAGTTTTTATACCCTCCACCTCTGGGGGTATACTAACATTGTCATTCCGTTTGTAACACCTTGAAATATCGACCTGAGACCATATAAAGTATATATATTCTTGATCGTCATAAAATTCTAAGACGATCTAGCCATGTCCGTCCGTCCGTCTGTCCGTCTTTGAAAGCACACTAGCATCTAAACGAAAGGAGCTAGAACGTTCAAATTTTCCATAAATGCGTCTTATAGTCGTAGATCGGTTGGGACTGAAACGGGGCGAAATCGGCCCACAAGAACTAAAAATACCCATAAAAATCCTTAATATTTTAGCGTATTTAAGCATGTTTTTTGAATATGTCTGTTTATATTTGCTTGATATTTGGTATGTGCATTCCCCTTACAGCAAAAACGTGCACTATAAAGTGATTCTTATTTGTAGGGGGTGAAATGGGGTAAAAAGGGATAAAAATGGTACATATTAAACGACAACAGCTAGAAACACGAAATTCGGTGTGTACATTCCTCTAATTGAGTAGATACGGAAAATAGACGAATTTTTCGAAATTCGTACTTTTTGGGGTTAAAATCGAAAAAGGGGATACAAATAATACCAACCAAATGACCGCAGCTAGAGTCATGCAATTCGGAGTATACATTCCTCTGACTGTGTAGTCACGGAAAATAAACGGATTTTTCGAAATTCGTACTTTCAAGGGATACAATGGTACAGAGGGATAAAAATAGTACCAACTAAACAACTACAGCTAGAATGGCGAAATTCAAATTTCGTAGAAACGTAAAGGGGGTAAAAATGGTACCAACCAAATGGGCGCAGCTGGAATCATGGAATTCGGTGTATACATTCCTCTGACTGCATAGACATGCAAAATAAAACGTTTTTTCCAAATTCGTACTTTTTCTTTTACGGCAAAAAGGTTATTTTGCACTATGTACGTCTGATAATGGATTTTCAAAACTTGTTCTTTTGGAATTAAAATAGAATGGAAATACAACCAACTGTAGCACCCACTATCTACTAATATTTATGGTATTTAAGCTTTTTGAAAATATAAAATAAGAAAATTTATTTTTTGAGTTGACGTATTAGTAGTCTTGCCTTATAAGCGTGGTTTGAAATAATTAAAATATTATTTTTATTTATAAAATTAGTTTTTCAATATTTGTATCTGTTTTGATTTTTCTATATAACAAAATTATATTTTCCTGTAATATTACTTCACTACTACGAAAATCGACTTCCTCTGTGGAATGTAATCCATGGTTTATAAAATTCGGCCCGGCCGAACTTAACGCCGTTTTTACTTGTTTTTTTTTTTTTAAATTGTTTTATTTATTTATTCTTTTCCGATATTTCGATCGTCATCGACGATCATCCTCAGGGATAATCACTTAAAATACAAACAAAATTAATTATACAAAAAAAAAAAAAAAAAAAAAAAAAAAAAACAAAAATTATCACAATAATTACATTTTAGCAAAACCAATGAACTCTTTCGTTTCGAAGTACTAATGTAAAGCTAATGTTTTCGTCCATATTTGTCAAGAATGTTTCGATATATTTTGTGCACAGTGGTCAGTGTCAGTCTTGTAGTTCATTCTCTGGTCAGTAGGGACATTTATAATATGTAACATTTCAAGCGTATATCTTCTACGATAATTATTTTCTTGCGTCAAAATGTCTACGTCGTTGAAGTTTGGTACCTCACACACAAAGTGGCATAAGCTTTGGTTAAATAAAACCTATATAACTTCCATGCGGGTAGTCAAAATCAGTTGTAGTTTGATTATATATTATTATTATTTTTAATCACATTAAAACTAAAAAAAATAGGTAAAAAATATGCTGCTTATTTTACCTTCCACACAATTATCTCTTTCCTAGGTAAAACTAAATGCTTTATAACTCCTATACTGGTGCCTCAAATCCATTATAACTTCATATTTGATCATGTTTTTACAATTATTTACAAATGTGGAAACTGGGCCCAATTGCTACAAACTTCTAGTACCTCCCACACACATAATCCGGCGCTAAGTAAAATTTAAGTTCATCCATACACATGCTCTCTGAGAGTGAGGATATATATAAGTCGGTTTAACCGACTGAAACTTACTAACGGGTTTTTCGTTGCATAGTGTAATCGATGAAGCCTAGTTGAGGCTTCATTTCAACAGTATGAACATAGTGAAAGCTATACATTTAATAAGGCGATACAAATCCAATGTAAAAAATATGTTGTTTCTATTTTTTGTTTTCTTACATAGAAAGCAACGTTTTTAAAAGAAGTGTGTGACATTTATTTGTTTCGGTTGCAGGCAAGATACATAAATAATATATAAATATTCAGTATAAAAATATATGATAAATATATATATATATATATATATATATATATATATATATATATATATATATATATATATATATAAATACAGGGTTTTCCAAATTTTCCATAACCAAATCGCAAAGTGGCTGCCCAATGTCCTCGATAGCCTCACGAATTCTATCTTTGAGGTCTTGAATCGACGCTGGGCTGTTGGCGTAGACCATAGTTACAAACCGACCCATAATTACCGGCGGCGGCGGCGGCTTTCGCCTGATTTGCCGGCTCGTTCTGTCATTCGATCACCCTTAATTTTTGACAATTTTCGGAAAATGTAAGGAATAATTTGTATTTTTTAATACATTTTCTTTTACTTTTTGTCAAGTAGTTCAATATTCGTTAATATTAGCATGTTCCCATAATTTAATATTATTATCCCATACAATTATTTTTTGGGAGTGGGAATCCATTCCCTAAATTTATAGTATGGTTGAATTTAATAAATATTTTTGCAATTACAGCTTTTCATGTGAGGCATATTTGACCAGATATCTTGAATATTATAATCCTTCCAAAGATTGATAAAACTCTACCTACTTTGACACTAGAAATAAGCACAGCAGAGGAGCTGTTGTTGATTGTTTTTCAAAGGAACACATGGCCACTCATACTGAAATTGACTTATATAAATGCGACTTTCAAATCAATATACAATCATTACACTTTCTAAAGACGTCATCATATAGTGGGAAACCAATTTCACATTAAGGTGGAAGGTTGTCTAAGTCGACAGTAGTATTTTCTTTTGCAATTTTAAGTGGGTTGTCTATTTTGGTAGTAAGATTTGAAAGAGTTAAAACTCCGTCAAATCTCGGCGGTGTGGTTTAAGTCCATATAAGTCGATGAAATCGGCGGCGTGGTTGAAGTCGATGTGAGCCGAAACATGCGGCGGCGGCGGCTTGTAGACCTAAAATCGGTCGGCTTGTATCTCTGGCGTAGACCTTATCTGTCACGTGGTCCCAAAGGAAGAAGTTGCAAGGTGTTAAATCACAAGATCTCGGTGGCCAATTGTAATCACCTCTTCGAGAGATAACACCGCCCGGAAACTTTTCCCGTAAAAGAGCAATGGTTTCGTTGCTTGTGTGGCACGTAGCACCGTCTTGTTGAAAGTAAACATTGTCCAGATAAATACCATCAAACTCCGACCATAAAAAATCATTAGCGCAATCCATTCACCGTAACTGTTGATCCAACCTCATTTTCGAAAAAGTAAAATCCAATGACCCCGCCGGACCATTAACCGCACCAAACAGTCACACGAAAAGGATGGAGAGGCTTGGGTTTTCCGAGTCCCAGATGCGACAATTTTGCTTGTTGGCGTAGCCACCGAGGTGGAAATGGGCCTCATCTGTCAAGATGATTTTTCGATGGAATTCCGGATCATTTTCACTCATGAATTTTAATAATTCCAATGCGTTGTTGAAGCGTGTATCGTTCCATTTTTAATTTCTATTCTATTCTATTTGTCAAATGTCAAAGAATAAAAGCTGTCACCATGCCATTTGTAAATAAATTTGCATTCTATTAAATATAGATGCAAAATGGCCTTGAGTCAGGACAATATCCCAGTTCAAATCATATATAAGGATTTTCATTTGATTCTTTTCTGGGGTTTCCCTTCAAAAAATAATATTCAATCAAAGCGCAAAATTGGGTTTGATCCAAACAAAAAGTAAATTATATAGCCGCCTTCCAAGAGAATTGCCAATAATATTTACGATCTCTTTACATTCGGTTCGGATAACCGGATCCATACCTTGGAGAACGAATACTTTGTGAACTATATTGTTATGTACATAAAATAACTTTTATCCAAGTCGTGGTAATCTTTTTAAATTTATTTATTTTTGTCCAATAATTCGACTAACATCGTTAGTCGTCTTCAGGAGATCTAACAAAACATTAATATTTATTTTTCAATTTAAAAAATACGCTTTGAAAGTATATTGCCAACTAGCTCTTGTTTCGCCAGTCATCGCCAATGTTTCGATACATTTGGGAGCATCTATCGATGATAGTTTTGTAATTAAGTCCGGGAATGTCAGTAATTGAAAACATCGAAAGTGTATAATGTCTGAAGTAATTTTTCTCTTTCCCGAATATTTTTTCCAATTTTTATTAGTATTCGAAATCCTTGAAAACACTTTTGCTAACTATATGTTCCTTACGCTTTTTATTCTTCAGTGTTTGAAGCATTTGTAGTCCACATAAGTACCTTGAAAATAAGCTTTTGCTATTTCTGATCATTTATTCCTGTGCATTTCTTTAATTTTAAACTAATTTCTTTAATTTTTAAAGAAGATCGCTATACACAAAAAATATTTTTCTTCCAGGGATTAAAAAATTAAATATCATCCATCTAATCTACAACTCCAAAACTTGTCATGACAAAATATCATAAAAATGCTATACATTTGATGGCATCTTTATAACCAACATGTAATTGTTGTTTAATATTTAAGAGTACGAAATTTCCGGCAACGAAATCAGAACTTTTTTTTCGAAAAATTTTAATCATTCAAGAAAATCGTAGACTTTATATTTATAGCCTTTAGGAATAATACACCACCAGGGTTGAGTAGGGTGATTAATCACGGCTTTCGAGATTTAAATTCAATAGTTACAATCTAAATGTGTTTATATTAATTATGAGAATCTATTAAAATTAAATTCAACTCATAACATGAGCGGAAATATATACTTTCTTCGTTTCTTCGCAGATTAGCTGTTGCTAATGACATGTATTGGAACTGGAACTATCAATTGCGATGAGCGAAGGGGAAACATTTATTTGCAAATGATTATTAAATGACATTAATAATCTCTATGCACAACTCTTATCAAATTTGTATTTTAATAGTTTAGAACACAACAAGACCATATTTTTCTAAAATGCGTTTTTGTATTTAATATAATTAGACTGTGTCCATACAACTGAGCAAAGAAAAAATCTAAATATGTATTTTAACATTTAAAAAATTCCAAAACATGAATATTGTTTGAATTTATATTACATACTTGACGAATTTAATGTTAAATAAATAAAAATTTGAACTGGGATATATATATTTTATAGAATGCAATTTTATTTACACATGGAATGGGGACATTTATTTTAATATATTTCAGCCAAGTAATAAATGTCACCATGTCATTTGTAAATAAATTTGTATTCTATGCAATATAGATGCAAAATGGTCTTGAACCGAGGAAATATCCCAGTTCAAATCAAATATTGATTACAGACCAAAATGAAACAAACGAAAAATACAAAATAATTGAAAATTTTTAGAAGGTCTTACGAATTTGATGATGCTTGGTTTTGAAAAAAAGAAAAATATGTTGGAAAAAACAATTTTAAAAATTTTATTAAACTATATTTGAAATGTATCATATTTTGTTACTATGCTAAAAAAAACATTCGTCCGGGCCGAACTTTCTATACCCTCCACAATGGATTGTATTCCACAGAGGCTGTCGATTTTCGTAGAAGTTCAGTAACATTACATGCCAATGTCAATTTTTTAATATAGCCCAACCAAAATAAATACAAATATTGAAAAATTAAATTTATAAATAAATATAAAATTGTTATTATCTCATACCACGCTTAGCAAAACTACTAATACGTTATATATATCGAAATAATACTTCAAGTCAATTCAAAAACTAAATATAAGACAGCAATTTTCAATAAAACTTAAACACTGCAGTTGGTTGTATTTCCATCCATTTTAATACCAAAAGTACAAATTTTGAAAATTAATTATTTCTCGCGTAGACAGTGCAAGATAACCTAACTTCTTGATTTAAAAAAAAATGAAAAAAAAAAAAATACAAATTTGGAAACATATTTTTATTTTACTTGTCTATGCAGTCAGACGAATGTGTACTCCGAATTCCGTCATTCTAGCCGCGGCCATTTGGTTGGTACAATTTGTATCCCTTTTTCCCATTTACCCCCTTAAAGGTATGGCTTTCTAAAAATCCCTATATTTTACTTGTCTACGCAATTAGAGGTATGTACACACCAAATTTCTTCATTCTAGCTGTAGCCGCTTAGTTAGTAACATTTTTATCCCTCAATCCCATTGTAGTACGAACTTTGAAAACCCCTTTTATTTTTCGTGTCTACGCAGCCAGAGAAATGTATACTCCGAATTTCATGACTATAGATGCGGTCATTTGGTTGGCACAACTGTTATCCCATTTTTCCATTTTAACACCAAAAAGTACGAATTTCCAAAAATCTCTTTATTTTACGTGTCTACACAATCAGAGGAATGTATACACCGAATTTCATTATTTTAGGTGCAGCCGTTTGGTTGGTACCATTTTTATCCCTCTATTCCCATTTTACCCCCTAAAAGTACGAATTATGAAAAAATAATTTTTATGACGATCAAGAATATATATACTTTATAGGGTCTCAGGTCTATATTTCAAGGTGTTACAAACGTAATCGGCCCAATTACGGTTGTCGCCGTCGTCGCAATATTGAAGCGAGGCGACAACATTTGTATTATGGTTGTCGCTTTTTGTCAATAGCGACGAAAGATTGCGATGATCGTTGTCGATACAACAGTCGAAGTCGAGTCGATGTTTGAGAATATCTGTCGCCGTGTATTTTTGAGGCGACGTTGATGTTTTACACATATTTGTATTTTTGTACTTCCCGCTTGTGTACTTAGAAGATGTATAAAATGAAAATAACGAGCACGAAACAATTCGAAATTTTAGTTGCCGAACTGGAAAAAAATCCAAGTTTGGCAAAAGGGTTTTCCACAAGCCACGTTCCGGCTAATTTCAAATCGGATTGGGAGGCCATTGCAACAAAATTAAATGCAAGCGGGCCTCCGGTAAGAGACACCGATGGCTGGCAAAGAGTAAGTTTATAAGTTTGTTTTATAAGTTTTTATAATCTTTTTTTATAAAATTTTATAAAATCCTCATAGGTTTGGAAGGATTTAAAATTCAAAATAAAAAACAAACTCGTGCACAATAAGTGCGAAGCCAATAGCACTGGGGGAGGAATTTTTAAACAAATGACTTGGTCGCTGTTGGAAGAGTCCGTTGCAAATTTGGTGCAGTTCCAAAAGTTGCTTAACCCACCGGGTCATACACTTGGAATCGAAGAAGTGGAGAACATTGACATTGACACAGTTGAATTTGTATATGGAATCGAGCTGGTAGAACCAGCTGACGTCGAAAACGAGCATATACAAAGCACCGTAGAAGCTCCTCGACCGTCTAGGATAATCGCTGGTAAAAAGCCCTCCAGAAAAGACGCAACTGTTGAATTGTTGAAGGAACAATATAAGCTTCAACATGAACACAACGAAGAGAGCCGAAAAATCATGACGGACATTAACAATAATTTAAAAGAAAGCGTGCGGTTCCAGCGCAAGTGCTTCCAGATTGAAGTAGAGAGACATAACATGTTCAAGGAACAATACAAGAAGGATGAAGTGGACAGAGAGCGTGAGCGCCAAATTAAAAAAAGGAAGCTCGAAGTAATAGAAATACAGCTTGTCCTCTTCATCCTCGCTTGAACTAAGTAGTAATAGTGCACTATCGCGTTGTTCATCGTAAATTTAACAACATTTTTATGTTTTTTTTTAAAAAAGACGTTCGTTTGTTTTGCGCGGACTTCAAAATAAAAACAATTTTCTGTCATTTATAAGACAATAACAAAAGAATGTTGCCAACTTATTTTTTAAACTGTCGATGTCGCTCCTATACCTCACCGTAATATCATTTTAAAAGCGAGGCGACGGCGACAAGCACACAGCGTCGACATCGACTATCGAAGCGACAACCGTAATTGGGCCGAATGACAAAGTTAGTATATCCCCATCCTGGAGAGTATAAAAAGGCCTAACCATATATTTTTCTGAATATTTAAGCATACAAATTTATGGATATACTTTTTTTAAATTTTGTTGCTAAAATTCCAATTTTTTCGAGGTAGCTCTAATACTTGTAGTTTCATTTTTTGAACTCCCGATCCGATAACACCCGTATACATGTTAAATTAATTGTAAAGTGTGATTTTTTAAAAGCTATAGGAAAGTTTAAAAAAAAAACACATAAAATTCAGAAAAATGCATGAAATTTGTTTTAATAGATAGTACGGTCCATATAATTTAATGTTTGAAGATTATTTCATGCAAATGGTGACCATGACTGCGCCTCAAATGGTCCATCCGCTTAGTCCAATTTTGGCTTTTCCACGTTTTTGAGTAACAGAGGCCCAATTGCTTCGAACGTCGACGAATCGATAATTGATGGTCATCATTAACACTGGCCGCCGATACAGCTGCGATATTTTCTTCAGTTCGCACTCTACGTAAGCGTGTTGGTGGTTTAATGTCCAACAATGTAAATTTGGTGCGAAATTTAGTCACAATAGCCCGAATAGCCGCTTCAGTGGGTCGATTAAACTGACCATAAAATGGAAGAAGCGCGCGATGAACTTTCTTAACAGAGCACGCATTTTGATAATAAAATGCAATAATTTGCAAGCGTTGTTCGTTTGTAAGACGATTCATGGTTAAATTATAGACCAAACTGAAGATATTTGACAGTGAAACAAAACACGAAACGTGCGTCAACTGTTTAAACCAGTGTTGCCACAAAGATAATAGCTACAAAATCACCCTTTACTTATGATGGCAACAAAGGTTGTGCATTTCATTTTCACATGGAAACAGTGAGAGAGAGAATTCTCCAATGAATTGAGAAATATTTGATTTTGTACTCGCACGAATAAACTTATAAAAATAGAAACAAATTATGAAAAAATATCTAATGAAGAAAACAATGTCAATATGTAAAAGATTTATGGATAAATTGCTTTACAAATATTGCTTTAATATTTGAATATGTATTTTGTTTAATGTTGCAATAGTTGGGATTGTAACGAAGAAAACAAGGCCTATTTGAAGAAAATCTATGAATAAATGTATATTAGGGTGAGTCGTGCAAAATAAGTTGATGCGGTCTCCACCAAAAAAATGAAGATTGGATTGTTTGCAAAATATTTCGTCCCTCAAAAGACCTCCAAAAATCATTATTCCTTTGTAATTGTTTATTTTGCGCTTTTGTCCGAAATTTTGTTTCTGATTTATTAAACATTAAACTGAAAGCACTTGAAATATAATTTCTTATTTTTGTATTAGTGCAACTTATTGGTCGAATTATTGGGCGTTTATATCCATTTGTTGTAGTTTTTAAAGTGACAACTACAAACTCATATTTCTTGGAAATAATTTGTGAATGGTGTCGAATGATGTCTATATTATGAATATCGGACGAGAAATTACGTCACTGATTCCATTTTTTGTGAAAATAGTTTAGTACAAGAGTCGATTTTTCAGAGCCAGAACTTTCAAACTCTTCTTACAAAAATGAACGCTTCAGCCTTAAATTCCTTCCTATGTTCATCATGTAGGCATCATTGACTGCAGTTATTAATTTTTTTATAAAATACTAACACCAAATATGAAAAAACAAAAAAATCTTGAGCCATTTTTACGAAGTTTTGGCTTAAATTAATTTATTCATACTTGAAGGCGATCTACTAGAAGGGACATAACTTCATAGATTTTCTTGATTTTAAAAAAGTGGGCCTATAAAAATGACTATGTTTTTTAATTTTTTTCGTCTTTCCAAATTTTCAAAAAATTAAAAAACATAGTAATTTCCACTTTCAACTAAGCCTTAAAATTTACAGAGTAAATAGATTGTTTAAATATTTTTTTTTCGAGGAAATCAAAGAGTACAAACACTTAAAAAATAAAGTTTAAATTTATTTTTGGTTTTCCAAATTTTCAAGCAATTAAAACAAGTAAGGAAAGGCTAAAGTCGGGCGGGGAAAACTATATGATACACTTTCTATCCGAATACAATTCAATTCGGTAAAAAGTGAAAACGGGAAGGATTTTTGAGAAAAATATTTGTATCGGAGCTATATCCAAACATGGAATGAAGTGACCCACTTACACAATAGGTTCTTCCAGTTCAAGTATTACGTGTTTTGCTCAATTTGAAGAAATTCAGTGAAAATACGTGGTTTCTGGGTCGGAAAAAATCAAGCCGGGAGCGAAAGTTGTATGGGAGCTATTTATAAATCTAAACAGATCTGACTTATTTTCATCATGGGTATTTCAAGTTGAAATATAAGATATTTTGGAGGATTTGAAGAAGATCTGTTAAAATGTGTGCTTTCTAGAGCGGAAAAAGTCAAATTGAGAGTGAAATTCGTATGGGTACTGTATATGTAAATCTGTACCGATCTGACCTATTTTCACCATGGGTATTTCTAGTTGAAATATAACATGTTTTGCCAATTTTGAAGAAGATCTGTTAAAATTTGTGGTTTCTAGAGCGGTTTCAAATTGAGAGCGATATTTGTATGGGAGCTATATATAAATCTGAACCGATCTGACACATTTTTACCACAGGTGTTTCTAGTTGAAAAATAAGATGTTTTGCCAAATCTGAAGACAGTCTGATACAATTTGTGGTTTCTAAAGCGGAAAAAATCAAACCGGGAGCGAAATTTGTATGGGAGCTATATATAAATCTGAAGCGATCTGACCCATTTTTACCACAGGTGTTTCTAGTTGAACTATAAGATGGTTTGCCAATATTGAAGAAAATCTGTTAAAATATGTGGTATCTAGAGTGAAAAGAGTCAAATCGGGAGTGAAATTCGTATGGGGGATATATATCTGTTGTGCAAAATTTCGTTTGGTTCTGTCTACAATTGTGACCTGTATCGTGATTACAAGAATAGATGGACGGACAGACGGACATTGCTAAATCGATTCAAAAAGTGATTCTAAGTCGATCGATATAATTAACAATGGGTCTATGTCGCTTCCTTTTGGGTGTTATAAACAAATGCACAAAGACATAATACTCTCGTGGAGTGTATAAAAATTATTAATTATTATAGGCCCTCATTCAACCAAGCCTCAAATTTTAAAGAATAAATAGATGCTTTAATAAAAAAAATCGAGAAAATCGAAGAGTACAAACAATTAAAAAATAAAGATTTAATTTTAAAAATCAAAATTTGTATACATTTTTTTAAATATTTGATCTGCAAAGTACGTCAAAATTAAAAAAAAATAATATCCAATTCGGACCATTATTGACGCAGTTATGAGCAAAAGACTGAAAAAAGAACTATAATTTAACGATTTTTAAAAAAGCTGCATCTGTTTAACGAGTAATCAGAAAAAACTCAAAGTATACCGGGTGGTGTTTTTTGGTGGGTACTAAAAAATATAAAAAAATGGAGGAAAACAAAATTATTTTTTTTAACTGTCCGATTTGTCGTGGAATGCCCCATATAGATATTGTTTTCTTTGTCAGAATGTTAGCTATTAAAAAATAAAATAAAATGTCTTTACATTTTTTTCTATCGTTCTATATCCTAAACCACTGATTCTATGTGGAAGTTCATTTAATTGGACCTATGGGCATATAAAATTTTAATTGGTATCAGCTATAAAAAATAACTGATTATTTTTTCAAATATCTGGTTTTATTGGAAAGGTTGAACTTTGTCATTTAATAAGGGAACACAATACCATTCATATGATTACCCCGACTGGCTCGGCAGTACCTCATCCGATCAACCCAATTTTTCAGTACAGCCCGAAATCCACACCAAACGGTGACTCGTTGCTGATGCATTGGCTTCTCCATAGTCACGTGTGGGTTCTCTGAATCCCATATGCGGCAATTTTGCTTATTGACATAACCACCGAGATGAAAATGAGCTTCATGAAGGCCGATCTCTTCTCGAAAATGTTCCATGTAAATTTCTGACTGTTTGCGTTAAAGACTCACTACTTTGGAAATATTTAATATTTTATTTTCCCAATTTAATATTTCCCAATTTTGTTCGAGCGTCCCATTTTGCAAATGTCAAACATAAACCTGAATTAATTTTATTCTACCTTTCAAAATCAAAGTAATCGGTAGTTCACATATAAAATTTATAATGGTCAACCCATATATGCAATTATTAAAGGCAAAATTGGAATTTTATTAAAAGAAAATAAAACGAAATATCCAAAATTTGTTAATTTCATTTTAGAGTTTAGAAAGTCAAAATACATCAGAAAATGTTATACATAGCCCTTCGGCAAATTTTCTGTTGTATGGTGTTATGGGAAAATATTGAAAGTATACACGTGTTCTCACTCCAATGACACACACTCATACATACCTAGGGTTCATTTGAATACCGCAGCTTTTAAAATGGCGCAAAATTAATATTAATTCGAATATTAATTTATTTTATATTAATTTATTATTTTAATTTTTTTAGGCCTATGTATATGAGGAGATAGACAATCAAAATTTTAGTCCTAAACGACAATCAATAGCTGCTAGACACACAGACAGGCAAAAACGAATCTTTTCTGATGTGTTGTCGAGCAAACACATCTGCTCAAATTGTCAAACATGTTTGCCATCATTTCACAGGCCACAATGGCCTGAGATAGTTTTTGGTTTTGTTTGCTTTTTGGGCGGGCATTTTGCGGCTAGACGCCGAGTGTGTAGATTTTCTTTTTCTTTTGCGTATTAACATCAAAAGTCCATAAATTGTTTGCCGAACTACCAAAATATGTATATTTGCAATAACCATAAACTACACTCGTACATTCCAAGGCATCCTGTTGTTGCTGAGAGCAAATATAATTTTCACTTGTTGTGCGAATCACCATATAATATAAATATACATACATATTATGATGGTATTTAGAAATAAATGATAATCACTTTCACCATTTCCCAAAAGCCAAATGGTCTGAAATAAACGTCTGTGAGGCGAGGGTGCGAGACGAGATGCTCAAAGCACTTGTCACTGTGGAGTGCTGTGGCAATTTTATTTGTAAATAAATTTGTTATGTTTGACTTTTTTTAAAAATATCTTTTTTAATTTTTTGTTAAATAGCGCGAAATCACGTTTAACAAATTACACCAATTATTACATTTATATTGATTTCCATCAATCGAATACACATTTCCAACTATAATAAAGGGTGATTTTTTAAAAGCTATAGGAAAGTTTTTCAAAAAAAAACACATAAAATTCATGAAATCTATATTTGAATCGATAGTACGGTCCATATAATTTAATGTTTGAGGATTATTTCATGCAAATGTTGACATTGACTACGCCTCAAATGGTCCATCCGCTTAGTCACATTAGCCCGAATAGCCGCTTCAGTGGGTCGATTAAACTGACCATAAAATGGAAGAAGCGCGCGATGAACTTTCTTAACAGAGCACGCATTTTGATAATAAAATGCAATAATTTGCAAGCGTTGTTCGTTTGTAAGACGATTCATGGTTAAATTATAGACCAAACTGAAGATGTTTGACAGTGAAACAAAACACGAAACGTGCGTCAGCTGTTTAAACCAGTGTTGCCAAAAAGATAATAGCTAAACAATCACCCTTTATATGAATTAGGAAAGAAATTTGTATCGGTTAAGATAATTTTGGTATTATTTCTTTCCCGTCCACGTGTACGAATGAGTAATATTATCTTAAAAAAATACATATAACGTATACGACACCAAAATATTGAAAACTTTAAATTAAAATCGGCTATACAAAAAGACTGATCAAATTTCTGGTTTTATTGGAAATGTTGAACTTTGTAGTTTAATAATGGAACACAACATATGACTCGGCAGTACCTCATGCGATCAACCAAACCAAACAGTGACTCGTTGTGGAAGCATTGGCTTATTGACATATCCACCGAGATGAAAATGAGCTTAATGAAGGCTGAACTGAAAGCCAATATCTTCTCGAAAGCTTTCCACATACATTTTTTCCAGTTTGTGTTAAAGATCACTATTTTGAAAGTACGTTTTTAATATTTCACAATTTTAGCGTTCCATTTTGTAAATGAAAATAAAAATGAATTTATTCTACGTTTCAAAGTCAAAGTAATCGGTAGTTCAAATTAAAAATGTTAAACGGCCCACCCTATATACATATATGCAGCAATTACTCTTTAAGTTAAGAATTTAGCGACATAATTTGAATTGCACATTTCTTACTTATTTTGACCCAATAAACACGAATGTGTATAAAAATATTTCTAATGTTCTCCACGAGAGTATTATGTCGTTGTGCATTCGTTTGTAACACCCAAAAGGAAGCGAGATAGACCCATTGTAAAGTATACCGATCGACTTAGAATCACTTTCTGAGTCGATTTAGCAATGTCCGTCTGTCCATCTATTGTTGTAATCAAATTACAGGTCGCAATTATAGTCCGATCTTAACAAAAATTGACACGAGTAAGTTTTGTGGATCAAGGACGAACGCTATTTAATTAAAGGCAAATCGGTTCCAATTTAGATATAGCCCCCATACAAATGTTACTCCCGATTTGCCTTTTGCCGACATCTTATATTCCAACTAGAAACACCTATGCAAAAATTGGGTAAGATCGGTTCAGATTTAGATATATCCTTCAAACAAACGTGGCTCACGATTTGAATTTTGCCGCTTTAGAAACCACTTATTGTACTCGATTTTCTTTAAATTTGGCACAACAGCTTATAATCCAAGTAAAAAATCCATGCTAAAAGTGGCTAAAATCGGTTCAGATATATATAGCGCAACTACAAATGTTGCTCCCAAATGTTTAACCGATTTTGGCCAAACTATACATATTATATTTCACCTATTTCGTTCCAGATTTCAATATACCCCCATACAAATGTCCTTTCCGATTTAACATTTTTTGTCAAAAACATACATTTACAGGGCACAAAAATCCTTCTCGTTTTCACTTTTTCACCGAATTAAATTGTATTCGGATTGAAAGTGGAGTGTATCCAAGCCCGCCCGACTTTAGACTTTCCTTACTTGTTTTCGTTTGTATTTTTTTGGTCTGTAATCAAATTTGATTTGAACTGGTATATTGTCCTGGCTCAAGACCATTTGGCATCTATATTTAATATAATGCAAATTTATTTACAAATGGCATGGTAACATTTATTACTTGGCTGCAGACTACCACGAACATGATTTCGACCATGTCAAAAGTCTTTTCAAGTGGCTTCGCAGCGACTTTTCAACATCAAAACCCGGCCTGTATAAAAAATCGCACCAAGTAACAAAGTACACATGCCATCTTACAAGCATCTCATTGAGTTGCATATGTAAGTATGTGTATATGCAGGTATAGGTACCCAGCAAATTAAATTTTAAAAAATTTCCTTAAACTGTTATTTATCATCTGAGATAGCTTTAGGATAGTTAAAGAAAATCATTGCTGTCGATAAGTGATTTACAATTTCTATTGATTTTGATCAAGATATTTACAATTTCTATGAATGTGATGAATTCAATTGTGGTCCGAGGTTGTGGATCTGTTAGTGTTGATCAGAATCAACATGTAAATACCGATCATGATGATGATATCATCACAGAAAGCCAATCTGAACCAGATATTGTTTCTGATACGGTTAGAGGAAACTAACAAAGTACCTAATGACAGCGAAAAAACACATATTTTTGCTGTCAGATTTCCTGAGGTTTAGCCATTTAGAGCTATCACTATGTTATTAACGACATTGTGCTGTCATTGAAAACCAATAAATACAAATTAGCGACACTTGACATATCGAACATAACACAACTGATGAAATGCATTGTTTTAGCTATTTTTTACTATTTTGTAATTACAATGATGTATTTTATTTAAAATAATTAAATAAATTAATAAAAGAAAATTTGTAGATTTTTGTGCTCTTTCCAAAATGCATAAACTTATTATATATAGGGTGGACCAAATCTTACATCTTACAGATTAGAATGGACTATAAAACTGATTTGTAATTTAATAATTGAACCAAATATCATTTAAATGACTGCCACGACGAGCTCGGCAGTACCTCATCCGATCAACCCAATTTTTCAGTACAGCCCAAAATCCACACCAAACAGTGACTCGTTGCGGATGCATTGACCTCTCAATAGTCATGTGTGAGATCTCTGAACCCCATTTGCGTATTGACATAGTCACCGAGATGAAAAAAAAAGCTTCAAGAAGGCTGAACTGAAGGCCGATCTCTTCTCGAAAAATGTCCACGTAAATTTCTTACAGTTTGCGTTAAAGACTCAATACTTTGTAAGTAAGTTTTTACTACTTCCCAATTTTGTTCGAACGAATAGCGTCCCATTTTGCAAATATCAAACATAAACCTGAAAATAAAAAAAAATTATTCTACCTTTCAAAGTCAGATTAATCGGCAGTTCAAATTTAAAATATTAAATGGCCCACCCTATACATATGTGTTAAGGAATGTTGGTAGGTGAGTCGTGGTTCAAAAAGTTAAGAAAATAACGCCACGCAAATAAAGTTTGTATTATTTAATGATAATTTTCGAAATATTTCGTTCATAAATATATTGATTTAAACGCTTCTGAAAACTCTAAAAATCATGTTTTCCAAGTGCATTTTTTGTTTTGCATTTTTCTCCAATTTGTTCTGATTTAATAGACATCTGAAAACACTTTAAATACAATTTTGTATTCATGTCTTTGAATAACTTATTGGTCACACTACTGGATGTTTAGCTTAATTTTGTGTAGATTTTTCAAAGTGACAACTAAAAGCACATATTTCTTGGAAATATTTTATAAAACGATTTCTGAAAAATAAAAAATAATAATGCCTAAATTTTAAATATCGGACGAAGAATTGCGTCTATGACTTCATTTTCGTGAAAATAGTTTAATACAAAATATGACTTTTCAAAGTCAAAACTTTCCAACTCTTTTTACGAAAATGATCAATTTCCTTCCGATGTTCCGATCATTCGAAAAGTGTTGACTGCAGCTATTTATTTTTATGCAACCACTAATTAAGAAAAAAATTCCATCGTCACTATGAAAACGTAAAAATTTCTATAAACGCCTAATAATTCGACTAATAACATATTCTGAGGCATAACATTTATAAAATTATATTTATAAAATTTTTATTATATTTAAAGTGCTCTTTTATATGATTGCACGATTTTTAGAGGTGTTTTCAGGAGCTTTTAGCTCACAGATGGTTTGACCCAGCGACGAAATATTTTGCAGATCATCATTAAACAATCTAATCTTCATTTCTGGGGGTGGCCGAAAATTATTTTTTTATTTGCAGGAACTAATGTATAATAAGATGGGCCACGAAAATAAATTACAGCGGTCACCCACTGAAATGAAGATTGGATTGCTTAATGATGATCTGCCAAACGTTCCTGAAAACAACTCTAAAAATCATGTTTTTGCCGTGTAATTTTTTTATGTTGGATTTTTGTCCTATTTTTTCTGAATTTATGGACCCTTGGATGCACATTAAATACAAATTTGTATTTTTGTCTTTGAATAACTCATTAGTCATATTATTGGGCGATTATCTGGTCTTTTTTGTGGCACTATGCGCCCACGACTTGGCGTAAAAGCAATAAATAATAATAATATAGTATTTTTGTGGGTCTTCAAGGCGACAGTTAATAACTCATATTTTTTTGGAAACATTTTGTAAAACGTGTTATGAAATATAAATAGAATAGAATCAAGACCTGGCGAATGATTTCTAAATGATGAATATCGGACGATAAATGACGTCACTGACTCTATATTTGTGAAATAATTAAATACAGGAGATGGCTTTTCAGAGCCAAAATGTTCAAACTCTTTTTACAAAAATAAGCGTTGCGACGTCAATTTCTTTCCGATGTTCATGATATAGGCATCATTCGAAAGGTATTGACTGCAGCTATTTATTTTTTATAAATACTACTACCAAATACGAATAAGTTCTTAGTTGTCAGTATGTAAAAACAAAAAAAATCATATAAACGTCCAATAATTCGACCAATAAGTTACTCTAAGACAAGAATACAAATTTATGTTTAAAGTGCTTTCAAGGGCTGAACCTAGAATAATGAAATTCTGATTGCGTAGAAACGTAAAATGAAGGAATTTTTCGAAATTCCTAAATTTTGGAGCTGAAATGGAAAAGGGGATACAAATTTTTCTGACTGTCTGACTGCGAAGGCAAGAAAAATAAAAAGATATTTTTCAAATTCGTACTTTCAAGGGATACAATGGGAATAGAGGGATGAAAATAGTACCAACTTAACGGCTACAGCTAAGCTAGAATGATGAAATTCGGTGTGTACATCCCTCTAATGGTTAAATCATGAAGTTAGGTTATCTTGCATTGTGATCGTGAGATAATCGATTTTCAAAATTTGTACTTTTGGAATTAAAATAGGATGGAAATAATATAATTTTATTTATTGCCTTATAAGCGTGGTTTGAAATATTAAAAATTTTATATTATATTATATATATATATATATTTTTTTTTTAATATTTGTAATTGTTTTAGTTTGGCTATATTAAAAATAATTGTCATTTTCCTGTAATGTTACTGCAATCCATGGAGGAGGATATACACATTTCGGTCCAGCCAAACTTAACGCCATTTTTAATGGATTTTTATTATTTTCGAAAAAAATCTCAATTCCTTGGATACTCTTTCTAAATGACTGTTTCTATGTGAAAGTGAAATTTTCAACATTTTTAGCCATTCTAGTTATGTTGAATTGTACTGGGTGGGTCATATTTCCAAATTTTAATAAAGAATTTGTTACAAAATGTATTCACATCGTTTATAGTTTAGAAAGTCTAAATAATTCAGAAAATGTTATACATCGTCCTTGGAAATCATTGCCAATTTTACTTTTGGCAATTATTCAAATTATTATTTCAAAATTTGCCAATACCCCCTAACCCTAACAACTAAGGATATAAATTTTTCTAAATTATGGGGAAAACAATTCCGCTCTGAGCATGTTAAATTCCGTCAACATTTTTTCCGTTCACAAGATACAAAATTATTTCCAAAAAATAACATTTTGCAACCACTGTGCATGGGCTCAATGGCATTTCAATGCTTTCAACGAAAAAATATTAATGAACTGCATTTAAAAATATAACACGAACAAAAATACATTATTCTCAGACACTTTCTGGTCATAAACTTTACATTATTGCCGGCTATTTTGAATGAGAAAATATTAAAAGAAATTAAAATAGCAAAAATAATTTTAATAGAGAAAAACTGTTGACGTCTACATTTACATGAAGCCGTCGCATTATAAAATTTTCCCCTCATTTGACTAATATAACAAGTCCTCTGAAATCATTTTAGTTCATAACTTTCACAGAGAAACTCATTCCGCTGCGAAGGATATAAAATATCCCTGCACCGGCTGAACTTAACGTCCTTGTTATGTTGACCTACTGTCTAACGTAATTTCTTTATTTTATCATTTCATCCACTTCCATTCCCACCGAACTTTTCGCACTGGACACACAACCCTCAACAATGGTCGCATTATGTAAAGGCTACTATCAGATTGTTGAACTAAGTGGGGAAAAAAGGCTACGCATTATCCTTGAACTCATTTCGAAAGAAAGTCAATGTTCGTTTGTTCGTCAGTACCAACAACAGTGCTGCCCATTCCAACTGTTTTAGCACTTTAATATCTGTTTTTGTTTCTGTTTCTTTTTTTGTTTCGTGTTGGGAAGTCGCCAGCGTTTCATAAGAATGTCGTACTACGTATGCTGCCGTCGTTAGACACGTCCAATATAAAACTTTTCTCCAACAACAACAACACATCAATGGTGTTGTTGCCATTAATCATTATAGAATTTTTCTAGCCATAAAAGCCGGTAGTGGTTAGTTGTTTATACTTTTACCTGACGCTCTAATAATGTTTACTCACCTAAAACACAATAATTACACTCAACAACAAAGAAAAATAAAAATGTGGTTGTTTGCGAGAACTAAAAAAAACTTCTTATGGATTTTTTAAATTTTTTTAATAAAATTACAAATTTCTTTGCAGGCACCTCTAATATTTTAACTCTCCTTTTTGGATATTTAAAAAACAAGGCATATGTGAAGAAAATCTATGGATAAATGTAGAAGAAATGTACAAATATTTAATGTTGCTGCGCCGAAAATTGGAATTTAAAAAAAAAGAAATAAAATACAAGTAAGGAAAGGCTAATGTCGGGCGGGGCCGACTTTATGATGCACTCCACTTTCTATCCGAATAAAATTCAACTCGGTAAAAAAGTGAAAACGAAACGAATTTTTGTGTGTTTCCTAATCATAGGCTAATATGACCTGTTCCAATTGTCAAATCGAAAAGAATATTTGTATCGGGGCTATATCCAAACATGGCATAAAATGACTAACTTTCACAATAAGTTCTTCCAGTTCAAATACGTGTTATGCTCACTTGAAGAAATTCGGTGAAAATTCGTGGTTTCTGGGCGGGAAAAGTTTATCCGGGAGCGAAATTTGTATGGGAGCTATATGTAAATCTGAACCGATCTGACCCATTTTCAGCATGGGTGTTTCTAGATGAAATATAAGATATTTTGTAAGATTTGATGAAGATCTGTTAAAAAATGTGGTTTCTAGAACGCAAAAAGTCAAATCGGGAGCGACATTTGTATGGGGGCTATATCTAAATCTGAACCGATCTGACCGATTGTCACCATAGCTGTTTCTACTTCAATTATAGGGTAATGTGCCAAAGTTGAAGCAAATCGAGTGAAATATGTGGTTTCTAGAGCGCAAAAATTCAAATCGGGAGCGACCGATTTACTTTAAATTAAATAGCGTTCGTCATTAATCCACAAAACTTGTTTGTGCCAATTTCTGTTAAGATCGTACTATAATTGGGACCTGTAATTTGATTACAACAATAGATGGACAGACGGACATTACTAAATCGATTCAGAAAGTGATTCTAAGCCGATCCGTATAATAAACGATGAGTCTAACTCGATTCCTTTTGGGTATTACAAACAAATGCATAAAGACATAATACTCTCGTGGAGTGTATAATGAGCCAAAAAATTATCAATAAGGTATCTTTTGAGTTTAGAAAGCCAAAAATACATCAGAAAATGTTATATATGACCCTTCGACAAAATTTCTGTTGCATAGTGTTAATAATCGGTTTCCTGCCAAAATATATTTATTTCGACCATAAGGCAAAAATAAATATTATAAGACAAAAACAAATATTTATATTTAAAGTGTTCTCCAGGTTCTATTAATTCAGAAAAAAAAATTAAACAATACACTGAAAATTTTTGATTTTGAGGTGTATTTCAAAAGCCTTTAGCTCACAAATTGTGGCCAACTTGACCTAGAGACGAAATATATTGCAAATCACATTTAAACAATCCAATCAAATACTGAAAATTGCTTTCTTAATTGTGAGCCACCCACTTTACTATACTATTGTATTGTGTGCGCAAGATTTAAATGACCAGCAGACTGTCGACTCGGTTAGAGATTCTATGCCGGCCGACACAATATCTACAAGTTAGGTCTAACCCTAACCCAGGAGTTATAAATATTTGATATGAAACAAATTTATAATACCCTGAGGTGTAGCCTATAAAAAAGTAAATTTATTACACAAAACAAGTCTGCTTCTAGTCCCACCAAATGTGGCCGTAAACTAGTGTAATTAATATTCTCATGAATGTTTACATTTTAATAGACTAAATCCTACGAGGGTTGTATACACAATTTGATAAATAAATGTAAGAATCTCAACTTCTCCAAACCCGGCCTCTATAGGGAGATGATTCTCACAAACGAACGAGAAGCACAACTCACTTGCCGAATTTGCGTTTAAAAAATCACACCAAGTAATAAAGCACACATAACACACATATCTCATTGAGTTGCATATGTAAGTATGTGTATATGCAGGTATAGTTACCCAGCAATATTTCTCCTTATAGAAGCCGGGTATGATGTTGAAAATTCGCTGCGAAGCCACTTGAAAAGACTTTTGACATGGTCGAAATCGTGATCGTGGTAGTCTGCAGCCAAGTAATAAATGTCACCATGCCATTTGTAAATAAATTTGCATTCTATTAAATATAGATGCCAAATGGTCTTGAGCCAGGACAATATCCCAGTTCAAATCAAAAATCATATACATTTTTATTTTTTGGTTAAATACAAATACAAAAAGTACCATAACTTCTACATTTATCCATTGATGTTCTTCAAAAAAGAAAATTAAATATTTTGTGGCTATCAAAAGAGTCATAACATCAAAAATTCATAAATTTAGTAAAAAGTTTAAGTTTAAAGAAAGATTAATTCCAAAATAAATTAGAAAATGTTAGACATAGCTCTTCGCCAAAGTTGTTCTTGCACAGTGTTGTTAATCGATTTGCTGCCAAAATATATTCGCTTCTAGTACCAGAGACAAATGTAATATCCAAATAATGGCTTAAATTAAAGTGATTGAAGAGTTATGTTTTTTGAGTTAATTTACATCAAATACATCGATATACATAAGTTTAGTGTATACATTGATCTATATGTTTTATAAATATGAATATTTGGTCTATTTGTCATGCCCCACACAAATGACCCAATTCTTTATTATTTCCGTGCGGATTATCGGAATTCAACAGCCAAAATTCAATAACTTTTGAACGACGCCATTTTCAGTTGAAATTGAGAAATGAATATAAATTGAAGTTGAGAAAAAAACAAGTAAAAACGGCGTTAAGTTCGGAAGGGCCGAACTTTATATACCTTCAACCATGGATTACATTCCACAAAGGTTTAGTCTATTTTCCGTGGCTACACAATCAGAGGAATGTATACACCGAATTTCATTATTCTAGATGTAGCGGTTTGGTTGGTACCATTTCTATCACTCCGTACCCATTGTACCCCTTGAAAGTACGAATTTGGAAAAAAAACTTATATTTTTCATGTCTATGTAGTCAAAGGATGCGGTCATTTGGTTGGTACTATTTTTATCCCCTTTTTCTATTTTGACCCCAAATAGTAAGAATTTCGAAAAATCCGTTTATTTTCCGTGTCTACACAGTCAGAGGAATGTATACTCCGAATTTCATGACTCTAGCTGTGGTCATTTGATTGGTACTATTTTTATCCCTTTTTTTCATTTTAACCCCAAAAAGTACGAATTTCCAAAAATCTGTTTATTTTAAGTGTCTACCCAATCAGAGGAATGTATTCACCGAATTTCATGTAGCCGTTTGGTTGGTACCATTTTTATCCCTCCGTACCCATTGTATCCCTTGAAATTACGAATTTGAAAAAAAAAACTTTTATTTTTCATGTCTACGTAGTCAAAGGAATGTATACTCCGAATTTCATGACTCTAGCTGCGGTTATTTGGTTGGTACTATTTTTATCCCCTTTTTCTATTTTGACCCCAAATAGTACGAATTTCGAAAAATCCGTTTATTTTCCGTGTCTACACAGTCAGAGGAATGTATACTCCGAATTTCATGACTCTAGCAGTGGTCATTTGATTGGTACTATTGTTATCCCTCTTTTCATTTTAACCCCAAATAGTACGAATTTTGAAAAATCCGTGTATTTTACTTGTTTACGTTTGGTTGACACCATTTGTATCCCTCTATTCCCATTTTACCCCTTAAAAGTACGAATTTGGAAAAAATACTTTTATATTATGTCTCTACTCAATTAGAGGAATGTACACACCGAATTTCGTGTTTCTAACTGTTGTCGTTTAATATTTACCATTTTTATCCCTTGTTTGCCCCATTTCACCCACTACAAATAAGAATCACTTTATGGTGCATGTTTTGGCTATAAGGGGGTCCTTGTGAGGGAAATTTTTTTCCCTTTGGGCCGATTTCGCTCAATCAATCCCAACCGATCTACGACTATAAGACGTATTTATGGAAAATTTGGACGTCCTAGCTCTTTTCGTTTAGATGCTAGCGTGCTTTCAACAGACGGACAGGACGGACGGACATGGCTAGATCGTTTTTTGAATTTTATGACGATCAAGAATATATATACTTTATAGGGTCTCAGGTCGATATTTCAAGGTGTTACAAACGGAATGACAAAGTTAGTATATCCCCATCCTGGAGGTGGAGGGTATAAAAAGAAATTCAAAAATGCTAATTGAAATTGAAAATGAGAAATGCGAACTGAAATTCAGGAAATACAATTTGAAATTGTGAAAGTGCAATTAAACCTCAGAAATTCAAATTGAAATTGAGAAAATGATAATTGAAATTCAGAACTGAAAATTTAACTGAGAATAGGCAAATTGATATTCAGAAAGTTAAATTTAAATTAGTTAGTATTTTCTCATTTTCAATTTTTTTTTTTATCAAATTATATATTCTCAATTTCGATTTACATTTCTGAATATAAATTTTTATCTTCTCAATTTCAATTTACATTTCTGAATTTCAATTTATATTTTTGAATTTATTTTTTTTCTCAATTTCAATTTTCATTTCTCATTTATGATGTTGTATTTTGTATATTTCAATTGAAAATTGTGTAAAAAGTGATATTAGGCAAGCACCAATGGATTATTTTGAGATATTCACAATGAATGAATCGAGCAATGGGCTATATTTTATAGATTAGCACGAGTAATTTTCTTATTTTTGATTTTCCATTTTTTACGTATTTGTTAAAAATATATAAAAATAATTTACAGACATATATATTTTCGTATCACCTTTTTTAGATTTCCAAAATTGAAAAAGAAACAATTTATTTTTTTCGACTTTGATGAACTTTTTCTACTACATTTTAGAAGATTTTGCACTCAACTTTATTTTATTTGAAGTTATTTATTTTGATGCCGAAACTGTGTTTGTGACAAATATAGTTTGTTTGTAATAATTATTAAAAAATACCCTTTTTTGAAAAAATTAGTATTATGGGTCAATATTTTTTTTTCTTAAAAGCGTTTAAAGATAAAGCGTTTAAATACTCGAATTACTCATTTTTTGATTTTTCAGTTTAAAAGGGCGTAATTTTTATATTTCGATTTAATTATTATTACTTTTTTTGGTAAAAAATTCAATTCCACGGGCAACAGTATCCGTCCAACGAAATAGTGGACAATCAGGGGATATAGGGCCCAAATTTTTAACGTTGCATATAACGAATATTAACCCATTACCCCCACGGCACAACAGTTTTCTTATAAAATAAAAACAAGAAAGGCCTGGGCCAAAAAACTATGCTCTTCAATGGGTTAACCAATTGAAACTTTCGTACTTGTTGTACTAGTTAAAATTAAATCATAAAATCGATACTCAATTCGAAAATTTCAGGGCTGCGAAGCTCAACGATATCTATCGGATTGTATTTTCCAATGACAGTTTGATATTACCTCATTGATGGAGTTCATAGGACTGCTCTTAAAGCTGTGATAACAATCAGCTATAACAAAAACGATAATAATGAGAAATTTTTAATCAAAATAAAAAAAACATTTGTTTATGTTGTCGCCAACTACAATATAAATATTTGCGTCAAAAGTATTATCAAAAAAATATTTTGTGTTAACTTTTTTGGACTTACACACATTGACGACTATTTCGAAAAAGAATTTTTTATTTTGAGTGAATTTTTAACTTTTATTTAGGTTCTCGTTATCGCAGCTTAGTTATACAGTCTTAAAGAAAAACAGGCCTGATATTTATATGTCAATATAGACCAGTGAATCAAACATTTAAATTTGACACAACTTAACGTACGACCCCTCGTAATAAAAGCTAAAAAAGAAAAGTAATTAGGCTTCAAATGTATGAACACACTCCCAAAGAAACACACACGCGCACACAAACAATAGAAGAGTGAAGTGAGTGAGTTGAATTGATTTCTGTACAAAACACGACTCGCTTTTACCTGTGTTCAACTGTTATGTAGGTTAACTCTGATTACACGGGTATCCCGCCACACAATGGAATCCCGCCATAGAAAAAAGTCCCTATTGAACGGGGAGCTAAAAGTCTTTCACAATCATTCCTTACAATCACTACTTTGATCGAATGCTGCTGCTGCTGCCGTTTGGTAATGATGATGACGCTTTACGGAACAACAGCAACATCAGCAACAACAAGACCGAAACATGATGGAGTTCATTAACTTTTACTTCTTTGAAAACATTCAAATTTTGTTTTACGATTTCTTGTCTGTTATTATTCGGAACATTGAATGCGATCACGACACAATTACCTTTCACATTTTCTGGGGGAATGGCAGCCGCTATTGTTGGCCCTGTTTTTTGGTTTGGGTTAAAATGTTGTTGTAGCGAAGCTTTTTGCTCGTATTTCGTATCTTAAATGTTAACAACACAACTACCAACAACAAGACCCTGCTGTTTTAACATTTACCACAGTCGTTATTAAGAACAAATTATCTTTTATATCGGTCGGTTGCAACAGAATTTTCGTTATCAAATTAATAAATGCAAACAAACAATTGCAGCAGCCAGCCAAGGAACGAACGAACAATCAAAACAGTGATTATCGTTTTATGGTAATTATTCTGGCCATTCTTGGCCAATACGATTTGGAGTGCCCTACATACCGCAGATACAACACAAACAAGATAGCCATTAATGCTCAAATATATAGATATGATTTATTGTAAAATCGATAACGTTTTTCATGAAATCATGCATAACATTGAATTGGCAAAGTGAGATTTTTAGTGTGTCGACTTAGTTCGGTGGAATATTTTGTTTATCAGCGCTTCTCATTTGTCATATGTGACCGCTGGTACTAATATGAACCCTGATTTAAGTCAAAGACATACATTCGTTGCGAAAGTTCTGACGTGAGATGGAGTAGCACCCATCGAAATTGCGCAGTCAACTTATAGCTGCAACAATAAATGTCTCACTTTGCCTTTTTGCTAATTTTGGGATATGCTGAAGACTTCAGCACAACCTTTGGTCTTAATTGTGTAGTTATTTAATTTTCGTCCAACAAAATACCCAAATTCACAGAGTGTGGAAAATATGTTCCAAAATTTGGGAACTTTTACTAAAATGATCGTCATTTCTTTATATGTTTTTATACTTTCTGAGCAAGAAGTCAACATATGAGAGTAAAAAATATGATAAAGATTTTCTTATCGGTTTCAATTTTATATTGTAAAATTGGCAATTTTGTTAAGGTCCGTTGGCCAAAATAATACAAGAAGAGCATTAAACGCTTCTAAATTAAGACTTTTTTTGCGCCTATGAGAAAAAAGAAAAAACTTTCACGCGAAATAATTAGATGGATGTACACACTGAATTTCATCATTATAGCTGTATTCGTTTAGTTGGTACTATTTTGATCCCCTGTAGCCATTGTATCCCTTGAAAGTACGAATTTGGAAAAAAACGTTTTATTTTTCGTGTCTACGCCGTCAGAGGAATGTATACTCCGAACTTCATGATTCTAGCTGCTGTCATTTGGTAGGTACTATTTTTATCCCCTTTTTCCATTTGAACCCCAAAAAGTACGAATTTTGGAAAGTTGTTTTATTTTACGTGTCTACGCAATCAGAGGAATGTATACAACAAATTTCATTATTCTAGGTGCAGCCGTTAGGTTGGTACTATTTTTATTTACGCAATCAGAGGAATGTATACAACAAATTTCATTATTCTAGGTGCAGCCGTTAGGTTGGTACTATTTTTATCCCTCTCTCCCCATTTAACACCTTAAAAGTACGAATTTAGAAAAAAATACTTTTATATTATGTATCTACTCTATTAGAGGAATGTACACGCCAAATTTCGTGTTTCTATCTGTTGTCGTTTGATAGGTACCATTTTTATCCCATTTCGCCCCCTACAAATAAAAATCACTCTATGGTGCCCTTTTATTCTATAAAGGGAATGCGCATTGCAAATATCAAGTAAATACAAGCTAATATGTTCAAAAAACATGCTGAAATACTCTAAATATTAGGGGTATTTTCAGTCCTTGTGAGGGAAAAATTTTTCCCTCTGGGCCGATTTCTTCCACTTTCAATCCCAACCGATCTACAACCATAAGACACATTTAGGAAAAATTTGAACCTCCTAGCTCATTTCGTTCGGCCGCTATCGTGCTTTCAACAGACAGACAGACGGACAGACGGACATGGCTATATCGTCTTAGAATTTTACCACGACCCAGAATATATATACTTTATGGGGTCTCCGATGAATATTTCAAGGTGTTACAAACGGAATGACAAAGTGAATATACCCCCATCCTGAAGGTGGAGGGTATAAAAAGAGGACATTTTAAAAATATTGTAGCCTATAGTTCCTGCAACTCTATCTCTATCTATCTCTGCGACCACAAAAGGTTTTATATCACTGTCCGACAGTCCATATACACTTCAACCGTATGATATATATATATATATTAATACTGAACTAATGTAGATGTATTTTTAGCAGACATTCTCCTCTTTAATTTGACACTTATACCGGTAATATAGGGTGTAAATAAGTATATAAAATAATTTTCAAACAATTTTATCGTTAAAAGTCGTGAGAAAATGAAAAACTAAAAACGCCAATTAACTGCATTGTGTCTATAGTTTCAGACGTATATCGTCTGGTTCAAGTGTCACGACTTTTTTTAAAAATTGTCTTACGGTATAATATTAATAGGGGCATGGATGGGTAATTTAGATATTGTTATAATTATATATATATTATTTTTTATGGATATTGAGTTCATTCTAATTTAAATTTGAATAGAAAATGTCAAAACGAATTTAGAAATTTTGCCATGAATTAGACTCTGGAAATTTACACAATTTCCATAATTTTGAATGCGTTGTTTTTCAGATTCTTCCAAAGAAAATCTCTTACAATGTTGTCCAACTACACTCATAAACAGCAGGATTATGATATGAACGACATGATTGATACAAATAAATCGGCTTCCAACTGTGTTATTGATTGAAACGAAAAAAATCAGTTGTAATAGTCCATGCCGCAGTATGGTGTTGAGTGCCAACCAAACGTACAATCAATCTCAATAGATTGTAGTTTTCAGCAGTTGTTCAAATCGATTTGTAATGAGAAATAATAAATAATACTTACACACACACACATACATACATAGATAAATTATTACAATGCTTAATAGATAATTAAGTATTGTTTTGTTTCTTTGGTATGTAATTACCAGGGTAATTAGGTGTAAAAATCATGTGCTCGCTTCTCAGAAGTATTTTGTAATGAGCATTTTTTTTGCTTTTAAACGCACTAATTATTTTTGTTAACCTGTAACTGATAGTGAATTAAATATAAAAAATATTATTGCAATATTATGACACTTGGCACAAATATATGTTTGGGTAGGTCATATCGCAGGGGGATTGGTGGAGGGGAGGGTGCAAATATTTTATATTTCCCTGAAATGCATTAGCGAAAGATCATTGACAGCTGCTGGCAATAAAGAAAATAATTTCCTCTTTCTTATTCCGCTTGCTTTGTGCGTTTATCAGGCTCTGTCTTGCCAGTGCCTGTCACAACAGTATAAATCCGTATGATTTAGTGACAGATCACCATCATCAGTTCTGACACATGGAAATTTTGTAATTTCCCCCGGTCATTAGCATATTTTGTGGCTTTTTATCAGTTGTTCGCATATATAAGTACATTAGGGTGGAAGGGTTTGGCAAAAATTCAAGAATTTCATTTCAGCTCTTCGAGGGAAAGATTTCAATCGAGAGCAGAAAGATAGGGATGGAAATTTTTAAAATTTGGCAATTCGGCGCAGAGGGAACTATTTTTCCCTAATGTGGACTATTTTCAGTCTTCATTTTTAGAATATATAAGCAATTTTTTAAATGTCTGCCTTATATACACTTGAAATTTTATATAAAGTGTGAAAAGTAAAAGAAAGTTTTTTTTTTGCAAAATTTATACTTTTAGGAGTTAAAATGGTACAAAAAGGGGTACAAATAGTACCAATCAAACGACAACAGCTAGAACATTAAATAGTGTACATCCCAGCAGTTGCAGTTGCAAAGACACGTCAACTGAAAGGATTTTTCGAAATTCGTACTTTAAAAGGGTAAAATGGCAAAAGAGGGATAAAAATGGGAAAAGTACCTACAAAACGGTCGAAATTGAACTCATGATATGTAAACGATTTTTTTGAAATTTTTACTTTTAGGAGGAAAATAGGCTTAAATGGGATAAAAATAGTACAAACTAAAAGGATGCAGTTAGAATAAATAAATAGATGTTCTGATTGTGTAGACGCGAAAAATAAGAGAACTTTTTGGTGGGCAATGGGGAAAAGGGATAAAATTGGTACCCATCAAATGCCTGCAGCTGGAATCATAAAATTCGTTGTGTATATTCCTCGGACTGACATGATTTTTTTTTAAATTTGTTCTTTTACAAATACGTGGTAAAAGGGGATAAAAATGGTACAAATGGTACGAAAATATTTGTTTTTAATTTGTATTTTTAAGAGGAAAAGGTGATAAACATGGTAGAAACCAAAAGGATGCAGCTGGAATAATTAAATATACGATCTGATTGTGTAGGCATTGGATATTCGTACTTTTTGGCTGAAAATTAGGGAAAAAGGGATAAAATTGGTACCCATCAAATGACTGCAGCTAGAATCATAAAATTCGTTGTGTATATTCGTCGGACTGGAAAGAATTTTTTGAAATTTGTAGTTATACGAGAAAAATGTGGTAAAATGGGATAAAAATGGTACAAAATTTTGAAATTTGTAGTTATACGAGGAAAATGTGGTAAAAGGGGATAAAAATGGTACAAATGGTACGGAAATAATTTTTTTAATTTGTATTTTTAAGAGGAAAAGGGGATAAACATGGTAGAAACCAAACAGAAGCAGCTGGAATAATTAAATATACGATCTGATTGTGTAGACATTGGATATTCGTACTTTTGGGCTGAAAATTAGCTAAAAAGGGATAAAATTGGTACCCATCAAATGACTGCAGCTAGAATCATAAAATTCGTTGTGTATATTCCTCGGACTGTAAAGATTTTTTAAAGGGGATAAAATTGGTACAAATGGTACGAAAAATAATTTGTGTATACGAGTAAAATAAAGGGTGATTTTTTAAAAGCTATAAGAAAGTTAAAAAAAAACATAATATTCAGAAAAATACATGAAATCTTTATTTGAATCGATAGTACGGTCCATTTGATTTAGTTTGAAGATTATTTCATGCAAATGTTGACCTTGACTGCGCCTCAAATGGTCCATCCGCTTAGTCCAATTTTGGCATTTCCACGTTTTTGAGTAACAGAGGCCCAATTGCTGCGAACGGCGACGAATCGATAATTGATGGTCATCATTAACACTGGCCGATACAGCTGCGATATTTTCTTCAGTTCGCACTCTACGTAAGCGTGTTGGTGGTTTAATGTCCACCAATGTAAATTTGGTGCGAAAATTAGTCACAATAGCCCGAATATCCGCTTCAGTGGGTCGATTAAACTGAACATAAAATGGAAGAAGCGCGCGATGAACTTTCTTAACAGAGCACGCATTCAATCATTTGCAAGCGTTGTTCGTTTGTAAGACGATTCATGGTTAAATTATAGACCAAACTGAAGATGTTTGACAGTGAAACAAAACACGAAACGTGCGTCAGCTGTTTAAACCAGTGTTGCCAAAAAGATAATAGCTAAAAAATCACCCTTTAAAAGTATTTTATTATATCGCACGGAAAACGATGCACAGTGGTATAGCTTCATACATTTGAATGCAAAAACTAAAGAAGGAGTGCTCGTAGAGAAATGAAACCAGGTACCGAGCATTTTCTGAACGCAATTAAGTCAAATATAAAGTCTCATCAAAATCGGTCATGCCCAAAACATACCGCCCATGTAACTTAAAGTGAATTTTTCATACATAAATGTTAGTTATGGTCCGAATGTTTTGTTTTATTTTATTTTTATTAACAAAATGAAAAGGTTCTGAAAGTTTCATAAAAATCGGCAACGCCCATCACTTACCGTCCATATAACTCAAAATTTGTTAGTTTGGTCCAAAATTCTTGAATTTTTTCATATCCAAATATTTTTTTAAATTAAAAGGAAGTTCAGGTTTTGTATTAAAAATTACATTGGACTAACACGCCGTGCAACAGTACTTTTTGGGCCCAAACAAAACCATATACACATGAAACTAGAGAAAATATGTATATTTTGGTAAACTTTCCTCCTTTTTACAGGACTTCCAATTTCCGAAGGATATATTTGTCTTGATAATTTATTTGCATACTTTCGAGACCCATACACAGGCGACATGAGTATCAAATAAAATAGAAGAATGCCTGTTAAAAATACAAAAAATTACATGCCTCTCTCTGTATTAGTTTAGCATCAACAACCATTTCAAGTTTTCTCCCTGAAATAGTAAAAAATGAATAGGCTAAATAAATAAGGGGGGAAACTTCTGATTATTCTTAATACTATACCAATACAGATAGAAGCATTATATTAATAGTATTTTGAAAAGATAGTCTTCTATTTCATTTGATACCCATACCGCCTTTGTATGATTCATTAAAGCATGAAAATAAAATATTTAAACATCTACAAAAGGGTCAACAAATGAAAAATTGAGTACACTGGTTTTCTACATACGAACTGAAAATACCACTGTGCGAGGCCTTAGAGTTCATTTTTGTAAAGATAATTTGAAAATTCTCGTTTTTAATAATATCCACATAACCAAAACGACCCTCGTAGTTGTTCAACAGTATAACTCGTAACTAAGACGACGTGTGATGGGTATTTATATATATGTATGTGACCAGTACAATTCTTTCATTGCAAAATATGTAATACCAAATTCACTTTTAATTAAGTTTGACATCAAATCAATTAACACTTGAGCGTACGTATATCAACACTCACAACCATTCACTCGTACATCAACACTCACAACCATTCACTCGCATTTAAATTGAATTACCAACAATTTAATTTAATACAATTATTTCATATTGATTAATTAGTATGTGAAAATGAACATAATACGAATAAACTTTCATAAGTGCCACCGTGTGTAGACACATACATAATTATATGTGCACAGGGTGGAGCTTAAGTGGAGAGCTGATATGAAAAAAATATATATTTATATAACAAAATAAACTTTGGAAAATATAGTGAAGGGAAATCGTATTAATAATATTCCCATAGACACAATGTGATATATTTTATAAATAAATATAAAATTTTAATTATTTTTTTTATTTATTATGAATTACAATACAAAGTAAATTTATATTATAATTTTGGCCGGGGCACACTGGTTCCAAATCCATTTTTTATGGCATAAAGTCGAAAAATAAACATACAGTCTTGTAATTTTGCACATTTGCGCAAAAAATAAAAATAAAATTGGGCCAATCGGACCACGCCCACTACCACCTCCCATATAAACTCAATATATAACCAACATAATTATCACCCTGTCTTGGTACAGGGTGACCAAAAACAAAACTTTATGAAAGCTTAGAAGAATGAAGAGTTGTTTATTTCGACGAAATGTGTTTTTCTAAAGATTATTACAAAAGCAAAATATAGCATACAAATAGTATACTTTAAACTGCAATTTAAATAATTATTTCAAGAAATAAAGTACAATAAAGTACATGTGTACAAAAAGGTGAATTATGTTGTATACCATTTTAAAGGTACTTTCAATACCTTTTAAATAAAATATTGATGGGTCTCGTACACAAAACTAATTCAGAGATATAATCATATATATGTCTATGGCTAATCAAAAACTGTGCTAAAATAAAATGAAAATTTTTTGAGTTTGCCGAAAAATGCTGACGAGATATTAATTCCACCATAAACTACAACCTCAGACGAACACTTTCACATTTACACTTTGAGTCAAGTTGAGTCATACATATAACTTTTGGTCCACGACATTTATAGATTATGTTCTCTACAAATCACAAAATTACAATACCTATGAATACATACAAGACCACTATAAGCATAAAATGTTAAATATAATTTTTCAACTACTAACTCTTGCCTTCAATTTTCATAATATAGTCACTTTATTATTTTCTTTTTAAGTCTTGATTTTAATTAATTTGTAAAACTACTTTATATCAAAATTAATCCCACTTTTTTTGAACCGCAAAGTTTAAGTACCATTCAGGCTTGTGGTGTTGCCACCTAATTTTCTCCAGTATATTTTCTTGATTGCTTGGAGTGTTGCCATAAAGAAAATATATACACATTTACCACTTTCCAATTTTAATTTTTTTGAATTTCTGCCAAAAAAATGGATTTGGGACCATAGTGCGGGGTGACAAAGACCATTGTAGCTAGTTCTTGCAGCGATAGACTAGAGCCTCTGGTAGGAATCGAACCCACGACCCCGACGCTGATAGCCGAGCACGCTACCAACTCGACTATTTTAATTATATTTAACCATGCCTATAAGACAAGGCTACAATATGTTTGTAACAATCTTCAAAAAAGCTTAAATACCTATTTGTGCAGTTACAGTCGTTTGGTTGGTTGTATTTCCATCCCATTTTAATTCCAAAAGTAAACATTTTTAAAAATTCATTATCTCTCACGTATACAGTGATAACCTAACTCAATGGCCTATCTTCATGATTGTACCCATTTTTGCCGTAAAAGTAAAAAGTACGAATTTGGAAAAATCGTTTTATTTTACGAGTCTATGCAGTCAGATGAATGTATACAGCGAATTTCATGATTCTAGGCCATTTGCTTGGTACCCTTTTTCCCATTTACCCCCTTAAAAGTACGAATTTCGAAAATCTCTTTATTTTACGTTTCTACGCAAGTAGAGGGATATACACACCAAATGTCATCATTCTAGCTTCAGCTGTTTAGTTGGTACCATTTTAATCCCTTTGTTCCCATTTTATCCCTTGAAAGTACGAATTTGGAAAGAACCTTTTAATTTCTCGTGTCTACGCAGTCAGAGGAATGTATACTCCGAACTCCATGACTCATGCTGTGACCATTTGGTTGGTACGATTTTTATCCCATTTTTCAATTTTAACCCCAAAAAGTACGAATTCCGAAAAGTTCCTTTATTTTACCTGTCTACGCAATCAGAGGAATATATACACCGAATTTCATTGTTTATATCTATATTAGGTGCAGCCGTTTGGTTGGTACCATTTTTATCCCTTTATTCCCATTTTACCCCTTAAAAGTACGAATTTGAAAAAAATATTTTTATATTATGTATCTAGTCCATTAGAGAAATGTACACAGCGAATTTCGTGTTTCTAGCCTAGTGTTGTCGTTTAATAGATGTACCATTTTTATCCCTTTTTGCCCCATTTCACCCTTTAGGAATAAGAATCACTTTATGGTGCACGTTTCTGCTATAAGGGAATGCACATACCCAATATCATGTAAATATAGGCAGACATATTGAAAAAACATGCCGATATACTCTAAATATTACAGGGTTTTTAGGGGTATTTTCAGTCCCTGTGAGGGGAAAATTTTTTCCCTTTGGACCGATTTGGCCCAGTTGTAATCCCAACCGATCTACGACTACAAGACACATTTGTGGAAAATGTGGACCTCTTAGCTTCTTCCGTTTAAATGCTAGCGTGCTTTCAATAGACATACGGAGGGACATGGCTAGATCGTCTTAGAACTTTATGACGATCAAGAATATATATATACTTTATAGTGTCCATGTCGATATTTCAAGGTGTTACAAATGGAATGACAAAGTTAGTATACCCCCATCCTGCTATCAACAGGATGCTATCAACATTCATTGACTAATTAACCAATTATAGAAAAATTGCCCACTACCTTTTGCCGCACCCTGTCCACACATTCATACATATACACAATCATGCATGTACATATTTATGTTTGACCATCAAGTGCGAAATTGTTATGATCAATAAAAATGAAATGGATCGTGGCAACATAATCGATTCCAGCATAAAGAGTCCATGTAATTTGTGTTACATTCTCTGGTGCTGATGTTGTTGTTGCTGTTGCTGTTGGTGGTGATGGTGATAGAGCTGCTCTTTTAATTGCTATAAATTGTTAAATAAATCTGTTTTTAATTTCCAATTGACGAGCTAAATAAATATAATCGAAACTATGAGTGGTTGTCCGTCTGTCCATCAGTCACATTGTCAATATTGTAAATGATGAACGTGAAACGTGCAGAGCAAAGCCCTTAAGAGGACATTCACATTGTAATGTGTGAAGTGTGTGTAAATGCGTGCGTTTGTGTCTTTAATCGGAAAAGATTGGATCGGATGAATGATCGTCATTTATAGGCAAATATTCTACGTAATATAGGGTGATTTTTTAAGACTTGATAACTTTTTAAAAAAAAAAAACGCATTAAATTTGCAAAATCTCATCGGTTCTATATTTGAAACGTTAGATTGGTCCATGACATTTACTTTTTGAAGATAATTTCATTTAAATGTTGACCGCGGCTGCGCCTCAAGTGGTCCATCCGCTTAGTCCAATTTTGGCATTTCCACGTTTTTGAGTAACAGAGGCCCAATTGCTGCGAACGGCGACGAATCGATAATTGATGGTCATCATTAACATAGGCCGATACAGCTGCGATATTTTCTTCAGTTCGTACTCTACGTAAGCGTCTTGGTGGTTTAATGTCCAACAATGTAAATTTGGTGCGAAATTTAGTCACAATAGTCCGAATAGCCGCTTCAGTGGGTCGATTAAACTGACCATAAAATGGAAGCGTGCGATGAACTTTCTTAACAGAGCACGCATTTTGATGATAAAATTCAATGATTTGCAAGCGTTGCTCGTTAGTAAGTCTATTCATGATGAAATGTCAAAGCATACTGAGCATCTTTCTCTTTGAGACCATGTCTGAAATCCCACGTGATCTGTCAAATACTAATGCATGAAAATCCTAACCTCAAAAAAATCACTCTTTAGATACGATTGATTTAATGAATTGTGATTGTTAAGACACTAAAGAAAGAAAATTAAACAATCTTTAATACTTGTCATGGAATCATTTTATGGTTTATTTTAAAAGCCCCCCTTATTATCAATCTCTCCCCTGTGCAGAGAAATCCAGATTTCAGAAATGGTTTTTCCTTATTAATGCTAACTATATATATGAGTTTAACTTTGTCAACAGCCTTAACCATTCGGAGTGGGTTTGACCATTGAAAATACTCAACATCACTATGTGAATGTAGAATCATAATAATTATGTCATAGAATGTGGGCGACACAAATATCGATTAAATAACTCGAATATAGCTCTAATGCCGCGCAAACAAACAGGTGAATACATCAGGTATGTGGAGTGGAAGTCAAAAAATTTACTGGGGTTGATAGAAATAAGTGATTGAATAAAAAAGACTTTATATACCTATTAATATATACATATCTTATTACACTGTGGAACACAAAAGATAACATGATTCTGACAACGGATTCTGATAAAGGGGGTAAAAAAGAATATACGTGTATTGGCGTTTTGAAAGTTTACGTATGGAGGTAATTTTAGAGGCGGGTCAATATTTCCCCCTTTTGCGCATTCTTATGATGAATCGGAATAGGAAACCTGGTGATCCTTAGGATGTGTTCAGCAATACTACTTAAAACACCACGAGGAACATTTTTGTGGAATATTTTAACTCCCCCTACACTGAAAGAATTATCTTTATAATATTTATTATTTTTATTTGTCTTAACCTCAGTGAAAATTTGCATTAAAAAGTCGCCAAAGAAACACTTTAAATCAATGAAAAGTGTCATAGAATTTATGAATCATTTCATAGAAACTATGAAATGCAGTTCATCATTCGATGTACTTTTGTCATACAATTTCATTATTTTTTATAATATGATTAATGAAAATTTTCATAGATTTTATGAAGAAAATTCATTAATTTCATAATTTATACTGACGTCTGTCATATAAACAAAAAAGCGAAAAAGGTCAGACTTGTTGACTAACCAATCAACACACACCATCGAGATTCTTTGCAATGAGTATGTCTTTGACCAAAAGCAGGGTAAATACTTATGTCAGAGTTAACAGAGGTCAAATGAGAATTGCTAGCATTCAACCGAAAAAGTCGACACACTAAAAATGTAGTAGTATGTTATGAAACATTTCATAAAAGCTATGAAATCGTTCATTATATTTATGAAGAATTTCATAACACAAATATTTTATAGGTTAAGACATATTTCATAATAAAAATACTATGAAATCTTAAAAAACTTAACAATTCTGCTTTATGAAATATGAAAAGTTTATGAAAAAAATGTATGAAATTTTTGACTGTATTTATGAATTTTACATACATATTAAGAAAAAATTCACTAAATTTTTGAAAAAAAAAACTTTTATGAAATAAATATTATGTTCAACAATGTACCCAAATTCTCAAAGAGGGCGAAATATGTTCCAAAATTTTACTAAAATCATCGACATTTCTCTATTTAAAGCAAGAAGTCTGCTAGCAAACAAAATTTTGTTGCTTTGGAGAGTTGACAATTTTCGAAAATTACAAGCTAAACTAATATTTTCACCTTTGGGAAAAATACGTTGAAAATTGGACCATTTTTGGATGTGTTGTCGTTAGAAGTCTATAACTTCTGATTGAACTATCATATGCGCACCACTATTTGACTCGTTTATTTATAATTTATATATAAGTAATCAAACATGTAAAACAGTTTTACATTCGAGCAAATAATGTGATCACAACGTCAAAACTACGAAATCAATCTCAACAAAAATTTATTTTATTATTTATTTCTTATTATTTATTTTATTTATTTCTTATTTTATTTTATTCTTATTGAATTTATTTTCTTGCAAATCAGATATCTCTTAAACTAATTGAGGTTTACAATTGTTGTACAATCTCAGTGAGCTTGTGTCGGTGCCCTTTGACATCCAAAATGGGTTGTTAGATATAGCTCCATACAAATCTCATCCCCACATTGATCTCTAGCAATCTATTAATAAATAAATTATTATACCCCCCACCTCCAGGATGGGGGTATACTAACTTTGTCATTCCGTTTGTAACACCTTGAAATATCGACCTGAGACCCTATAAAGTATATATTTTCTTGATCGTCATAAAATTCGAAGACGATCTAGCCATGTCCGTTCGTCTGTCCGAATGTTGCAAGCACGATAGCATCTAAATGAAAGGAGCTAGAACGTCCAACTTTTCCATAAATGCGTCGTATAGTCGTAGATTGAGATTGAAATTGGGCGAAATCGGCCCAAAGGGGAAAAATTTCTCCCTCACAAGGACTAAAAATACCCATAATAGCCCCTAATATTTTAGAGTATTTAAGCATATTTTTCAATATGTCTGCATGTACTTACTTGATATCGGGTGTGCGCATTGCCCCGATAACAAAAACGTGCACCATAAAGTGATTTTTATTCGTAGGGGATGAAATGGGACAAAAAAAATGATAAAAATGGTACATGTTAAACTACAAAAGCTAGAAACACGAAATTCCTCTAATTGACTGGATACATAATATAAAAGTATTTTTTCCAAATTCGTACTTTTAAGGGGTAAAATGGGAATAGAGGGATAAAAATGGTATCAACCAAACGGCTGCACCTAGAATAATGACATTTGGTGTATACATTCCTCTGATTACGTAGACACGTAAAATAAATTAATTTTTCGAAAATCATACTTTTTGGGATTAAAATGGAAAAAGGGGATAAAAATAGTACCAAACAAATGACCGCAGTTAGAAACATGAAATTCAGAGTATACATTCCTCTGACTGAGTAGACACGAAAAATAAAAGGTTATTTCCAAATTCGTACTTTCAAGGGATACAATGGGTAAAGAGGAATACAAATAGTACCAACTAAACGACTTACTAGAATGATGAAATGCGTAGTCACGTAAAATAAAGAGATTTTAGAAAGTCGTACTCTTTAGGGGGTAAACTAGGAAAAAGAGGATAAAAATGGTACCAACCAAATGGCCGCAGTATAATCATAGAATTCGGTGTATACATTCCTCTGCATAGACACGCAAAATAAAAAGATTTTTCCAAATTCGTACTTTTACGGCAAAATTACGGCATGGATTTTCTAAATTTGTACTTTTGGAATTAAAATAGAATGGAAATACAATCAACTATAGCATTCACTATCTACCAATATTGAAGGTATTTAAGCTTTTTTGAAAATATTAATATAAGAATATTTATTTTTTGAATTGACTTGAAGTATTATTTCGATATGTAAACGTATTGATAGTCTTGCCTTATAGGAGTGATTTGAAATAATAAAAATATTATATTTATTTATTAAATTATTTTTTCCATATTTGTATTTGTTTTGTTTTGGCTATATTAAAACAATTTATATTTTCCTGTAATACTACTGCACTTCTACGAAAATCGGCAGCATCTGTGGAATGCAATCCATGGTGGAGGGTATACAAAGTTCGGCCCAGCCGAACTTAACGCCGTTTTTACTTGTTTTATTTTTTATTGTCAGGAAAAACATTTTTCTGAATTAAATTATTTTTTTGAATCCACAAGAAAATATCTTAACTATGTCATAAGCAAATTTCACTAGATAAACATGCGTTTAGACTACAGTCGACTTGATTTAGTAACGAAATATTTTTCAAATCATCGTTAAACATGTAAGGAAAGGCTAACGTCGGGCGGGACCGACTATATAATACCCAACACTACTCCCTGCTTATATACCAAGCTTTGATTACTAAACTTAGGTGTATCATGAGAACAATTTTATGTAGCTCATATAAATTATACAGTATATTATCAATTCATCTTTAGTCAAATTGAACGAATATGGTAAATAATATTGATTCAATTTTTGGCAGATATTCTGAGTAAAGTAAATATAACATGATCTGGAAAATTGATCAAGATCTGACGACAAATACAGATTATACAGCGGTAATAGGATGAATCGGACGGACATTTGAAGGGGGCCTATAACAGCACTTGGGACATGTATCAAAACATGTGCCTATATAGTTCTCATTTACGGTAGGTAGACCTAGTTGAAATAAATTATGATCTGCAAAATTTGACCAAGATCCGATAGATAATAGAATGGGGGCCCAATTTGTATGGGGGTTACCACCAAAGTATGGACACGTATATTTGACTTTCAATATGCAAAATTTGAAAAACTTCCCATGTAAAATGTGGATCTTAGACGGGTAATTATAAAAATGAGGGCTCATTTGTAAGGGCGCTAAATTAAAAAGTGGGCCCTTATAGATCGCTATTAATAAGTAGATATTCTTAGTTGAAATATAACATGATTGTATCGAAATCCAATGCACGATGTGGGTTCTAGAGCTGTAATAGAGTAGAATGGGGTCCCAAAAATATGGACACATATTATTTGATTTCCATAGTACGTATTCTTAGTTGAAATATAATATAATCTGCAAAAATTGATAATATAGGGTGTTTTTTATTGAGGTATAGAACTTCGAATTGAAATAAAACACAAGAAAATCGTTTTAGTGTCCATCAATTTGGCTTTATTGGAAGGATAATTTTATGCCATTAATGTTTAAATATGATTTCGGGCATGTATAGCCAATTCTACAGGTCCAATTTTCAACCACTTTCTCCAATTGCTGTGCAGCTCCAATTGCTGTGCACGGTGGCGAATCGATTCATTCGGGTTCTCTTCAACAATTTGCTCTACAGCGGCAATTGTTTCTTCGGTGCGCACTGTTCGACGTCTCTGCGGATGCGTATTATCACATAGAGTAAACGTAGTGCGAAAACGATCCATGGTTAACCAAATTAATTGCTCTGATGGACGATTATGTCGACCATAAAATGGTGAACTTCGCGAACTGAACCATTACTTTCGAAATAAATTTGCACGATTTGCAAGCGTTGTTCTTTTGTCAACATGTTCATGATGAAATGGCAAACCAAACTAAATATTAATCACTTGACAGCTGACAAAATGGCCGCCAGTTAAAAAAGTGGTGCCAACTTAAAGTTCTATACCCCAATAAAAAACACCCTTTATAATAATATGTCGGCCCATTTTTAAGGGCGCTACATTAAAATGTGGGGCCTTCTAGGTCACTTTCAAAGTATGTATTATTTATTGATATATGATGATCTGCAAAATTGTATTAAGATGTGGGTTGTAGAGCCATAATAGTGTGAACTGGAACATTGACCTATATAGCGGGCTTTCAAAATAGGTGTTTCTAGTCTAAATATAACATTGTGTGGGAAATTTGATCAAGATCCGATGTGAAATGTGCTTTTTAGAGCAGCAATATTGTAAATCGGAGGTACATTTGTATATATCAAAACATAGACCCATGTGGTCCACTTTCTAGTTCAAATATAACATGATCCTGAAGATTTTATCATGATCCCATGTAAAATGTGTATTCTAGAGCAATAATATTGTAAATTATATGGATATCTGTATGGAGACTATATCTAAATCTGAACCGATTTCCTCCAAATTCAGTACCGATCGTCCTTGGCCCAAAAATCTAACTTTCGCCAAATTTCATGACAATCGGACGACAACTGCGACCTGTAGAGTGCGAAAGGTTTAGATGGACAGACAGACATCGTCAAAACGATTCAGCTGGTGATTCTAAGCCGATCGGTATACTTAAAGGTGGGTCTAGCTCGATTATTTCTTGGTGTTACAAACATTTGGCGCGAAACTAACTTATAATACCCTAGTCCACGGAAAAACATAATTTTTCAGGATGGCTTAACATATGCACGAAATATTTGGCAAATCATAACGAAACAATCCAAACTTTTATTCCGAGGGGTGACATGAAATTATTTTTTATTTTATTTTAGCCGAAACATTTTGTCATTGAAATATTGAAAACTACCCTCCAAAAAGATTGTCATCTAAGAATTTGTATTTTTCGTAAATTTTCTCCCAGATTGGACACTGTGCTGAACCTAAACATGGCTTTGACATAACAACTGCAACATGTGCGACAAATAATACCAAAATCGTATTAAAAAAACATTTTAATAACGCATTAAACGTTTTTACTAAACACACTACTACTGTTTGCCGGTACTTATTGTTTTATATAACAAAGACATACAAAACATATTCTATTCGTAAACAATAGCAACAAGTGTTCACATCACGTCTCTCCTACAGTACCCATCAAGAAATGAAAATTTTAATATTCATTTCCACCCCAAAAAAATACTTTTATTTTATTAATGTACTGTGAATTTGTTGTTGTTGCTGTTGTTATGGCTATTGTTGCGGTAGTATCCGAATAATGTATAAATTAACATAAATAAATTACGTTTTTGTTTTCGGTTTTCTTCTTTTGTTGATCGGTCTCCTGTTGGTCTCGCTAAGCCAAGCTTGTCCCTGCCCTTTGCCACCTGTGCCGAGGAGGTTAATAAACTAGAAATTAGTTATTCATGTCAATTCTCCGCGCATATTTTCAAATTAAAATTCAAATGTTTTTTTCTGTTTGTGTGTAGCCAAATTAAGATATCATTAAGGTACGAACGGCGGTGTTTCAACAAATTGATTGTTTCTCCTGGTGGTGGTGGTGATGGTGGTTGTGCTCCAAGAAAAACAGCAACCTTTTTCATCTCTTTAGAAAAAAAACTGTGTTAATTTTACAAATGATTAGCCAGCCAAGCTTGAAGAAATGGCATGGAATGGAAGTAAAAATGTAGAAAAAGACCAACAAAAAATCCACTAACATTGAGGTTTGTAAAGTTTTTGGACTGTGACGCGCATAAAAATTTAACAGATTTTTTGAAGAGATTCGTATTCGTAAAACACGGATCGTTTCGGAAAGTTATTCGGAATTAATGGTTGTACCACAAAGTAGGAAATGTAAAATATATTCCACTTTATATAAAGGAAAATGTATATATTTAATATGTATTTTACAGATTGAGAACAGAATTGAGAATTACACTGTCCAACAGCATTTTTGGAACTGAGTAGTTGATTAGATAATTTTTACAGAAATATCTTATAGTCCAGCTGGTATGAGTTTCTTCTTACAGTGGGTAAAACTTTTAAAAAGTTCCATGACAAAATTTCTGGAAAATGTCAGAGGGGGTCACCAGATACACCAAAGCTGTTAATAAAGCTCCTCACGCTTAAATGGCAAAATTACTCTCCAACTTATGCAAAAAATTACTAAGATCGATCTTTTTCTACAAAAAAATGTGGGGATTTCGGAAGAGCGCGGTAAGCAAAAATACAAATGGGATATTTTTGCCAAATTTTCATTTTCACGGGATATATGACTAAAATGAATTGTATGTATGGCGTTTTTGTTTTGTAATTTTCTCATGATCTATCCAACGAATCCGGCTGATTTTTGCAGTTGCTTGTTGCAACTTTCTGTACCAGGATTTCTGAAACAATTCTGTCACAATCATTCCCGATTTGCTGCAGCAATCATATGCCAAAAAATATTTTGGTATTTTCTATAACTATTTTGGTATTCTATAAAGTTTGATTTATAGGAGAGTATATATTACGGAGGGTCAATTAATATAGGCGAAAAAATTAACAAACCATCAGGCAAAAACGAAATCTGCGGAAAATTCTAAAAACATTTTTCCAAGAAACGATAAAAAAATCGACCCTCATATTTTTCCGTTTTTGCACCGGCAGAGTCTTAACTTTAACATTTACTCATAGATTTTCTTCAAATAGGCCTTCTTTTCTATGTTTTTAATTTTGTACAGGTTCCAGCAAAACAATGCTATTTAAACAAATATTAAAAATATATACAGGGTGGCTGATGAATGTTGCTACCATGCTACTTAATGATGTTGTTAAAGGAGTTTTTCTTTGCAGAACTGCATCGAAAGGTAATCCCTTCCAACACTGTGTGGTTTCAACAGGATGATGCGACTTGTCACATATCCAGGTCCTGCTATGTGAGAATTACTGCGAACGTTTCCCAATAAGCTGATTTCTAGAAACTCGATATTTCGTTGGCTCCCAAAGTCTCCTGATCTCATTGCACCTACCTTTTTCTTGCGGGGTTATTTCTACAGGAAGTTTATAAAAAAATCATAAAAATGTGGATGGTTTAAAGCAATGCATTTGAACAATAATTGAGACAATTCTTACTGCAACTCTGCAGGAAGTATTGAATAATGAATATTGCAAGTGCGTCACGGTCATTTAAATTCTATTATTTTTAAAACCCGTTAAAAAGGTTTAATAAATATGTATCAGTTGTCAAATGAACAAAGAAAAAATATTTTTTATAAATTAAACAAAAAGTTATTTGGGTTTCTTAATGTAGATCATTCGTCAGCCACCCTGTATTTTAAGTTTTAGTGTTGTTTGATTAGTGGTCGATTTTTATTGTCTTTTGGGTATTTTTGAATATAAAAAATTCGAATGCAAACAAAACTCAAATTTTCCTTTGTAAGAAGAAAAACTAGATAATATGTCCTATAACTACTTTAAATTTTAAGCTTATATCTGAATTAGTTTAGTATTAGTAAATCTAGATATGAATAAACTAGCTGAACTAATACAGATAGAAACATGATATTTGAAATATTTTTAATAGATATTCTGCTCTTTTATTTGACACTAATACCATTATCATAGGTTACGAACAAGTATAAAAACAATTTTTTTTTGAAAAATTTTATCCTTTGGAACTTTGTAGTCCTGTGAGGGGCAGCAGGATGAGGAGATGAAAACCTAAAAATGCGAAGTAACTCCATTCTGCCTATAGTTTCATACGTATATCATCCGGTTCAAGTGTAACGACCTTTTTCAAAATTGTCGTACGGAGTTACCAAACAAAAAAATTCCTTTCGGAATTCAAATGTATTACATTCCAAAAATTAGAAAAAATATTTTTTAAAATTATTTTTTTTGTCATTTATTTTGCTTTAAGACCAAAGGTGTTGCTGAAGTCTTCAGCAGAACCCTAAATTAGCAAAAAGGCAAAGTGAGACCTTTATTGTTGCAGCTAAAAGTTGACTGCGCAGTTTCGATGGGCACTACCCCATCTCGTCAGAACTTTCGCAACGAATGTATGTCTTTGACTTAAATCAGGGTTCATATTAGTACCAGCGCTTCTCATTTGTCATATGTGACCGCTGGTACTAATATGAACCTTGATTTAAGTCAAAGACATACATTCGTTGCGAAAGTTCTGACGAGATGGGGTAGCGCCCATCGAAACTGCGCAGTCAACTTTTAGCTGCAACAATAAAGGTCTCACTTTGCCTTTTTGCTAATTTTGGGTTCTGCTGAAGACTTCAGCACAACCTTTGGTCTTAAACCAAAATAAATGACAACACATACAACATAACAGACCAACAATACATACAAACAACAATTCTTTTTTTCGTTCGTGTTAGAAAAAATATTTTTTCCAAAAAAAAAATCATTTTTTTAGAGAATGTTATCAAACCGCTGTTTCTACGTGAAAGTGAAATTCACGGCTTTCATACCTACCTTCAATTTATACTTATACTTAACAAAATTATACTACATTCAAAAATGGTATACGATAGATTGTATGCTAGTGTTTTTTCTTCTCAAGATATATTAGACCATTGCAAGAAGCAATCTCCATATGAACCTTATTTTAAGATATTATATATGTGTTCCCCTAAACTAGAGTTTCACAGTATATCCACGATGACGTATCATACATTTCCCTAGTATTTATGAGATTTAATTGTATTTTTAATACCTCTTAATAATCAATGAAAGCTTCCGTGTTTTACCATAAACATAATCACAATTTTAAAAGCGTGTCAGATGATGCTCATTCTGAATACAACAAACAAACAAACAAACCGGAGTGAGTCATTTTTCAAAGTCAATGACAGTCTCAAGACGGAAGAAGTGAAATGGAAAGGCAAACATTGTAAATAACTCAGAATCGTTGTGATAACAGGCGACACTGCCACCAGCGACCACCCATTTAAAAACAATTCAACTAATTATGACAATTTATGAAAGGAAATAAATCAACATATACATAGCTTATTGATAAACGAAAAAAATAAGCTAATATTTAAAGAAATAAGTGGAAGTCGAGTATTTTTTACTTTCAGAAAGACCACCAAGAGACCATCTGAAAACTCGATGTTAGGAAACATAAAACTGATCTAAAGTTCAAACTGAAATCTTTAATCTAAAGAAACTAATTAAATCGTCTTCATATATGTAATTTTAAAGTGATTGCAAAAATAATATTAAATATTAAATCATAGAGAATTACGAGTATCCATATGGATGTTATACATTTCTTAATTTTATCTACACCATTTCCAAGAGTAATTCAACAAAGTCTAACAATTGGTTCAGAATTCATCAAGTGATATACAGTAATTCCATTTCATATTCACAACTCATCAGTTACGTGAAGTTAAGAAATTTTATTTGTATATTTATATTTTTTATATTTTTTTATTTATATTTTTATTGAAGTTCAGAACCATCCATTTAATATCAATTAATGTTCTCTGAATTTCAAATCGTATTGAATATCAATAGATGCGTTCTGATTTTCAAGTCGAATTTCCGAATTTCACTTGATCTATTCTGAACTACATTTGGAAATGGTGGAGGAAGGCACATTTGGAGGTACTAACAAGTAAAAACGGCGTTAAGTTCGGCCGGGCCGAACTTTATATACCCTCCACCATGGATTGCATTCCGCAGGGGTTGTCGGTTTTATTAGAAGTGCAGTAATATTACAGGAAAATATAATTTATTTATATATAGCCAATCCAAAACAAATACAAATATTGAAAAAATAGTTTTATAAATAAGTCAAATAATGTAATTATTTCAAACCATTATTTATTTCAAATCAAAACATAAATATTCTTATATTTATATTTTCAAAAAGCTTAAATACCATAAATATTGGTAGATAGTGGTTGCTACAGTTGATTGTATTTCCATTCTATTTTAGTTCCAAAAGTACAAATTTTGAAAATCCATTATCAGACATACATAGTGGAAAATAACCTAACTTCATGATTCAACCAATTCTTGCCGTAAAAGAAAAAGTACGAATTTGAAAAAAAACTTTTTATTTTGTGTGAATTCCATGCTCCAGCTGCGTCCATTTGGTTGGTACCATTTTTACCCCCTTGACGTTTCTACGCAATTAGAATTTCATCGTTGGTACTATTTTTAGTTGGTTAGTTGGTACTATTTTTATCCCTCTGTGCCATTGTATACCAGACAGCAACGCACAGACCGCACATTTCATTATTATACCTACGTCCGTTGGGCTGGTACCATTTTTATCCCTTTTCGCTCCGTTATCCCTAAAAGTACGAATTTCTAAAAAATCCTTTATTTTGCGAGAGTGTGGAATCAGGGGATTGCACACACCAATTTTAATGATTTTAGCTTCAAACGTATGGTCGTACTATGTTTATCCCTCCTTCCCATTATACCCCTTAAAGGTACGAATTTCTAAATATTCATTTAATTTACAAGTCTACACGATTAGAGAGATGTACAAAACCGAATTTCACGATTATAGCTGTTGTTATTTGATTGTTACCATTTTTATCCCTTTTTGTCCCATTTCACACCCTAAAAGTATGAAATTTATAAAATCAATTTTTTTGGTACTGAATTTGAAACAGAATTAACAAAATAAAGCTATAAGTATTAGGTAGTATTTTTAGTTCATGTTAGGAAAACAATTTTCACTATGGGCCAATTTCGCCCATTTTCAATCCCTACCGAGCAGCAACCATTTATTGATTGTTTGAACCCATTTCGTTCGAGAGCTTACCTGTTTCCAATAGACAAACGGAAATGATTAGATCGTCTTATGATTTGACCACGACCAAGAATGTAGATATTTTATGGGGTCCGGTGAATATTTCAAGGTGTTGCAAAAGGAAAAACAAACAAATTTTTAAATTTAAATTTAATTTTATTTTTTTGCTGCATAGTGTTATCTGCTCAAAGCATTCACCCCCACCACCAAAATCGTGATGAATTGAAATATTTACCACCAATTGCATCACCCTTCAGTAGCATCTAAGCAATGAAGAAAAGTAAACATTTCATTAGTTTATACAAAATTGTTTACTCAAGTCTTTAGTAAATGTTTATACAAAAAAAAACAAAATCAACAACTTACTTAATAATCTACTAATTTCTTCCCAAAATTTTTGTTGCTATTTCTAGTTTAAACGACGGAAGAAACACACACTGAGAGAGAGAGAGAGGAAGAGACTACGACAGGGGTCGAGAACACATCAATTCGCTTTAATTACGGCGTGGTCTAGCGACAGTGAAACCACATCACATCAACACGCCAACACAACATCATGGAGACTGAATCTTTAAATCGGAAAAATTCATCGCGAAAAAGTTCCGTTGTGAACGGGAATGGCGAATCGGCCGCCAAAGTGGCCGCCGATGATGGTGGTGGCGAGGTAACGCTCAAGGCGAAAATGAGCCTTCTCAATGGCTGTACGGTCATTGTGGGCTCGATCATTGGCTCCGGCATCTTTGTGTCGCCCACCGGTGTCCTGATGTACACGGGCAGTGTGAACTTGGCCCTGGTGGTGTGGATTGTGTCGGGCTTATTTTCAATGGTAAGTGGAAAGTTAAAAAATAAATATAAGTAAATATATATTATTTAGAAGTGCAAAATAATAAAAATTAAAAAATATATATGAACTATACAATCTGATATCGATAAATGAAATCTGAGAAGTTACAATATTGAGAAATTACAATGGAAAGAAAGAAAAATTCAAATTTCAAACCAAAATTTAAAATTTAATGAAGTATAGATGGGACTGGATGATCTTAATGATGTACGCCGGCCAGAGTGATGGCAAATTAAATCAGAATAGACATTTGTATAGCCTCCATAAAAATCTTCGTTGGCAATTTTCAAACAAAAATTCTCGCAGGAAGTGATGAGAAACGTCCGTCATTCACATTTTATAAAGGGTGATTTTTTAAAAGCTATAGGAAAGTTTAAAAAAACACATAAAATTCAGAAAAATGCATTTATTTGAATCGATAGTACGGTCCATATAATTTAATGTTTGAAGATTATTTCATGCAAATGTTGACCTTGACTGCGCCTCAAATGGTCCATCGGCTTAGTCCAATTTTGGCATACTCTTTCCAACATTTCGGCCGGTATCTCACGAATAAATGCTTCAATGTTGTCTTCCAATGCGTCAATTGAAGCGGGCATGTCTGTATAGACATGAGCTTTAACATAGCCCCACAAAAAATAGTCTAAAGGCACGATCTAGGCGGCCAATTGATCGGTCCCGAGCGTGAAATAAAACGTTCACCGAACTTGCCTCTCAATAAGTCCATTGTTGCGCGTGCTGTGTGGCACCGTCTTGTTGAAACCACATGTCATGCAAGTCAAGCTCTTGCATTTTGGGCAAAAAAAGTTGGATATCATCTCACGGTAGCGCTCACCATTCACAGTTACGTTGCGATTCGCATCATCTTTGAAGAAGTAAGGTCCAATGATGCCACCAGCCGATAAACCGCACCAAACTGTAACTTTTTCTGGATGCATTGGTAGCTCTTGCAATGCTTCCGGCTGATATTCACTCCAAAATCGACAATTCTGCCTATTTATGTACCCATTGAGCCAAAAGTGAGCTTCGTCGCTGAACACAATTAAGCGCGCGATGAACTTTCTTAACAGAGCACGCATTTTGATAATAAAATTCAATAATTTGCAAGCGTTGTTCGTTTGTGAGACGATTCATGGTTAAATTATAGACCAAACTGAAGATGTTTGACAGTGAAACAAAACACGAAACGTGCGTCAGCTGTTTAAACCAGTGTTGCCAAAAAGATAATAGCTAAAAAATCACCCTTTATAAATGACTAATTGTGTGACTAATTGAAATTTTGTATGAGCGCGACCAAAAAATCATTTGTGCAAAATTCGTATTTTTGGGGATGAGAAGTTGGGTAAAAAGTGATAAAAATTGTGACAATCAAACGGCCGACGCTGGAATCATGAAGTTCGGTCCCTTCAAATTGCTTAGAACAACAGAATAAAGGATTTTTCGAAGTTCGTACTTTTTAAGGGAAAATGGGGAAAAGGGGGATAAGTTTGGTACCGACAAAACCCTTGAAGCTAGAATCACGAAATTCAGGGGATATATTCCTCTGACTTTGTAAACGAGAAACATAAAGGGATGTTCAAAAATGGTACTTTGCAAAATTCGTACTTTTTAAGGATGAAATTGGGTAGAAATGAATAAAAATGCTGTGGGTTTTTTCTCAATACCATTCTCATCGTGAATTCTGTTTTATAGAGTTTTTTCAACGCTTACAGCTCTCAGACAATGATAAAAACGAAATATTTTGGGAGAACCCGGGAAACAAATGAATCTTTAATTTTAGCCGGGAACATCGACAACTTTTATTTTGAAGCCACTCTAATGAATTTTGGGCTTGCTGAAATAACGCAATACTTTGGAAAACTAGCCGTAATTTCTTAACCTATGGTCTGAATTTTTGATATTTTGTAGCGAATAAAATAAGCTAATATACAAAACAAAATAAAGAAAATTAAAGATGTTTTCAGGATATTCAAGGATTAAAATTATTTTTCATTTTCGGAGCCCTTGAACCACAAGGACATTAATATTTTCATACAGATTCGGAATGAGGAGTTGTAAATCTTTCAGATGATATCAATATCCTTACAATCTGATGACGCGATCCAAAGTTATGATATCGATAATGAAGACATCTTTTCAAAAAAAAACCCCGAGATAACCAACTTTGGACCACTGTAAAACTTAAACCACACACTACTTTGAGCTACGATAGACGGTATATTACCCGCAACCACTAGTAGAATGTATGTGCCAAATTTCATCAAAATCGGAGAGGATGAAAATCCAAACCTATAGTTTTTGGGTCGTTTTCTGTTGGAATTACCCACTTGTAAAGTGGAAAATGGGATAAAACTGGTACCCACCAAAGTGCCGCTTCGGGAATGGTGAAATTGTTACACTTGAGCCAGATGATACAAGTATGGAACTATAGGCAAAATTGTGTTAAATGAAGTTTTTACTTCTTCATTTCTTCATCCTGTTGGCCCTCTAGAGGACTACAAAGTTATAAAGGATACAATTTAAAAAAATAATAATAATAATTCTTATTCGCGCATCATAGGGTGGTACACGTGTCAACTTAAAGAGGACAATATCTGTTAAAAATACTTTAAATTTCATAATTCTATCTGTGTTAGTTTAGCATTAACAGCCATTTCAATTCTCCCACTTAGTTTAATTAGTTTCACGTTTTAAGAGGGAAACCGTGAAATGGTTGTTAATTCGAACTAATACAGATAGAAGATTGTAATTTAAAGAATTTTTTTTTAGTTTTTATACCCTCCACCTATGGATGGGGGTATATTCACTTTGTCATTCCGTTTGTAACACCTTGAAATATTCATCGGAGACCCCATAAAGTATATATATTCTGGGTCGTGGTAAAATTCTAAGACGATATAGCCATGCCCGTCTGTCTGTCTGTTGAAAGCACGATAGCGGCCGAAGGAAATGAGCTAGAAGGTTCAATTTTTTCCTAAATGTGTCTTATGATTGCAGATCGGTTGGGATTGAAAGTGGGCGAAATCGACCCAGAGGGAAAAAATTTTCCCTCACAAGTACTGAAAATACCCCTAATACTTAGAGTATTTCAGCTTGTTTTTTGAACATATTAGCTTGTATGTACTTGATATTTGCAATGCGCATTCCCTTTATAGCATAAAAGGGCACCATAGAGTGATTTTTAGTAGGGGGCGAAATGGGATAAAAATGGTACCTATCAAACGACAACAGATAGAAATACGAAATATGGCGTGTGCATTCCTCTAATAGAATAGATACATAACATAAAAATATTTTTTCTAAATTCGCACTTTAAAGGGGTTAAATGGGGATAGAGGGATAAAAATAGTACCAAACAAACGGCTGCACCTAGATTAATGAAATTCGGTGTATATATTCCTCTCATTACGTAGACAAATAAAATAAAAGAATTTTTTGAAATTCGTACTTTTAGGGTGTAAAATGGAAAAAGGGGATAAAAATGGTACCAAACAAATGGATGCAGCTAGAACCATGAAATTCGCTGTATACATTCCTCTGTCTGAGTAGACGCGAAGAATAAAAAGGTTTTTCCAAATTCGTTCAATGTGAGCAGAGGGATAAAAATGGTAACAAATTCGTAATTTATTTTGTTGTTTTTACGACAAAAAATGGTAGAATCATGAAGTTGTCTTATACTGCGTACGTGAGAGATAAGGTATTTTCAAAATGTATACTTTTGAAATTAAAATAGGATGGAAATACAGTTCAACTTCGATTAACCGTGATGCTCGGGACCGGGCTAATCACGGTTAAAAGAGGTAAAATTTTATATGTATAAATTTTATTATTTTTATTTATTTTTGACAAAAACATGTAAATCTGCGTCTATAAATAACTTATTTAACAAAATCTTTTATGGAAGTCTGTCTTATGCTTTTAGCTTTTGATTGTTCTTCCAACAAATGAGTTTGTATGCGATATATTTGCATTTCATCTGGTTCTGAAATACTTGGACAAGTAAAGTTTTCTCAAAAACCTAACAAAATACTACTAGCCTCTATTGCCTGAGCCAATGTAGGCATTTCCTCCATCTGATTCCTCGGAATTTGAATCAAGCTCATCTTCTTGGCTTTGGGTAACCATGTCTACGATTTCGTCTTCAGATATAATAACAAACGGAGCGACATCAGAGTCGCACACCATCCACTTTTCGACAGCATCAATCGTACATCCAGACGGTATGGTTATATCTGTTTGTATCTCAACAAGGCTATTTGGAGCATCTTCATTATGAGATAGTAAGTAATTCCAAACTCTTTTTAAAACTTGTGGAGTTACAGAGTCCCACGAAGCTGCGGCTGCCCACAAAGCTGTCTTAATATTCAAAGATTTAACGAACTCACGTCTGTCATTAGCACCAACAAGTTTTTGAACGATCAGTTTACGGTAGTGACATTTGAAGCTCCGAATTACTCCTTGATCCATAGGCTGAATCAAGGACGTGCAATTTGGTGGGAGATATTTTACTGTAACGTGTTCAGATATCGTCTGGGTGTGATGGACAGTTGTCTAATAGTAAAAGTATTTTACAGTTATTTTTGAGACCGATGCGCCGTTGATGTTCCTTTGCTTCTGGTACAAAATTTTGATTAAACCACTCCAGAAATAGCTGTTGTGTTACCCAAGCTTTCTTATTAGATTTATCAATCACAGGAAGGTGTTCAACGTTTTTTAAAGCTCTTGGATGGGCACTTTTTCCTATTATCATCAATTTACACTTGTGAGTTCCTGCAGCATTTGAACAAACTAGCACTGTGATTCTCTCCTTGGATTCCTTGTACCCTTCCATAGAATATGCATTACCACTAGCCAAGGAACTCTGAGGCAAACACCTCCAAAATAGACTGGTTTCGTCTGCATTGTAGATCTGTTCAGTTGTAAGTTGTTCGTTTTTAATGATTTCATCCAAGTCGTCCACAAACATCGTAGCAGACTCATAATCAGCACACTCCTTTTCTCCCGTAGATTTCAGTCGACGGATTCCATGACGTTTTTTGAATTTATCCAACCAACCAAATGAATAAGTGCACTCTGAATTCATGTTTAACTTCAAATGGAACATTTTTGCCTTTTCGACAATCATTTCGCCTGAAGTTCAGAAGCAAATTTCAGTTTAAGTTCATACAATATCTCGATTTCAGTTAACTTACCTGAAATTGGAGTTCCCTTAAATCTTTCTTGTCGAAACCATTCATATGTTGCGAAATCAACTTCTGGATTTTCGGATGTTTTTAGTGTATATCTGTGTTTAAGGCCAAGCATTGAATCAGTATCGCAGCAAAATTTTAAAATCCGATCTTTGTTGTTTATTAAATCGGATACAGTTTGAATGCCAACTCCATATTTTTCAGACAACATTTTAAGAGGTACTTTACGTTTTGAGTATTCATTAATCAGCTCCATTTTTTCTTTAATTGAAAGAACCTTTCTTGCTCTTTTCGCGGATTTAGTTTTTGACGGTGGCATGATGTAAGGAAAACACGTCCTGACAGATCAAATTTCACACTGATGAATGAATATGAAATTTGATATGAAAATTACACTTTCATGAAAAAGGGGAATCACCGAATTTTAATATGAGAGATGTGTGTGTGTATTATACGAAAAAAACAAACAAGCAGTCACATGGACATGTGCATCAGGGATAATAGAGGTAAATCACGGTTAATAGAGGTAAAAAATCAACCACTCAGCTTCACGGTTAATAGATAATCACGGTTAATAGAGTCACGGTTAATCGAAGTTCAACTGTACAACCAACCAAACGACTGTAGTTGAGAATACACTCTCTATCCCCCAATATTTTACCTTATATTTACTGTATTATTTGAAGTGTTTTTCCATTATATATATACATACCGGCGAATGGGAATATCTTTAAATTTGTACTTTTCTTATCAAAATAATACAGTCACTTTGTCTGTATCTGAAAATGCTTCTCCCTAATGGCGACTGACAGTCGCCTAATATTTAGTCATGTTCACTTTCACAATTTCAGCATTTTATTTATATATAGTAGTAGACTTTAAACAGTGCGCATAAGTATACATTATAGTTTGAAACATTAATCAAATATAGTAACGTACATAAACATATCACAATTTTCGTAATATGGTTCTGTACTTCTATGTCGACATCCTTTAATCTGCTGGTAATACTGTGGAGGGTATATACGATTTGACCCGGCCGAACTTAACGCCTTCTTACTTGTTTTTTTTTGGTCCTGGCTCAAGACCATTTGCATTTTGTGTGGTGGCATAAAAACCCTATCAGTTCATTGCATCCGTTGTTAAACAGCTTAACTGTTTCGGCACGTGCGGTCTCAGAGAGGTCGGTACTTTAATAAGAAGTCTGGAATGAACTCTAGACAAATGCACTGACATACTATATTGTGTAATCGGATCATCTACTGATTCTGAATATAAATAAAAATATTTGTTTTAACATTAACATGGCGATAGCGTAGCTTGGTCTATGGTATAAACATCCTATCAGATGGTAGTGGTTCTTCCAGTGGTAGTGGTTGCCATTTACAAATTTCAGAAACTGTTCTTCAAGTTCTGTGAAAATCGAAATTGTACAAGAATACAAGAATTATTTTGAGTTATTAACATTGAAATTCGGCAATCGGGTGTATTTTAGAAATTATCCCAAAGTTTGCTACATTTCGTATTTTACGATTTTAAAGAAAAGTAAAATTTGCATTTTTTGCTTTTATGGCGAATTTTAATTAAAATTATATTCATATAAATACGAATATTAAAATGATGGCAATGTTTACTCTTGAAAGAGTTGCAGTACTACCAGCGTTCAGTTTCAATTTGATTTGTCTGCAAAATCAGTAATTATTCCGATTTTTTGGGCATAGTTTCCGTTTGGCTTGTGGATAAATCTGTGTACTGACTTTTCAAATGTTAGTGGGAAAACGAGTAATTCAGGTTTTGGAACTAATAATATGACTATTTGCACGGTGCCATAATAAAACTAAAAAAACACTAGTTCTAATAAAACAAATTTGAGAGCAAAATCTCTTAAAATGTGAGAACACCAGTTCGAAAAAGTCAAAAAAAGAAATTACGTTTTTCATATTTTCAAAATCGGAAATATTTTAAAATAAATATATATTTTTTTTTTCTCCTTAATGTTAATTCTGACATAAGTATGTTTAAGTCAAAGGCATAGTCATTGAAAAGGTTCTTACAATGATGAGGTACCAAAATCCCGCAACTAAATGAAGTTAGACCCTTTTTGCTTTTTTGTATATATTGGAATTGGATTCAGTAGCAGTTATTAATATTTATTAATATTTACAAAATCCATGAAATTGTTCATAAATTATATTATGAAAAAATAAAGAATTTCGACCTTATTGAATGAAGAACTGCACTTTGAGAAATTTTATGATACTTTCAAACTATGATACAACAAAACTATTCAAAACAAGTATGAAGGAGTTAAGTTCGGCCGGGCCAAATAGTATATACCCTCCACCACGGAGTGCATTCCACAGTATTACCAGCTGATTAAAGGATGTCCACTTTACATAGAAGCACAGTACCATATTACTAAAATTGTGATATTTGTATGCACATTACTATATTTGTTTACTATTTCAAACTATAATGTATACTTATGCGCACTGTTTAAATCGACTACTATATATAAATACAATGCTGTAATTGTGAAAGTGAACATGCCGAAAATATTAGGCGATTGTCAGTCGCCATTAGAAAGAAGCATTTTCAGATACAGAAGTGATAAGAAAAATATAAATTTTAAAGATATCTCCATTCTCCGCCCACATGTACAAATTTCGAAAAAACCCTTTTTCGAGTCTTCATAGTCAGAATGTATACACCGAATTTCATGATTTCAACTTCAGCGGTTTGGTAGGTCCCATTTTTATCCCTCTTTTTAATTATTTCCCTTAAAAGTACGAATTTCGAAAAATCCCTCTATTTTACGTATCTATGCAATCAGAGGGATGTACACACCGAATTTCATGATTCTAGCTGTTGTCGTATCATTGGTACCATATTTTATCCCTTCTTACCCCATTTCGCCAGCTAAAACTTTTATTTTCTTTGTGTTGCTTCCAAGCTACAAGAGGAATGTCCGCAACAAATTTCAAATGTATGAAAATCAGAAATTTAATTAATAAACCAAGGCTACCAATATTTTTATACTATGTATATATATAATGGAAATAATACTTCAATGCATAAAGTAAATATAAGGCAGCAATCATAAATACCCTAAATATTGGTGGATAAAGAGTGTATTTACAGCTACAGTCGTTTGGTTTGTTGTATTTCCATCCTATTTTAATTTCAAAAGTAAAAATTTTGAAAATACCTTATCTCTCACGTACGCAGTATAAGACAACTTCATGATTCTACCATTTTTTGCCGTAAAAGCAACAAGAATTTGAAAACAAAAATATTTTACGTGGCTATGCAGTCAGAGGAATGTATACACCGAATTCCATGATTCTATCAGCGGCCATTTTGTTGGTACCATTTTTATCCCCTTTTTCCAATTTTGCCCGCTCAAGAGTACGACTATCTAAAATCTCTTTATTTTACGTATCTACACAATTAGAGGGATGTACACACCGAATATCATCATTCTAGCTGCATTCGTTTAGTTGGTACTATTTTTATCCCCTGTAGCCATTGTATCCCTTGAAAGTACGAATTTGGAAAAAACGTTTTATTTTTCGTGTCTACGCAGTCAGAGGAATGTATACTCCGAATTTCATGATTCTAGCTGCGGTTATTTGGTTGGTACTATTTTTATTCCCTTTTTCCATTTGAACCCCAAAAAGTATGAATTTTGGAAAGTTATTTTATTTTACGTGTCTACGCAATCAGAGGAATGTATATATCGAATTTCATTATTCTATGTGCAGCCGTTAGGTTGGTACTATTTTTATCCCTCTATCCCCATTTAACCCCTTAAAAGTACGAATTTAGAAAAAATACTTTTATATTATGCATCTACTCTATTAGAGGAATGTACACGCCAAATTTCGTGTTTCTATCTGTTGTCGTTTGATAGGTACCATTTTTATCCCTTTTTGTCCCATTTCGCCCCTTACAAATAAAAAACACTCTATGGTGCCCTCTTATGCTATAAAGGGAATTCGCATTGCAAATATCAAGTAAATACAAGCTAATATGTTCAAAAAACATGATAAAATACTCTAAATATTAGGGGTATTTTCAGTCCTTGTGAAGGAACATTTTTTTCCTCTGGGCCGATTTCGCCCACTTTCAATCCCAATCCCGATCTACAACCATAAGACGCATTTAGGCAATATTTGAACCTTCTAGCTCATTTCGTTCGGCCGCTATCGTGCTTTCGACAGACAGACAGACGGTCATGGCTATATCGTCTTAGAATTTTACCACGAACCAGAATATATATACTTTATGGGGTCTCCGATGAATATTTCAAGGTGTTACAAACGGAATGACAAAGTGAATACACCCCCATCCTGGAGGTGGAGGTTATACAAACTGAAAAAACAAATTCTTATTGTAGAGAGTAGTAGAGTAAAACAAACAAAAAATTGAGGAATCATGCGTGCTTGTGGAATTATGTAGAGAAAATATATTCGAAAATAATGGATAAACAAGTTGTTGCATTTTTTCCAACAAAATTTGCCTAATTTTCAGAATGTTCCAAAAATTGTGGTTTTTATTAAAATGGTCGGCATTTCTTTATTTAACGCAGGGATGTGATAATATTAATATATATTGCTTAGTAAAAAGTCAACATATGAAGTTAAATCGGTGCTTTTCGATTTGAGAATTTTTAGAAATATTTTTTTCTATTGAAAAATGTTTAGAGGATCTCAATGCGATAGAACAAACTTTGGAAGGTTCCGAAAAAATACAAATGGGTGTGGCGTGGTGGTTTTAAATGGGTGCTCATCTGGGTAAAAGTTGAGGAAAGGGGATAAAAATACACAAAAAACTCAAAACTGCCGCGGAGTCGACCGTCCCCCACTAATGTCCCCTCCAAACATATCTATTATCTACACTCATTACATGTATGTGAGCCCCACAAAAACTAAATTTTTATAAAATTTGCTTCCACCTCTCTATCTTCCTCAAGGAGGCTCCTAGTGGAGCCACAAATATGTCAGAACCACAGTATTTTTCCACCCGCCACATTCATTCTATCTTCAAGGTGGTCCCCATACGATATATTTATATTTTACTAGCAGTTTTATTAGTTTTATCCGTCTCTGTTTTCGGATAGTATTTATTTGATTTTATTTTGGTGGATATAGTATGTATGTAATATCGTATGTATAATTTTGAACATTTTCTACCCAGTTTTGAAAAAAAATACAACCGCAGAACCTTTTATACCCTCGACCTCATGTTTCTAGATGCAGCCGACAACTTTATAACTTTTTGCACCTCTTTCCCAAAAAATACACATTTTGAAAAATTACTATAGGTAACATGTTTTTTGCTTCCCCTAAAAACATATACTTTATTTGGTACCACGTTTATCCCTTGTCGTCCTGCATTTTGTAATATCCATTTATGTTCCGCGTGTTTACGTAATTAAAGGGTTGTACACCATTTTTATCCCTTTTTATCCCGCGCGCACCTAAAAAGTACAAATTTCGAAAAATCCAATTTGACTGCGCTTCGTATCAAATTTCACGATTCTAGTTGCAACTTTTTTATCCTTTTTGTGTCGTTCAGCCCTTAAAAGTACAAAAATGCAATTATATTGCGCTTCTTTATGGTGAGAGGAATTTACATACCAAATGTCACGATTGTAGCTGTGATACTTTAGTTTGTACCATTTTTATTCCTTTTTGTCCCGCGCACCCCTTATAACTGCAAATTTCGAAAAATCCATTTATTTTGCGCGCCCACGTGGTCGGAGAAATATACACGCCGAATTTCACGATTCTAGCTACAATACTTTTGTTGGTACAATTTTTATCCGTTTTTGTCCCGCTCACCTTTAATAAGTACAAACTTCGAAAAATCCAATTTTACTTCAGAGTAATTTACATACCAAATTTCACGACTCTAGCTGTAATACTTTAGTTGGTACCATTTTTATCCCGCTCAACCCTTATAAGTACAAATTTCAAAAAATACATTTATATTGCAGGAATACGTAGTGCGAGAAATGTAGATATCGATTTTCACGAATATAGCTGCTACTTTAGTTGGTACAATTTTTATCCCTTTTTGTCCCGCTCACCTTTAATAAGTACAAATTTCGAAAAATCCAATTTTACTTCGCTTTTATATGGTCACAGGAATTTACATACCAAATTTCATGATTCTAGCTACAATACTTTAGTTGGTACCATTTTTATCCCTTTTTGTCCAGCTCGCCCCTTAAAAGTACAAATTTCGAAAAATCCAATTTCACTTCCTTTTATATGGTCAGAGGAATTTACATACCAAATTTCATGATTCTAGCTATAATACTTTATTTGGTACCATTTTTATCCCTTTTTGTCCCGCTCATCCCTTATAAGTACAAATTTCGAAAAATCCATTTATATTGCAGGACTACGTAGTGAGAGAAATGTAGATATCGATTTTCACGAATATAACTGCAATACATAAATTGGTACCATTTTTATCCCTTTTTGTCCAGCTCGCCCCTTAAAAGTACAAATTTCGAAAAATCCAATTTCACTTCCTTTTATATGGTCAGAGGAATTTACATACCAAATTTCATGATTCTAGCTATAATACTTTATTTGGTACCATTTTTATCCCTTTTTGTCCAGCTCGCCCCCTTAAAAGTACAAATTTCGAAAAATCCATTTTTACTTCGCTTTTATATGGTCAGAGGAATTTGCATACCAAATTTCATGATTCTAGCTATAATACTTTATTTGGTACCATTTTTATCCCTTTTTTGTCCAGCTCGCCCCCTTAGCAGGACTACGTAGTGAGAGAAATGTAGATATCGATTTTCACGAATATAACTGCAATACATAAATTGGTACCATTTTTATCCCTTTTTGTCCAGCTCGCCCCCTTAAAAGTACAAATTTCGAAAAATCCATTTTTACTTCGCTTTTATATGGTCAGAGGAATTTGCATACCAAATTTCATGATTCTAGCTATAATACTTTATTTGGTACCATTTTTATCCCTTTTTTGTCCAGCTCGCCCCCTTAAAAGTAAAAATTTCGAAAAATCCAATTTTACTTCGCTTCTATATGGCCATACCAAATTTCACGCCTCTAGCTGCAATTCGTAAATTCGTACCATTTTTATCCCTTTTTGTCTCTTTCCTCCCTTAAAAGTACAAATTTCGAAAAATCCAATTTTACTTCGTTTCTATATTGGCAGAGGAATTTACATACCAAATTTCACCATTCTAGCTGTAATACTTTAGTTGGTACCATTTTTATCCCGCTCGCCCCTTAAAAGTACAAATTTCGAAAAATCGATATTTGTAGCTCGTGTGCGTGGTCATTGCAAGGAATGCACCGAATTGCATGTTTCTAGCTACTGCCGTTTAGTCAGGACTAAGGTTCGAACTTTATCCCTTTTTGCCCCATTCTACCCCCTAAAAGTACGAATGTCGTAAAACCCTTTCTTAGTCGACTTCTACGTGGTATTTGGGAACTACCCTGAAAATTTCATGTTCCTGGCTTCAGCCGTTTGGTCTGGGGGCTGGTCAATGATAAGTCTGTCAGTCAGTCAGTAACGCAACTCTTTTATATATATAGATAAGCATTTGTATGAAAGAATGGCCCAAAACTATCCCGGTGTCGCCCCTAGAGGGTTTAAATATAAGGCCGATCCCCAATATTTGTCCAATCCCTTCACTTTTTTTCTGATCACACATACCTACCCTCTATCTCCAACCCTTAAGGTGATTCCAAAATTTGTTGTGACAAATTTTGAAAATTTCGTTTATAATGGACTTTGAAGATTCTAGCTGCAGACGCTAGGTCAAGATTCCCCTTGCCCTCTTTAGAAAACTACGATTTGGGGAACTGACTTACAAATTTCACTACCCTGGCTTCATGAATCAGCTTTAGATTCATGAATATGTGGTTTCCGCTTTAGAAACCACATATTGTACCCGATTTTCTATAAAATTGGCACAACATCTTATAATCCAACTAGAAACACCGATGCAAAAATTGGGTAACATCGGTCCAGATTTAGATATAGCCCCCATACAAATGTCGCTCCCGATTTGACATTTTCCGCTCTAGAAACGACATATTGTACCCGATTTTCTTTAAATTTTGCAGAACATCTTATAATCGAACTAGAAACACGTATGAAAAAATTGGGTAAGATCGGTTCAGATTTAGATATAGCCCCCATACAAATGTCGCTCCCGATTTGACATTTTCCGTTCTAGAAACGACATATTGTACCCGGTTTTCTTTTAATATTGCAGAACATCTTATAATCGAACTAGAAACACGTATGCAAAAATTGGGTAAGATCGGTTCAGATTTAGATATAGCCCCAATACAAATATCGCTCCCGATTTGATATTTTCCGCTCTAGAAACGACATATATTGTATTCGGTTTTCTTTAAATTTTGCAGAACATCTTATAATCGAACTAGAAACACGTATGCAAAAATTGGGTAAGATCGGTTCAGATTTAGATATAGCCCCCATACAAATGTCGCTCCCGATTTGACATTTTCCGTTCTAGAAACGACATATTGTACCCGGGTTTCTTTTAATATTGCAGAACATCTTATAATCGAACTAGAAACACGTATGCAAAAATTGGGTAAGATCGGTTCAGATTTAGATATAGCCCCAATACAAATGTCGCTCCCGATTTGACATTTTCCGCTCTAGAAAAGACATATTGTACCCGATTTTCTTTACATTTTGCAGAACATCTTATAATGCAATTAGAAACACGTATGCAAAAATTGGGTAAGATCGGTTCAGATTTAGATATAGCCCCCATACAAATTCGCTCCCGAATTCACTTTTTCCGCTTTAGAAACCACATATTGTACCCGATTTTCTTTAAAATTGGCACAACATTTTATAATCGAACTAGAAACACCTATGCTGAAAGTGGGTATGATCGGTTCAGATTTAGATATAGCCCCCATACAAATGTCGCTCCCTATTTGACTTTTTCCGCTCTAAAATCCACATATTGTACCCGTTTTTCTTTAAAATTGGCACAACATTTTATAATCCAACTAAAAAACCTATGATATAAGTGAGTAAGATCGGTTCCGATTTAGATATAGCACTCATACAAATGTTGCTCCCGAATGTTTAACCGATTTTGGCCAAACTTTAAATATTATATTTCACCAAGAAACAGACATGGTGAAAGCGGGTCAAATCTTCCAGATTTCAATATACCCTTATACAAATGTCCTTTCCGATTTAACATTTTTTGTCAAACACATACATTTACAGGATGCAAAAATCCTTCCCGATTTCAATTTTTTACCGAATTGAATTGCAATGAGAATTGTTTGGGTGATGCCCATATGTCCATACTTTGGTATGACTTTGGTTAACTACTGTATAATTTGTATTTGTCTGTCAGACAATTGGATCAATTACCATATTATTTACCATATTCGTTAAATTTGACTAAAAATGAATTTATATCATACTAGCAAATACCCGCTACTTCGTATGCGGTGTAAGGATATACTCTTCAGGGTAAATCGCTTGTAAACGCTCAAAACTTAAAAAATACTTTATTTTGCACAACTACGTATTCAGAGGTATATTCATAAATTGTCCATTCCAGATCCTACATTGCCGATGGAATTTATACACCGAATTAATTTTAGTCCCCTTTGTACAAATCATCATAATCAATTTATACGTAGTCAATAGTTTAATTTAAGTAGGCACGAACATTGAAACAATTTTCTTACAAAAAATCATATAAAGCAGAAAAATATTTGTCCTTCTCAACAAAGTAGTAGCGTATATGTCAGTTGAGATAGAAAAAGGTGTAACGCATTAAAGGAGTGGCTTATGTCTAAAATCCCTTTCTCGTCTGTCTGTCTATCTGGCTGGCTGGTGTACAGGATAACTTTCAAAGGGACTTAGGAATTTATTCAAACTCTGAACGTAGTATTTCTATTCCTAGACTTAGTTTAAAATTGGAGATGGTTGAATTGACTATGGTACCCCCACAGATATAGTCCATTTTCCTAGTATTCGGAGCCAGTTGTATTTTGATATTTGATGAAGTTTTTATAATCATTTTGAGCGTACGTAATATGGAGGATTTTGCCACGCCCCTTTCTTGTACCTCCCACACTAATCGCCATTACGTAAAATTAAACCATTTACAACTTCTATACGGATGATCGGAATAATGTGAAATTTGATCTTTGCCAATATTTTCATATATGCTATGCACACACCGGTAGAAATCAGCTGCATTTTTGGATCTAAACAAAATTGTATAATCACTTTAAACCTACAAACAATGTATGCGTTTGTCACGCCCTTTGTAAAATTAAATCCTTTACATATACATAAATTCTATACCGGTGCATGACGTGAAATCTGAACTTATAAATAGATCAAAGATTCTTTATATATTTTATTTTTTTTCGACGGGGCTATAATATTCGCACATAACTTCACGATTCTAGTGCAATATTTTGATAGGTACTATTTGTATCTCTCTTTGTCTCCAATTTCTAAAAAAAAACATTTATTTTGCGCGTCTATGAACTCGGAGAAATGTACACTCCGAATTTAATAGTCTTTTCATATTCTAGCTGAAAACTTTAGTTGGTACCATCTATATCCCAATTTCCCCAATTTGGTTTGTTCGATTTTTATCACTTTTGATACGCTTCCACTTCTAAAGTACACACTTACAGTATATTTGTATTGCACGTTAGAGTAACTATGTATATACCTTATTCTATACATTGGTGGGTACCATTTTAATCACCATACTTAAAACTATAAATTTTGAAAAATCCATTAGAGGTCAGAATTTCACACCGATTCTTTGTTGTTGGTACCATTTATATCCCTCTTTCCCTCATTATTCATAAAAAATCCCTTTATTTTGTGTTTCTATGAATGGGGGCGTACAAATCGAATTTCATGATTGGTTATCACTTTTTACCCAATTTCACCCCCAAAAAGTACGAATTTTGGACATCGCGGTGGTACGTTATCCATTTTAAGCCCTTAAAAGTAAAAATTTAGAAAAATTCCTTTTTATCTCGCATCTACTCTGTAAGACGAATATACACACTGATTACATGCTTATAAAGCCATTGATGTTGTAGGTACCTTTGTTATCCCGTTTTTCCCGTTTACTTTTTAAAAGTACGAATTTTGAAAAATTCTTTGATTTTACGTTTCTAAGCATTTTGAGGAATGAACACGCCGAATTTAATGATTACAGCTCCTTTTGTTTAATTGGTACCATTTTTATCCCTTTTTGCCCAATTCCATCCACAAAAGTACGAATTTTGGACTTCCTAATATTTGCAAAATATATTCTTGGTCGAATTCATGCTGTAAAAGTAATGCCCGTTCGAATTTAAAAAATTTAGGCTCAACCGCTTGGTCTGGGCTTTGGTACAATTTTTATCCCATTTAATCCTTTAGAAGTACAAATATCAGAAAATTCCTTGTTATCACTCATCTACACTGTAAGGCGAATATTGACACCGAATTTTATGATTGTCAGTCGCGTTTTTGGTACCTTATTTATCCCCTCTTCTCGTCTACCGTTTAAAAGTACGAATTTCGATATATTCCTTCATTTTGCGTTTCTAAGCATTTGCAAACTCCGAATTTCATGATTCCAGCTTCGTCTGTTTGATTGGTACCATTTTTATCCTTTTTACTCAATTCCGCCCACAAACGGTACGAATTTTGCACAATATTTTCTTGGTCGCATTCCTGCAGTAAAAGTAGTGCCCGTCCGAATTTAAAAATTCAAGGCTCAACCGTTTGATCCTGGCTATGGTACAATTTTTATCCCATCCCTTAAAAGTACAAATTTCGAAAAATTCCTTCTTATCAGTGATCTTCGCTGTAAAGCGAATTTGCACAGCGAATTTTATTATTGTAGCGCCATCCTTGTTGTTGGTACGTTTGTATCCCCTTTTCCCCGTTAACCCTTTAAAAGTACGAATTTCAGAAAATTCCTTCATTTTGCGTTTGTAAGCATTTTGAGGTACATATATACACGTTGAATTTCACGATTCCAGCTTCGTCTGTTTTATTGGTTCCATTTTTATCCTTTTTTACCCATTTTCGTCCTAATTTTCATTTTCGTTTGACGTAGGCTGTGGTACAATTTTTATCCCATTTAATCCCTTAAAAGTGCAAATTTCGAAAAATGCTTTCTTATCAGTGATCTGTGCTGTAAAACGAATATACATACCGAATTTCATAATTGTAGCGTCATCTGTGACGTTGGCACCTTCTTTATCCCCCTTTCCCGTTTATCCTTTAAAAGTACAGATTTCATAAAGTTCGTTCATATAGAGTTTTAAGGCATTTTGAGGGATGTACACAATGAATTTTTTGATTCCAACTCCATCCGTTTGATTGGTACCATTTGTATCCCTTTTTACCCGATTTCACCCTCAAAATAGTACGAATTTTAAAAAATATTTTATTGGGCGCGTTTAAGCTGTAAGATGAATTTGCGCACCAAATTTCAAGATTCTAGCCCTAGACGTTTGGTTATTGCTGTGGTACCATTTCTATCCCTTTCAACCCCATTTTACCCCTTAAAAGTACGAATTACGAAAAAATCCCTTCATATCTGATCTATATGCTCTAAGAGAAATGTTCACACCAAATATCATGATTATAACTTCAGCCTATTGTTGGTACCATTTTTGTCACTTTTTGCCCCATTTTACCGCCCCCCCCCAAAAAGTACGAATTTTGCAAATGCCACTTTTTGTGATACCTTCATTCCACAAGAGGAATGTCCATACCAAATTTCAAGATTCTAGGCCTTACCGTTTGGTTATTGCTGTGGTACCATTTTTATCCCTTTAAACCCCATTTACCCTTTAAAAGTACGAACTACGAAAAAAATCCCTTCAAATCTGATATCTACGCTGTAAGAGAAATGTACACACCAAATCTAATGATTCTAGCATCAGCCATGTTGTTGGTACTATTTTTGTCCCTTTTTGCCCCATTTAACCCCCCAAAAGTACGAATTTTGCAAATGCAACTTTTTGGGATGCCTCCGTGCCGCAAGAGGAATGTCCATACCAAATTTCAGGATTCTAGCCCCAGTCGTTTGTTCATTACTGTGGTACAATTTTTATCCCTCTTTACCCCATTTTAACCCTTAAAAGTACGAATTACGAAAAAATCCCTTCATATCTGATCTATATGCTCTAAGAGAAATGTACACACGAAATATCATAATCCTAACTTCAGCCGTATTGTTGGTACCATTTTTGTCCCTTTTTGCCCCATTTTACCCCCCAAAAGTACGAATTTTGCAAATGCCACTTTTTGGGATACCTTCATCCCGCAAGAGGAATGTCCATACCAAATTTCAAGATTCTAGGCCCAGCCGTTTGGTCATTGAGGTGGTACCATTTTTGTCCCTTTTTGCCCCATTTTACCCCCCAAAAGTACGAATTTTGGAAATGCCACTTTTTGGGATGCCTTCATTCCGCAAGAGGAATGCCCATACCAAATTTGAAGATTCTAGGCCCAGCCGTTTGGTCATTGCGGTGGTACCATTTTTATCCCTTTTTACCCCGTTTTTCCCCTTAAAAGTACGAATTTCGAAAAACCCAGTCTTATCACACCTCTACAATGTAAGAGAAATGTACACACCAAAATTCATGATTCTATCTCTAGCCGTTTGGTCTGGGGAGTGATCAGTCAGTCACTCAGTCACTCAGTCACTCAATCACGCAACTCTTTTATATATATAGATAAATTATATTCATATAATTTATATAATTTGTATGAACTACATAAAATTGCTCCCATGAAATACCTGGGTTTAGTAATCAAAGCGAGGTACATACGCAGGGAGTGGTGTAGGGTATTATATAGTCGGCCCCGCCCGACTTTAGCCTTTCCTTACTTGTTGTAAACTAGTGTTATTCAGCGTTGGAGATTCATTTCCTTAATAACCGTAGTGTTGACACCTGGTTCCAACTACACTTGTCATTACGACACGATTTCTATTCAATATTAATTTTAAATCCTCAATATTTATTCGGCATTTCTTTAACAACAAATCGTTGTTGCTTTTTAAAATATCAACTTATAATATGTTATTAATTGTTAATGTTAAAAAAACTATCCCTTGCCAACAGCGAATGCGTCGTAATTTATATCGGAAAATTCTGATCAATAACCGGTAATGCCCTGATAGCCACGTTCGATGAGTAAGAATAAAGGCAGTTGCCTCGGTACCCCCGAGTACTCACTAAGTCTGTAAATGAATAATGGATGGGCTGCCGCATTGTTTGTTTGGACTCAACGTCCAAACGTGTTCCAACAACAGGTTGCACATCTGTTTGATTTAATCCAGATCGTCGTTTGTTTACCACCAGCACCACCCAGTTATTTAGCCTCACATGGGTGGTGCGGGAGACTTTTAAACGTGTTAAGTAAGGTTGGAAGATTACATGGATATGGATATATCACCTGTTGTTTTCCGGTTTTACGATTACACTCGTTCGCTCTGCATCTGCAGCTAATGCGAGCAACAAAATCGTGTCATACGAGTACGAGCACAACAAGTATGAGCATTAATAAATAATTCAATATTTAGATTTGAAAACAAATAAACAGATACTTAAACGCATTACAAAACAAAACATAACTAGATTAGGTCGACCGACTATAGTATTGAATATATGTAAATATTCAAACAGAGAATGTGGAAAATTCTCTAAATAAATAGAAAAACAAAAACAATTGATAAGACTCTAAGAATGTATGTAAATGAAGATTACACAGTGCAACAATAATATGAGAAGAAATGTCCATCATGTGATGAAGGCAATGAATATTGCTCAGAAAAAAATATCTTGACTCTGAATGCTCTGATGTTTGGAAAGTATGGCGTTTAATCCCATTCCTTGGTCATTTTGGACAACGGACCTCCCCGATATATCTTTGCCAAAATTACCAATTTGCATACCCTCCACGTCCAGGATGGAGTATACTAAAACCTTGTAACACCTTGAAATATCAACCTGAGGCCCTATAAAGGTCTGTTGAAAGCACTCTAGCATATAAACGTTTCCGTTTGTAACACCTTGAAATATTCATCGGAGACCCCATAAAGTATATATATTCTAGGTCGTGGTAAAATTCTAAGACGATATAGCCATGCCCGTCTGTCTGTCTGTTGAAAGCACGATAGCGGCCGAACGAAATGAGCTAGGAGGTTCAAATTTTTTCCTAAATGTGTCTTATGGCTGTAGATCGCTTGGGATTGAAAGTGAACGAAATCGGCCCAAAGGGAAAGAACTTTCCCTCACAAGAACTGAAAATACCCCTCATATTTAGAGTATTTCAGCATGTTTTTTGAACATATTAGCTTGTATTTACTTGATATTTGCAATGCGCATTCCCTTTATAGCTTAAAAGGCGCCACAGAGTGATTTTTATTTGTAGGGGCGAAATGGGACAAAAAGGGATAAAAATGGTACCTATCAGACGACAACAGGTAGAAACACAAAATTTGGCGTGTACATTCCTCTAATAGAGTAAATAAATAATATAAAAGTATTTTTTCTAAATTCGTACTTTTAAGGGGTTAAATGGGGCTAAAGGGATAAAAATAGGACCAACCTAACGGCTGCACCTAGAATAGAATAATATACATTCCTCTGATTGCGTAGACACGTAAAACAAAAGAACTTTCCAAAATTCGTACTTTTTTGGGTTCAAATGGAAAAAGGGGATAAAAATAGTACCTACCAAATGACAGCAGCTAGAATCATGAAATTCGGAGTATACATTCCTCTGACTGCGTAGACACCAAAAATAAAACCGTTTTTTTTCCAAATTCGTACTATAAAGGGATACAATGGCTACAGGGGATAAAAATAGTACCAACTAAACGAATGCAGCTAGAATGATGAAATTCAGTGCGTACATCCCTCTATTTGTGTAGATACGTAAAATAAAGAGATTTTAGATAGTCGTACTCTTGAAGGGGCAAAATTGGAAAAAGGGGATAAAAATGGTACCAACAAAATGGCCGCTGATAGAATCATGGAATTCGGTGTATACATTCCTCTGACTGCATAGCCACGTAAAATATGTTTTTTTCCAAATTCGTACTTTATTTTGTTGCTTTTACGACAAAAAAAAATGGTGGAATCAGGAAGTTGTCTTATACTGCGTACGTGAGAGATGAGGTATTGTAAAAATTTATACTTTTGAACTTAAAATAGGATGGAAATACAACCAACCAAACGACTGTAGCTGAAAATACACTCTCTATCCCCCAATATTTAAGGTATTTATGATTGCTCCCTTATATTTACTTTATGAATTGAAGTATTATTTCCATTATATATATATATATATATATAAATATATATATATATATATTGGTAGCCTTGGCTTATTAATTAAATTTCTTATTTTCATACAGTTAAAATTTGTTGCGGACATTCTTCTTGTAGCTTGGAAGCACCACAAAGAAAATAATAGTTTTAGCGGGCGAAATGGGACAAAAAGAGATAAAATATGGCACCAATGATACGACGACAGCTAGAATCATGAAATTCGGTGTGTACATCCCTCTAATTGCATAGACACGTAAAATAGAAGGATTTTTCGAAATTTGTACTTTTAAGGGATATAATTAAAAAGAGGCTGAAGTTGAAATCATGAAATTCGGTGTATACATTCTGACTATGAAGACTCGAAAAAGGTTTTTTTTCGAAATTTGTACATTTGGGCGGAGAATGGGGCGAATGGGGATATCTTTAAAATTTACACTTAGTCTGTATCTGAAAATGTTTCTTTCTAATGGCGACTGACAATCGCCTAATATTTAGGCATGTTCACTTTCACAATTACAGCATTTTATTTATATAGTAGTCGATTTAAACAGTTCGCGTAAGTATACATTATAGTTTGAAATAGTAATCAAATATAGTAATGTGCACAAACATATCACAATTTTCGTAATATGGTACTGTGCTTCTATGTAAAGTCGACATACTTTAATCTTCTGGTAATACTATGGAATGCACTCCGTGGTGGAGGGTACATAAGATTCGGCCCGGCCGAACTTAACGCCTTCTTACTTGTTTTTTCATCGTTTTTAAATTTCTGTTGAGTTTTAGATGATTTTATTGGAAGTCGATTCGTAAAATAATGAAAGATGTTTACTGGAGTGACCAAAACTATTTTTTGTTTTCAAAAATTTTGTATTAATAAAAAAAGCAATAACTCAGTCAATTATTAACGGATTTTTAAAAACAAAGCGGAATTTTACTTCTTACATCATGTGTTATTTAGATAAATTTACAAGTGTAACGGTCACCAAACAAAATAATGAACAAAACAGTGCCAAAGTTGAAAAAATTACCAAAAATGGTTTAAAAAAGTTTTAGCTGTTTATCTATCGAAAGCTCCCGGTTTCTTCTTTTTAAATCGGATGATAACTAACTGAGTAACATGCCAAAGGTACGTTTTTTCCCTTAACTCAAGATTTTGGCAGTGTCTGGAAAATTTCACATACAGATTCTCGTTCTACCCGACAATACCTACAAGAAAATAAAATCACTTCCCACAGATGTCTACTTCAAGCTTTATTGTAGTGCAGTGTTATCAAAGGACCCATCGGAAAACGTTTAGTACATTTTTGTAACCCCATAAGTTGACTTCTTAGCGACCACAGCTTACCATTTTAGTAATAGTGGGGAATTTGACTATTTTATTGTAGAAAAAATTTTTAGTTTCAACATAATTCCAAAATTGTCTTATAAAGGGTGATTTTTTAAAAGCTATAGGAAACTTTTTCAAAAAAAAACACAAAATATAGAAAATGCAGGAAATCATAATATGAATCGATAGTTCGGTCCATATAATTTAATGTTTGAAGATTATTTCATGCAAATGTTGACCTTGACTGCGCCTCAAATGGTCCATCCGCTTAGTCCAATTTTGGCCATCATTAACACTGGCAGATACAGCTGCGATATTTTCTTCAGTTCGCACTCTACGTAAGCGTGTTGGTGGTTTAATGTCCAACAATGTAAATTTGGTGCGAAATTTAGTCAAAATGGCCCGAATAGCCGCTTCAGTGGGTCGATTAAACTGACCGTAAAATGGAAGAAGCGCGCGATGAACTTTCTTAACAGAGCACGCATTTTGATAATAAAATGCAATAATTTGCAAGCGTTGTTCGTTTGTAAGACTATTCATGGTTAAATTATAAACCAAACTGAAGATGTTTGACAGTGAAACAAAACACGATACGTGTTTCAGCTGTTTAAACCAGTGTTGCCAAAAAGATAATAGCTAAAAATCTCCTTTATTATTTATTTATTTATTTTATTTCCTCAATTTTTGTAGATTTTACGCAAAGTTCAATAAGAATTTGCATTTCTCAAAAATACTCGTTATACACTCCACGAGAGTATTATGTCTTTGTGCATTTGTTTGTAACACCGAAAAGGAAGGGAAATAGACCCTTTGTTAATTATACCGATCGACTTAGAATCACTTTTTGAATCGATAAGCAATGTCCGTCTGTCTGTCTGTCCATCTATTCTTGTAATCACGATAGTGGTCGCAATTGTAGACAGAACCAAATGAAACTTTGCACAATGAAGTTTTTTGCGGCAAGGACGAACGCTATTTAATTTGAAGAAAATCGGTTCAGATTTCTATATAGCTCCCATTCAAATATTGCTCCCTATTTGACTTTTTCTGCTCTAGAAACCACATATTTTAAATGATCTTCTTCAAATTTGTCATATTATCTTATATTTCCATTAGAAACACCCATGGTGAAAATGGGTCAGATCGGTTCAGATTTACATATAGCTCCCATTCAAATGTTTTTCCGCCCAGAAACCACGTATTTTCACCGAATTTCTTAAAATTTAGCATAACAGGTTATACTTGAACTGGAAGAACCTATTATGTAAGTGGGTCACTTCATTCCATGTTTGGATATAGTCCTGATACAAATATTCTTCTCAATTTGACAGATTGGTTCAGGTCATATTAGCCTATGATTAGGAAACATACAAAAATCCTTCCCATTTTCACTTTTTTACCGAACTGAATTGTATTCGGATAGAAAGTGGAGTGTATCATATAGTCGGCCCCGCCCGACTTCAGCCTTTCCTTTTTTGCCATTGCTGTAACTCTGCATTACTCGGTATATAGGAATCACTGAAAAATGATTTTCCCCGACTGTTATGTAGTCCTTCTTTAGTTTTCTGGTATAATTTAATTTAATATTTAAAATCAATATTTCAATTGGATTTCTTCATAATGTCTAATATAATTGTTGTTGTGTTTAACGGGAAACGTCAAATTATTCATATCCTTGCCCGGCACTTGACTCAATTCACAAATAGCTGAACGTATTTTTGCCCTGGTTATAAATAAGGAAAAGGCTGTGGCATACCATACCAATGCGATTAAGAGTACGAGCCGAGGAGTAGGCATTTATGCCGGGCTATGCTGGATGTGTGGTATGCGTCTACTACAGACACTACTACACCACCACTGCCGCTAATGAAATTATTTTGGAATTCTTCTAGTGCCGATATGAAAAGAGGAAGTCATAACATCCAGAATCATTCAAGGCAAATGTCTTACTACCCATTCGCCTCCCTTCCTACCGCACAACACCCACACCAAAGGAATGTTTCCCGTCCCGAGTATGAGTATAATATTGAAGATTTTTTTATGAATGTACGGATGGATATGTGCTGGGATAGATTCCTTGTCTTGTCTTTTGTCTCCCACAAAGGAACACCACACTTAATGACATTAAGTGTCAATGTTTATGGACGAATTGACATGGCATCGTAGTAGTAGTAGTCAAGTAACTGTCATAGCCAGTTGCCGCTCAATATGCCAGGAACGTGTTGAGAATTTCCATTTTTCTAATTTAATTGATTTTAAATATGTATTTACGTGTGTACGAGGTACATCGCCTGCAAATTGCTTGTCATAACTTGTCTTTGCCGTTTCCTCTTTTGTATAAGCTCCTTCGGGGGTTGGGGGTTTATTAATTTTGTCGTATAGATTGTAACACGTACAGATATCCGCAGAACTAAATCTAAGACGTCCCAGGCTAGTCCCTCTGTCCCTCCGTAGAAATGACGATGACAGATAAAACAAGTAAAAACGGCGTTAAGTTCGGCCGGGCCGAACTTTTTACCACAGAGGATGTCGATTTTCGTAGAAGTTTTTAATGTAGCCAAACCAAAACATATAAAAATAGTGAAAAAATAATTTTATAAATAAATATAATATTTTAATTATTTCAAACCACGCTTATAAGGCAAGGCTATCAATACGTCAATTCAAAAAATAAATGTTCTTATATTTATATTTTCAAAAAGCTTAAATACCATAAATATTGGTGGATAGTGGGTGCTACAGTTGGTTGTATTTCCATTCTATTTTAATTCCAAAAGTACAAATTTTGAAAATCCATTATCAGACGAATTGGAAAAAACTTTTTATTTTGCGTGCCTATGCAGTCAGAGGAATGTATACACCGAATTCTATGATTCCAGCTGCGCCCATTTGGTTGGTACCATTTTACCCCCTTGGCGTTTCTACGAAATTAGAATTTCATCATTCTAGCTGAAGTCGTTTAGTTGGTGCTATTTTTATCCCTCTGTGCCATTGTATCCCTTGAAAGTACGTATTTCGAAAAATCCGTTTACTTTCCGTGTCTACGCAGTCAGAGGAATGTATACTCCGAATTGCATGACTCTAGCTGCGATCATTTGGTTGGTACTATTTGTATCCCCTTTATCCATTTTAACCCCAAAAAGTACGAATTTCGAAAAATCTGTTTATTTTAAGTGTCTACCCAATCAGAGGAATGTATTCACCGAATTTCATGTAGCCGTTTTTTGGTACCATTTTTATCCCTCCGTACCCATTGTATCCCTTGAAAGTACGAATTTGGAAAAAAACTTTTTATTTTTCATGTCTACGTAGTCAAAGAAATGTCTACTCCGAATTTCATGACTCTAGCTGCGGTTATTTGGTTGGTACTATTTTTATCCCCTTTTTCTATTTTGACCGCAAAAAGTACGAATTTCGAAAAATCAGTTTATTTTCCATGTCTACACAGTCAGAGGAATGTGTACTCTGAATTTCATGATTCTAGCTGTGGTCATTTCATTGGTACTATTTTTATCCCCTTTTTTCATTTTAACCCCAAAAAGTACGAATTTTGAAAAATCCGTGTATTTTACTTGTCTATGCAATCAGAGGAATGTATACCGAATTTCATTATTCTAGGTGCAGCCGTTTGGTTGGTACCAGTTTTATCCCTCTATTCCCATTTTACCCCTTAAAAGTACGAATTTGGAAAAAATACTTTTATATTATGTATCTACTCAATTAGAGGAATGTACACACCGAATTTCTTGTTTCTAGCTGATGCCGTTTAATATGTACCATTTTTATCCCTTTTTTGCCCCATTTCACCCCTACAAATAAGAATCACTTTATGGTGCACGTTTTTGCTATAAGGGGAATGCGCATACCAAATATCAAGCAAATATAAACAGACATATTCAAAAAACCATGCTTAAATACGCTAAAATATTAGGGATTATTATGAGTATTTTTAGTCCTTGTGAGGGAAAAAATTTTCCCTTTGGGCCGATTTCGCTCCGTTTCAATCCCAACCGATCTACGACGCATTTATTGAAAATTTGAACGTTCTAGCTCCTTTCGTTTAGATGCTAGCATGCTTTCAACAGACGGACGGGCATGGCTAGATCGTCTTAGAATTTTATGACGATCAAGAATATATATACTTTATAGAGTCTCAGGTCGATATTTCAAGGTGTTACAAACGGAATGACAAAGTAAGTACACACCCATCCTGGAGGTGGAGGGTATAAAAATACTAAAATATTCAATTTTCGTTGAAGGCACCTTAAATATTTCTAAAACGATACGTAAAACAGTGCATAGAGGTAAGGGCTAGACATCTTCTGAATATCACCTTCACGTCGAAAAAATGGTTGAGGAACAATCGCCAAAAATTGAGATATTGATAATCTAAAAAATGTATTCCAACAAATGGTATAAACTATTTTTTCGATTTTGAAGATAACTTCGGCTCGACGATATATGAAGACGACCAGTTAATAACTAAAAAAATTAAAATTGTATACAAAAAATATTTCATCTACACTTATGCCTTTTTTAAATTGTAATTCAAAAGACATCACATCAAAATTCCAAAGACATCAATTGAAATTCAAAAATTTCATTTGAAAGTCAAAAAACGTCATTTGAAATTCAAAAGACATCATTTGAAATTGAAAAGACATTAATTGAAATTGGAACAGACATCAATAGAATTTCAATTCAATGAATCTTTTGAATTACAATTGAAAATGGTGTACAAATTATGCTAATTTTAGTCGAATACTAGAGGAGTGGTTTCCGAATCACCTTGAAATAGTTTCTATCATTACCTTACCTTCCCACTTCTGTTTCTTTGCTTTTAGGTTGGCGCATATTGCTATGCCGAATTGGGAACAATGATCACCAAGTCTGGAGCTGATTATGCCTATATTATGGAGACCTTCGGACCATTCATGGCCTTCATACGCCTGTGGATTGAGTGTATGATAGTGAGACCGTGTTCGCAGGCCATTGTGGCACTAACCTTCAGCGTTTATGTGCTCAAGCCGTTCTTCCCGGAATGCACGCCACCCGATGATGCGTCCAGACTTTTGGCTGTGTGCTGTATATGTAAGTACTCGTAAAAATACAAAAATGACCTCTTCATACAAATTGTCGGACGACGGTGTTGATCTTGACCTGTTGCTGTAATCAGTCAGTGCCACTTTGAAATGTTTGTTTGCTTGTTTGGCATTTACAATAATCTTGGAAATGTAATCTTTATTGATTTATTAAATCGAGCTTCGGTGTTAATGGAGCCGTGCTAGATAGTAAAATCTTTAATGGTTCCCCATACACTTATACTTAGTGTGGCTGTCTGGCTGTCTGTCTGTCTGTCTATCTGTGTTTTATTGGAAACTTTTCTTTCTTTCTTTGTTCTGGCAATGTCCAGAAATTCTTACAGAAATTATGAGAAATTTACATCATACAATTTAAACAGGGTCAGACCACGCGCTACAGTATATTTCATTGCCCACATTCTTATTAAATCTATCACACGGTGCACAGTGGTGGGCAAGAGATTTTGTATATTTAAACATCAAACGGCTTTAGCTTTTGCCTGGAGTATTTCCTTACTCCAAATCTATTTTACTAAGAATTTTTCCATTTTAAATTTTAAATTAGAATCGGATTTAAGAAAGGTACTGCTTATTTTTACAAATTTCTGGTTTTATTGGAAATGTTGAACTTTGTTATTTTATAATGGAGCACAATATCATTCACGACTGGCTCGGCAGTACCTCATCCGATCAACAATTGTTCGGTATATGGGCCAATGATGTCGCCAGCCCAAAACTCCACAGCAAACAGTGACTCGTTGTGGATGCATTGGCTTCTCAATAGTAACGTGTGGGTTCTCTGAACCCCATACGCCGCAATTTTGCTTATTGACATAGCCAACGAGATGAAAGGCTGAAGCCAAGGTCATGAAAGTTTCAGGGTAGTTCCCAAATATGACGTAGACGTCGACTAAGAAAGGGTTTTACGAAATTCGTACTTTTAGGGGGTAAAATGGTCCAAAAAGGGATAAACATCGAACCTTCGTCCTGACTAAACGGCAGTAGCTATAAACATGAAATTCGGTGAGTTCCTTGCAATGACCTTTCAGACGAGGTACAAATAGGGATTTTTCGAAATTTGTACTTTTAAAGGGGAGAGCGCTACAAGAAGGGATAAAAATCGTACCAACTAAAGTATTACAGCTAGAATCGTGAAATTTGCTATGTAAATTCCTCTGATCATATATAAACGAAGTAAAATTGGATTTTTCGAAATTTGTACTTTTAAGGGAAGAGCGGGACAAAAGAGATACAAATAGGACCAACTAAAGTATTACAGCAAGAATCGTGAAATTTGCTATGTAAAGTCTTCTGACCATATAGAAGCGCAATAAAATTGGATTGTTCGAAATTTGTACTTTTTATGGGGTAGGCGGGACAAAAAGGGTTCCAATTTAAGAATTGCAGCTATAGTCGGGAAATTTGGAGTGTGCGTAAAGCGCAATCTAAATGGATTTTTTCGAAATTTTCTTATAGGGTGTGAGCAACAAGGGATAAAAGTAGTACCAACTAAAGTATTGGAGTGAAATTTGGTGTGTAAGTTCCTCTGACAACGAGAAGAGCAAATCTAAACAATTTTTTTCGAATTTTGTACTTATAAACAATGAGCGGGATAAAAATAGTACCAATTAAAATATTTCAGCTATAGTCGTGAAATTTTGTGTTTAAATTTCTCTGACAACGTAGACTTGCAACATAAATGGATTTCTCCAAATTTGTACTTTTAAGGGGCGAACGGGACAAAAAGTGATAAAAATGGTACCAACTTTAGTATTACAGCTGGAATCGTGAAATTTAGTGTGTAAATTCCTCTGACCATATAGAAGCGCAGTAGTTTGATTTTTCGAAATTTGTACTTTTAAGGGGGTGCGCGGGACGAAAAGGGATACAAATGCTGTACAATCATTTAAGTACGTGAAGGCGGAACATAAATGGATATTTCAAAATTTGTACTTAAAAGGGGAATACGGGACAATAAGAACTAAATGTGTTACCAAACAAAGTACATATTTGTAGGGGAAGGAAAAACACATGTTACCTATAGTGATTTTTCAAAATGTGTACTTTTTGGGAAAGAAGTGCAAAAAGTTATAAACTGGCTGGCTGAATCTAGAAACATGAGATCGAGGATATGGAATGGTTCTAATATTTTGTTCAAAACTTGGTAGAAAATTATAAAAATTATACATACGAAGTAGTTCAGCTAAAATAGTGCATATCGACAAGCACATTCTTTTGACTGTGTGTGAGTGCTAGCTAATAGGAGGTTTCCAAGTTACTATTTTAGATTTTTCTATATCCACCAAAAGAAAATTTAATAAATGCTATCCAAAAAGAGAGACGTATAAAATTAACAAATAACTGGCTTTTTCGCGTGCGAAGCAGCGGGTACTGCTAATAAAGGGTGATTTTTTAAGAGTTTTAAAACTTTTTTTTTTTTAAAAAAACGCATAAAATTTGCAAAATCTCATCGGTTCTTTATTTGAAACGTTAGATTGGTCCATGACATTTACTTTTTGAAGATAATTTCATTTAAATGTTGACCGCGGCTGCGTCTTAGGTGGTCCATCCGCTTAGTCCAATTTTGGCATTTCCACGTTTTTGAGTAACAGAGACCCAATTGGTGCGAACGGCGACGAATCGAAAATTGGTGGTCATCATTAACACTGGCCGATACAGCTGCGATATTTTCTTCAGTTCGCACTCTACGTAAGCGTGTTGGTGGTTTAATGTCCAACAATGTAAATTTGGTGCGAAATTTAGTCACAATAGCCCGAATAGCCGCTTCAGTGGGTCGATTAAACTGACCATAAAATGGAAGCGCGCAATGAACTTTCTTAACAGAGCACGCATTTTGATAATAAAATTCAATAATTTGCAAGCGTTGTTCGTTTGTAAGACGATTCATGATGAAATGTCAAAGCATACTGAGCATCTTTCTCTTTGACACCATGTCTGAAATCCCACGTGATCTGTCAAATACTAATGCATGAAAATCCTAACCTCAAAAAAATCACTCTTTATAAATAATATTGTGATCCATTATTCAATATTAAAGTTCAACCTTTCCAATAAAACCAGAAATTTGTAAAAATAATCAGTACTTTTTGGAAGCCGAATCTAATTTAAAATTTTAAATGGCCCACCCTTTTTAACTTGGTCACTTGATAATTGTGAGAGGCCGATACATTCCAAGACCTTGGCCAAGTACACCTCCATTAGGATAATGTTGAATGAGAATTTTAGGAGTTCGATTTGCATACGCTATAACTCCCTATTTTGTGAGGTTCAGAAAAAAATCATGAACCAAAAAAGGGGGTGGTGGGGTTAGTATATGAGGGTGCTCATAGGGAAAAAATACACAAAAAGGGGTAAAAATGCACAAAAAGACCCAAAACTGCCTCGTCCCCAGGGGGTTAAATGTAAGACCGACTCCCATTAATTTTCCCTCCCCAACATACCCTCTATCTCCGCTCCCATACAAAAAAATATTTTTTTTAAAAAATTTGTTACCACAGCTCTTACTGGCCCAAGAAGCCCGCTAGTGGAGTCAAATGTTATGACCAACCCCCAATATTTTTGCAATCCCCGTATTTTCTACGAAAATACTTACCTCCTATCTTCAACCCTAAAGGTGGTCCCCATACGATTTTTTTAGTTTTTATAATTTTTGTTATGAAATTAAGGCCTAAAACTGCCCCGGAGTCGCCTCTAGCTGGGTTAAATTAAAGACCGACCTCAACTAATTTTTCTCCCCCAATATCTTTTCCGAAAACGTACTCTCTATCCACACTGCTTAATGGGGTTCTCATACAAAAAAAATATAAAATTTGACCCCCCACTCTAACTGCCCCAAAGAGGCCCCTAGTGGAGTCAAATATTTGACCAACCCCCAATATTTTCTCAGAACGTACCTACCCTCTATCTTCAACCCTTAATGTGGTCCCGACACATTTTATTTTTGATTTTTTTTTTAATTTCTTTAATGAACAAAAAGGTTCAAAACTGCCTCCTAGTCAACTCTAGAGGGAAGCCATGTAAGACTGGCCCTCACTAATTTTCTTTCTCCATAATTTTCCCCCAAACATACCTGTCCCTTATCTTTACTCCTTATTGGGGGTCCCATACAAAAACTACATTTTTATAAAATTTACTCCCACCACTCTAACTGCCCTTAAGGAGGCCCCTAGTGGAGTCTAATGTATGACTAACCCCCAATATTTTTTCAGTCATAATATTTTATCACCTACCCTTCAACTGCAACCCTTAAGATGTCTATTTTTATACTTTTTTTATAAAAGAAAGACCCTAGAGGGCAGAAGTGTAAGACAGAGCCCCATCAATTTTCCCTCCTCAACATTTTCCCCAAACATACCTAAGGCCTACCTCCACTTGTTAAGGAAAAGTTAATAGACTTCCTATAATGGTTAAGAGGGCTCCCATTCAAAAGCAAAATTTGTATAAAATTTGCTCCCACCACTCTAGGGGAGTCAAATGGACCAAATGTTACGGCACAGCATATTGTTATAGTCATCTGTTAATGCAGCGGATCTATCGGCAGCGTCGATGACAAGACAATTTAGTAGAGGTTGGACTTACATTTAACCCAGCTAGGGGCTACCCTGGGGCAGTTTTGGGCCTTAATGTCATAACAAAAATTATGTATTTTTACCCCTTTTCCCCTATGAGCAGCCACTTACACTCATCCCACCACCACCATTTTTGGCTCATGCATTTTTATTCCAAACCTCGCAAACCTCTTGCATATCAAAATCGAAAAGTCGTGCAATATCCCACCCCTAAAATCCATCAGAGAGGTACAAATATCCCAACAAAGATCGCCAAACCAGGCGGTGGTTTTATTAGTCTAGTCTATTATTTCTAATTTCACTATGTTAGAGGATTAATGCAATTTGGTGCTGTAAGCTTGACCTTTTTCTCTCATGACGAAGACCTCGACCATTGGCCAACTCAGACCTACATCAGAAGGTAAAAAGTATTTAAACAAATATCGCTAAGCCAGGTGTTGGTTTTATTAGTCTAGTCAAGAATTACTTACTCCACTATTTTACAGGATTAGTACAATTGGGCCCTTTCTCTCATTTGCCCATTTACTCTCATGCTCATTAAGAAAATCCCTCACTGTCACACACATTTTACATACGACAGCTCACTTTATCCGCAATCAATTTAGAAAATACAGTCGATGCCAGTTAAAGATTCTTTTCTTTGGAGGACAAAAGAAAATTCTCCTTCGTTCCTTAGCACAAGCCATCAATATTCATCATGCCTTCATCTTAGTCCTTGCCAATGGTCGTTTTCCATGTGGCTTCAATCTATTTACTTAACTCTTTGATTTTTTTTTCTGATTTCAGTGGTCCTGACATTTATTAACTGTTGGGACGTTAAATGGGCCACCGCTGTGCAGGATATCTTCACATATGCCAAAGTAAGTCTCCCCCCTACATAAATATCAAATTTACATTCAAACACACACACAGACAATCATTTGCTTATTTCTGTTCTGTTTTGTTTAACCCCAATTATTAGCTGTTGGCCTTGTTTATCATCATTGCATCGGGCATGTATCAATTGTATTTGGGCAATACCGAGTATTTCACATTCGAGAATACCGATACTCGTGTTACATCACTGGCGTTATCATTTTACTCTGGCCTGTTCGCCTACAATGGATGGTAAGTCTTGGCTCGTATGTACCCATATTTCTGTACATCAAGGATAGTGGATACTGACAAGGGTGGGAGGGAGTAGCTGTTTCACTGCACCGGGCACTTGTTGCTTCACCCTGGCTGGCTTCTGACTTCTGGCTTCGGCATTGGGAATAATGAAATTGTCTTGTGCAAATAATAGGATTTGGTGTATTTTTTCTTTTAGTTTTTATTGTATTTGGTTTCTGTGGAAGTTTACTTCGGCCAGCGAGAAAGAAGACGTGAAAGTGACAGATGAAGTTAATTAAATTATTCTGGTAATTGAATGATTCCGTATATGCGGGTATTTATAGCAAAACTAATGATGTTCTCTTAAGTTTAATGGAATCATCTACAGGATGGCGCGAAATGTGTGGGAAGTAGCAGAGGAGAATATTTAATAAACACTTTTAATGGATGGGTAGGTAGGTAGTGATTGGGGTCACAGAGTACACCAGGATATGTGCAAATTGCGCATAAGATCAAGAAAAACTCGAAATAGTTTTATAGAATTTAAACACACTCCTTTATATGATGATGTGCAGTTGTAGCACATACAAATGTCTATAGAAGCTTGGTAGGATTCGTCTAGGCAAATATTCCACAAAGTGGCATAAGCCTTGGTTAAAATAAACCCCCCCTTATAGTACCTCCCACGCAAATGTCTCTACCCTAGGTAAAATTAAATCCTTTATAACTCCTACTCCGGTGCCTGAAATTCATTATGACTTCATATTTGATCATTTATTTATTTTGAATTACAATACAAAGTAAATTTATATTATATTGTTGGGTCCAGGGATTGAGCCAGCGACAGACCAGAGCCTCTGGTGGGAATCGAACCCACAACCCCCATGCTGAGCCGAGCCGAGCACGCTACAAACTCGTCTACCGGGGTGCTCATATTTGATCATGTTTTTACAATTATTTACGAATGTGGAAGCCAACTGCCACAAACTTGCAGTACCTCCCACACACATAGTACGGCACTAAGTAAAATTTAAATCCTTCCATACACATGTTCTCTGAGAGTGAGGGTATATATAAGTCGGTATAACCGACTGAAACTTACTTACTTACTTGTTTAGTACAGCATTTTTCAGTATTTTAACACCAATTTAACTAGAACTACACCATTTTCAATTGTAATTCAAAAGACATCATCACTTGAAGTTCAAAAAATTTCAATTGGAATTCAAAAATTCCAAATTAAAAAAAATCAGAAAATGTCAATTGAAATTCAAAACTCGTCATTTGTAATTCAAAAAACAACATTTGAAATTCAAAAGTCGTCATTTGTAATTCAAAAGACATCATTTGAAATTCAAAAGACATCAGTTGAAATTCAAAACTCTTCATTTGTAATTCAAAACTCTTCATTTGTAATTCAAACCTCGTCATTTGTAATTCAAAAGACATCATTTGAAATTCAAAAGTTTTCATTTGAAATTCAAAAATTATTCCATTTGCAATTCAAAAAGTATAAACAAAATTATTTAAGCAAAATATACATTAGGTTGAGTAGCAATTTATTTCTGTAAATTTTAATAATCTGATGTTTAGAAAACAGATTTACTCCCTTTTAGATTGATAGATAAACGGACATAACTCAATTAGCATAGGAAGTCATTCGAGAAATTTGTTTCGATTTTAGAATACACACCCAGGAAAAGTGATGTTACAGAGATGACTTTAAATTAAAATTAAAAAAATAAAACTTTAAATTAAATGATTCATAATTAATTAGTTTATTTAATAACAAGAACCAATGGAAATAATTATGATTACAAACAATAAATGATTAATTCGTGTCTTCCGCATGGATATTCCGAATCAGTTATATTTGATACAGTTTCTATAATTACTTTGAGCGTACCTATTTAAACCTATTAAAATTTAAAGATTTTGAACTGGGATATTGTCCTGGCTCAACACCATTTTGCATTTATATTTAATAGAATGCAAATTTATTTACAAATGACATGGTGACATTTATTACATGGCTGCAGACTACCCCGATCATGATTTCGACCATGTCAAAAGTCTTTTCAAGTGGCTTCGCAGCGACTTTTCAACATCAAACCCGGCCTAAAAAAAAAACAAACAAAAAAATACAAACGAAAAAAAAAAAACTAAAAAAAAATTTAAAGATTTTATATCTTCTATACGGACAATCGGATTACTCTGAAATTTGATCTTTGGTAATGTTTTCATAGACAAATTGGCATAAGATTTGGTTAAAATAAAACTGATCAGTAACAATTTTATTGGAAATATTGGAAATGGTTTTACAATCACTTTATACCTGTAAAATAGTTATGATTTGTTGTACCTCCCACACAAATAATCTGACCCTAAAAAACAAGTCCTTATAAATTATATGCAGATGCTCTCTGAGCTGGGGAAGGTCATAAACTATATATGAAATTACCGACATTTTACATCTTTATAATTATCAGTAGCTTATTATTTTATTAAATCTGTTTTCAAAACTGCAGAATATCCAAATGTGCAGAAAAAATAAATGCTACCCCACCTAATGTATATTTTCTTAAAAAAATATGTTTACGTTTTTAAATTTCAAATGGAATCTTTTGAATTTCAAATGAAATAATTTTTGAATTTCAAATAAAACTTTTGAATTTCAAATGGTGTATTTTGAATTTCAAATGACGAGTTTAGAATTTCAAACGATGCGTTTTGAATTTCATATGACTACTTTTGAATTTCAAATGGTGTCTTTTGAATTACAAATGACAAGTTTTGAATTTCAAACTATGAGTTTTGTATTTCAAATGATGTTTTTTGAATTTCAAATGAATTTTTTGAATTTCAAATGGTGTCTTTTGAATTACACTTGAAAATGGTGTAGATGATCCCATGATATTCCAGGAATCTGTCATATTTACAAAGTACAACCATCCCTAACCGACCAAAATAACGAAACAAATTCTGCTTATAGCTGCTGTCGCCATACAACACTTATTAAAACGTCAAGATAACCTCGAAAATATCGCGACGCAAAATATTCGATTTATTGTTGTCACCTGAGAAAGAATGTTATGGATATAATTTCTAGGAAATATTTGTTCCGTATTTAGGGAAATGATTGAAGTTCCGAAAATTAAAGGTTTGAAATTTTTAATAATCTGATTGAAAAGTAGAGCAACGCAGCTAGATGCAAGTGAAGGATTTTGAATAGAAATATTGATTGGCTAGCATAAAAAATGTACATTTCATCATTCGTCACTTAAAAATGGTCACTGATTCAACGTGTGGTAGTCCTCCAAGGGCATTTGATGATTGTTGTCAAGGCTCGAAGCCAAACAACTCATAAAGCTCTTTTAATTTTAGGTATATGGATTGGTCCACCCATTATTTTAAATTGTAGTCATAAATGTAGCTGTTTTCACCGGAAAAATAAATAAAATTAAAATATAATTTTTTAATAAATTTCAATATATTTGGCCTGAAAAGAAAATATTTCAAAGAAGTAAATACACATGCGTTCCCAATATGTTTTGATATCTCAGAAACTACTGTCTGTCCCATTACAAAATAAATACAAAATACAACGGAAAATATTTTTTTCTCAATTTCAATATATATTTTTTTAGATAATATTATTTTTTAAATTTTTAATAGGTAAAATAATTTCTCCAGCTAAAAAATTTTGCAATATATTTCATACAATGAAAGATATGACTGCTTGAATGATCCCTCTTCTTCAAAATATGCAAAAATTACAGGTTACCACAGTTTTAAATTCGTTAAAAATAGTTTCGTCTAACATAAGGTATCAACAATTTTCAACAAAATTTTGAAGACCTTCGTTGATTTAAAACCGTTCACTGTACGGTGCCACGAAATAACCCTCAATGAAATAAGTCCCTAAATCAAATGAAATAAACCCAAATAGAAAAACAAGTAAAAAGGTGTTTAGTTCGTTCAAATAGGTGAAGTAACATATTTTGAAAATTGTGAAATTTTTAATTCGCATTACTATATTTGTTTACTATTTCAAACTATAAGGCCTACTTATGCGCACTGTTTTAAAGAATTTTCATTGCTTCATTATTATAATATTAATAGTCTACTACTATATATAATACTGCAATAGTAATCACAGAGTGAAAATGTGGAAGCAATCTTTAAAAATGTACTCTAAATATTAGGTGTATTGTCAGTCGTCAATAGGGAGAAACATTTTTCCTCACGGCCGATTTCTCCCATATTGGAATGAATGCATTAAATTTCATGATTCTAGATTAAGGTACGAATATCGAAATATATCTTAATTTTTCGTATCTACGCAGTCACAGCAATGTACACACCGAAATTCACTATTCTAACCGCAACCCTTTGATTGGTACCATTTTTATCCCTTTCACCCCATTTTCCGCCTAAGAGTACACATTTCGTTTACGTTTCGCGTCTACGCAGTCAGATAAGTGCATACACCGATTTTATGATTTTAACTTCAGCGGTTGGTTTGGTACCATTTTTATTCCTCTTTTCCAATTGTATCCCTTAAAAGTACAAATTTCGAAAAAATCGGTCTATTTTACGTGTCTACGTAGTTATAGGGATGTACACACCGAATTTCATGTTTCTAGCTGTTGTCGTATCATTGGTACCATTTTTATCCCTTTTGTCCCATTTCACCAGCAAAAAAATTGTTAAAAATAGTCTAAATATTATGGGTATTTTCAGTCCTTGTTAGGGAAAAAATATTCCCTCTGGGCCGATTTCGCCCGCTTTCAATCCCAACCGATCTGCAACCATAAGACACATTTACGGAAAATTTCAACCTCCTAGCTCATTTCGTTCCGCCGCTATCGTGCTTTCAACAGACAGACAGACGGGCATGGCTAAATCGTCTTAGAATTTTACCAGGATACTGAATATATATACTTTATGGGGTTTCCGATGAATATTTCCAGGTGTTACAAACGGAATGACAAAGTGAATATACCCACATCCTGGAGGTGGAGGGTATAATTAAATGAATCCCAAAATAGAGGAAAAACCCAATTTAGAAATTAAAGAAACCCCAAAGATCTGGATGTCTTTTCATAATAAAATAATCTCCAAAGTAAAAATTAAATATCACCCAATGAAACAATCCCCAGGGAAATGAAATAAATTCCAAATTACATTTAATCTGCTTAGCCGGCTTTGGAAACATCTTAAATCCTGACCGTAGGCCGCCAACCCCTCGAAATCTTTATTTAGAAATTTACGCACAATATTTTTTGATAATTAAATAAACTCAAATTACTCCAATGTAATGCCCAAAATCAAAAAGTTTTTTTTTACATAATTTTATTTTGCGGTTATTTCATAATAAAATAATCCCCACATTAAAAATGAAATAACTCCCGATAAATAGAATTATGCTAAATTTTTTCGTAACGCCGCATAGTGGGATGCTTTCATACAATTGAGTGCAAAAAGTGATGGGTAGAGTGATGAATCTTGACACCGAGCAAACGAAAATCACATCACACTCAGAAAAATAGAATTCCTAAATTTAGTTCAAAAATGTTACTCCAGTTTAGTGAAAATTTCCTTGAAAATTAACTAAGTATAAGTAAAGTTTCCTTATTTCAAACTCATTTACTAGAAATAGGGTAATAAATTCACTTAAAAACATATCATTGGATCTAATAAAAAATTCTTTCATTCAATTCATATTTGTGCGGAAGAAATTTTCCAAGGGTTTAAGTAAGAAAAATATTAGGATTTCCTTTGCATGGAAAAAATTAGTTCTTTCGCAAAATTAAGGTAATGTGTTTACTGAAATTTATAACGAGTACTTCATTATTCTAAGAAGCAATTCTCATTCGTTTGACGAGACATATTTCTTAAATACTTCAAGTACTATTCTAAACAACCACTGCTTGCCTTCGCAGCAATCATGGGCTAATAGCTCAACTATTTATGGCAGAGGTATAATGAATTTGTTGAGAAATATTTCATGTTGCCAATTTTTGTGTCAGTTTTGCATACTCTGAATCAAAATCATTTGTTTGAACTATTTTTAAATAAGTTGAATTTATTTGAAGTTGAATTGTATCAAGTAAAATTTTCTTTAGTTTAAGTAAAAATTTACCCGTTTTGAGGAAAAAATCAGCAAAATTGTCCTCAGTTTAAGTAAATATTTACTTAATTGAGTAAAAACTAACTTAGTTTTAAGAAACTTTCAGCAAAATTTTCCTTAGATTTAGTAAAAATTTAGTTGGTTTTAGGAAAAATTTACTTAGTTTTAAGTAATTCTTTTTTTTTAATTTAGTAAAAATTGACTTGGTTTTCGGAAAAAGTTACTTAGATTTATGAACATTGAACTTTGTCATTTAATAATGGAGCACAATATCATTGAGATGACTACCACGACTGGCTCGACTGTACCTCATCCGATCAAACACATTTTTCAGTATATAACCCTATAACTCAAAATGAATATTTTCATACAACATTGTTTGGTTTTGTTCCGAATGTCTCGAAATTTTGCATCGCGTTTGTTTAACGATTGATAGAAGTTGGTGGATTTTTTGCATAAATACATTCAGTAGCAGCAAGAAGACGGAGGTCAACGGAGCCAAACTCTTTTTATTCCAAGAAAAATAACTGTTGTTCTCGCTGTGGCAAACATGAATAATGTAGACTGTGATCCCTATCATATCATATTTTTTTACTAAAGACAAATAACACTGGTTGAAAAGCAACACGAAAACAGAATTACATTCATTTAATATAAATACAAGGTTTTCCAACAAATGAAATGGAAATGGACCTCATTTTCATTCATGGATTTTAATAATTCGAATGCGTTGTTGAAGCGTGTATCGTTCCATTTTTAGTAATGGCGTAGTCACTACTTGTCAAATGTCAAAGAATAAAAGCTTCAAAAGTGACAGTTTTTAGCAAGGCGTATTTATACATGTGATAGCACTAGAACAACAACAAAGTCGGCAACAACAAAATACAAGTAATTTTTGAATGATGAGCCATACTGTCAAAGCAAAATATATGGGATTTGACAGTTTCGGTTACTTTTGAATGAAAAAAATTTCAGTCAGCTGGGCTCGTGCTATCACCTTTATAAATACGCCTTGGTTTTTAACAAAATTGAAAAATAGATATTGGAGCGCCGCCGATCGGATATCAAAAATTCGAAAATTTCTGTCAGTGTTGTTTACATATTTACTTTAAATATTTGTATTTTTAAATTCCAGGAACTATTTGAACTTCATAATTGAAGAATTGAAAGATCCCGTCAAAAATTTACCCCGCGCTATTGCTATATCCTGTACCTTGGTGACTGTGGTCTACGTGTTGACCAATATTTCGTTCTACACGATTTTGTCGCCCGATGAAGTTTTGGGCTCACAAGCTGTCGCTGTAACTTATGCCGAAAGAGCCTTTGGTGTAATTGCCTGGACCATACCTGGTAAAATAATTAATCATAAATTCATGGAATAAAATAATGTACCTCTCTCTCTCTCTCTTTTCCCTCCCTAAAGTGTTTGTGGCCCTCTCAACTTTCGGTGCTGTGAATGGTGTCCTCTTGACTTCATCACGTCTGTTCTATGCTGGCGCCAATGAGGGTCAAATGCCCGAAATTTTGACTATGATTCAAATCCAGAGATTCACACCAACTCCGGCTATTTTGGCCATGGCTCTGCTGTCCATGTTGTATTTGACAGTGTCCGATATCTTTGCCCTCATCAATTATGTTGGTTTTGCTACTTGGGTAAGTTAGTCGATGGCAAGAATAGGTGAATTATGATTTAATTATTCCTGTCTTTCAGTTGAGTATTGGCGTGTCCGTGTTGTGCTTGCCCTGGTTGCGTTGGGCTCAACCCAATTTGCCCCGTCCCATTCGTGTGCCCATGATCTTCCCCATCATCTATTTGCTGGCCACCATCTTCGTAACCGTTGTGCCCATGTATGCCAGTCCTGTGGAAACCGGCTATGGCATCCTTATGATTCTGTCCAGTATACCCGTCTACTTGGTGTTCATTGCGTGGAAAAACAAACCAATCTGGTTCCAAAAAACCATGGGTAAGAGTTTAAGATTCCTTGTTGTCCGCTTTGTGTGTAACTATTACAAACAAAATCAATTCATATGCTCATGGGCTTTTTTATACATTAAATCCCAATATTTATTTTTTGTTTTGTAATTTATGTTGAAATCCTAACATTTTATTAATTTTTATAGGTGGATTCACTCAAGCATTACAGAAAGTGATGATGGTTGTACGACCAAAAAGTTCCTCAAAGGTTTTTATTTTCAATTTTTTATTTGTTTTTCGATTACATTTTAAGTTTTTTCCATGCTTTATATAAGGTTACTTTCTATATATGTTTGTGTGCCACAAAATTTGAAATCAATTTTTGAAAGCTTTTTTCTCAACCAATTTTGCTCAAATTTTGCACATTTAATCATTTTCGATGACAATACAAGGAAATGGAAAAATTTGACCAATTGGACAAAGGGGCGTGGCACCTCCCATACGAAGTTAGAACCTATTATTGAATATTGTCAGTTCTATGACACCTAGAATGCTGAAATTTTGTGTAAGTGCATCTAGCATCAATTCGCATAGTTGTGCCAAAAATGGGCGGTATTGGAAAAGTGGGCGTGGCATCTCCCATACGAAGTTAAAACCTATTATTGAATATTGTCAGTTCTATGACACCTAGAGTGCTGAAATTTTGTGTAAGTGCATATACCATCAATGTGCATAGTTGTGCCAAAAAGGGGCGGTATTGGAAAAGTGGGCGTGGCACCTCCCATACGAAGTTAAAACCTATTATCGAATATTGTCAGTTCTATGACACCTAGAGTGCTGTAATTTTGTGTAAGTGCATCTAGCATCAATGTGCATAGTTGTGCCAAAAAGGGGCGGTATTGGAAAAGTGGGCGTGGCACCTCCCATACGAAGTTAAAACCTATTATTGAATATTGTCAGTTCTATGACACCTAGAGTGCTGAAATTTTGTGTAAGTGCATCTAGCATCAATTCGCATAGTTGTGCCAAAAATGGGCGGTATTGGAAAAGTGGGCGTGGCACCTCCCATACGAAGTTAAAACCTATTATTGAATATAGTCAGTTCTATGACACCTAGAGTGCTGTTCTATGACACGTATAGTGCTCAAATTTTGTGTAAGTGCATCTAGCATCAATGTGCGTAGTTGCGCCTAAAATGGGCGGTAATGCAAAAGTGGGCGTGGCACCTCCCATATGAAGTTAAAACCAAAATTACACCTACTGTAATTTTGTGTAAGTGCATCTAGCATTAATGTGCGTAGTTGTGACAAAAATGGGCGGTAATGGAAATGTGGGCGTGGCACCTCCCATACGAAGTTAAAACCCATTTTCGAATATATGCCGTTCTATGGCAGATAAAAAACTGAAATTTTGCAGTAATTTTTCCTTCTACAAAAGATAACTAAAAAATAATTTCTAGGCCCAATAGAATTCTGCTTGCATAAAGCATGGATTTGAAAAAAATTTTTTTTTTGATTTACTAGTTTTATTCTTCTTCAAAATGCCTGCTCTTTTTCAAATCTTATTTCGTTTGCACAAATTTGGTTTGGAAATCACAACACAACATTTAGTTTTTAGGATAAAAAACTACGGTTCAATCGGTGTTTTTTTTTCTACGAGAAGAAGTTCCCAGAATCTGAAAGATATGACACAGAAAATGTAGAATCATACGAAATTTTAGACCTTTAGAACGTTGTCTATGAGTTTCGTTTGTGGATAAGGTTACTTTGTTTGCAGTAAACATGTCATCACTTGTTGTAAATGACCAAGTCTTTAATGAGAAGGGTAATTAGTTTATATCAAACAGTTTTCTTCATTTGTCGAAATGGATTTATGAACATTACAAACTCCCAAAAACAGTTTGAAATTACACTAAACATTGGGACAAAGCTGGTGGTAAATTTCAGGTCCGTTCGATCGACTGAAAGTAAAATATTTCAGATTGTATACAAACTATAGTCGATAATTTAGTTATAGTGTTTTTAACGGCATAAATTTGAAACGGGGCGAATTAATTAAATTCAACTAATTTATTATACTTTATTTTAGTGTTGGAATTTCATTTAACAGTAAACTAAATTATCGATTAGTGTTTAGTATCGTTTGAAAAATATTTTTAAAACTTTTTCTACTTTCCCTTAAAATATTTTATACTGTCGGAGAGAGTATGATATCTGAGGTCCCAAGATATGGCCACATATATGGATAGAGCTCCTCAAAATAAGAACAAATAGATATCTCGCTTAGATATCAGAAGTTAAAGTTCGAAAAAAATATATTTTTTCATTGCAATGGACTCAAAATCGAAAATTAGAAGAAAGAAAAACCGAAAAATATTTCGATAACTTTTTGTTAGTTACCGATAACTGTTTTAGTAATCGATAATTTCCATAAAAGTTTTAAATAACAGAAATGATTATTACATTAACTTAAATGGAAAAATTGTTTAAAAAAATCGGGCAACTTTTTTAAATAATTTTACGTCGGTGGTTCTTTGTTAAGTTTTCAAAATTATTCAATAAAAAATTGAAAAAAATCGTGCGATTTTTTTAAATATTATTTTTTTCGCATGCGGTCTTCTTTTTCATCAAATAAATAAACTTAAAAGTGAATGTAGACGACCTTCTAGCCTGCTGAATACGGAATTCTGTTTTTGGGATAATAATTTTAAATTTATCCACATTGGGTGTGGCTATTTTTCGGGAACATTGTAAAATATCTCGATATCTACACCAGATATCGAACATTTTTACTTTACTTTTTCTGCCTATTTTGAAGTTTTCTATAAAAGTCTGCTTTTCCGATATTTTTGATTTCGATAACTCGAAAGTTATCGAGAATTTTTAACAATATTTTTCGCTTTTTTCAAATAAGCTAAAAATCATAATAAAATGATTTTTTAATTTACAATTTCGATAACTAAGATAGTTATCGAAAAATTTTATTTTTAGTATGTATTTCGTTTTTTTCTTTAATTTTCACAATTTTTTTTTTATTTTTCCAAACTTTAACCTCCAGTAACTCGTTAACTACCGAGATTTCGATAGCATGTAGACCTTTTTTATTTTGAGGTCCTCTTTTCAAAAATATATGCAGATCAGCTAAAAATAATAGAAAGTGATTTTTTACAATTTACAATTTCCATAACTAAGATAGTTATCGAAAATTAGTATTTTAGTTTTTTCGGGTTTTTTCATGTTGACCACAAAAACAAATTTTACACAAAAAAACATTTTCTTTCGTTTTTTAACTTTAATCTCCGATAACTCGATAACAACCGGGATTCCGATAAGATCTGGACTATGTTTATTTTGAGGTCCTCTTTTCAAAAATATATGCAGATCAGCTAAAAATAATAGAAAGTGATTTTTTACAATTTCGATAACTAAGATAGTTATCGAAAAAAATTAATTTACAATTCGATAACTAAGATAGTTATCGAAAAAAAATTAATTTACAACTTCGATAACTAAGATTTTTATTTTGACCACATATTACAGTGTAAATAAAGGGTGATTTTTTAAGAGCTTGATAACTTTTTTTAAAAAAAACGCATAAAATTTGCAAAATCTCATCGGTTCTTTATTTGAAACGTTAGATTGGTCCATGACATTTACTTTTTGAAGATAATTTCATTTAAATGTTGACCGCGGCTGCGTCTTAGGTGGTCCATCCGCTTAGTCCAATTTTGGCATTTCCACGTTTTTGAGTAACAGAGACCCAATTGGTGCGAACGGCGACGAATCGAAAATTGGTGGTCATCATTAACACTGGCCGATACAGCTGCGATATTTTCTTCAGTTCGCACTCTACGTAAGCGTGTTGGTGGTTTAATGTCCAACAATGTAAATTTGGTGCGAAATTTAGTCACAATAGCCCGAATAGCCGCTTCAGTGGGTCGATTAAACTGACCATAAAATGGAAGCGCGCAATGAACTTTCTTAACAGAGCACGCATTTTGATAATAAAATTCAATAATTTGCAAGCGTTGTTCGTTTGTAAGACGATTCATGATGAAATGCCAAAGCATACTGAGCATCTTTCTCTTTGACACCATGTCTGAAATCCCACGTGATCTGTCAAATACTAATGCATGAAAATCCTAACCTCAAAAAAATCACTCTTTATAAGTTGTCCTGCCGATTTTGCAGAAAATTGGTTAAGGTATGTGGTTTTTACAGCGGATAACCTCCAATCTGAGCCGATTTGAACCATTTTCACCAGAAATGTTTCTAGTTGAAATACAAGGTGCTACGCCAAATTTGAAGAAAATCTTTTAAAATTTACGGTTTCTAGACCGGAAAATGCGAAAAAGAGAGCGAAATTTATGTGTAAATCTGAGCCGAATTGACCCATTTTCAGCACAGATGTTTTAAACTTACATATAGGGTCCGCCAAATAACTTTTTTTTGAAAATGCTATAAAAAAACTACTGACTATTTTCTCAAATTTCATTTTTTATTTGAAAGTACAATCCTTCCGGTTAATAATGGAAAATAATTTCATTCAAATGGCTGTCGCGGGCAGCCCACAAATAATAGTCCAAAGGTTGAATAGTTGAAAAAAAACTTTAGATGGCGGACCTATATAAGGTGTTGTGCAAAATTTTATCAAAATGGCTTTAATAGTGGTTTCTAGAGCAGAAAAAGTCAAATCGGGAGCAACATTTGTATGGGGGGGCTATATCTAAATCTGAACCGATTTGCTTCAAATTAAATAGGCTCCGTCCACGAAAAATCGTTTGTGTCAAGTTTCGTTAGAATCGGACAATAATTGCGACCTATATCGTGATTACAAGAATAGATTCAAAAAGTGATTCGATTGGTCGATTGGTATAATAATCGATAGACCCATCGCTTCCTTTTGGGTGTTAAAGAGTTTTCATGAAACATTAATGAAAAGCATTGTTAACTCAATATCCGCAAAAATCTTATCCCTATTAATATTATAAAACCTTAGTGTAAGTCTGTCTGTCTGTCTGTTTGTTTGTTCCGCAATCACGTGTAAACGGCTGAACCGACGTATATATTACTGACCACGAGAATGATAAATATGATGCCGAAATTTGGATTTTCGTTTAGTGGACGTGGCTGAAAATTGGAACGTATATATTACAAACCACGATAATATCAATATGATAAGATCAATATGAAACCTGATTTTAATTTTACCATTTGTTTTTTTTTTTTTGCCTGGCGAAGCGGGAGGGGTTCAGCTAGTAAGCTATAACTCGTATAACACATAGATCTTATCTTTAATAGAAAATTGTTTTTCTGAAACTATATTGAGCGGACGTGATGCTCGATGGAGATTTTTGCAACTACACTTTAAGTTTTCCCCCAATAGTTCCTACTCATTCTGTGATTCTGGCAACTCCTTCTCTTTATCTTAGATGTTTCTAGATATATTCAAACAAAACTCTAGATGTTATTTAAAAAATGTTACGGTTAAGGTTTTCTATTTCCAAAATACAAAATGGAATGATGCATGCTGTAGTCCTAGTAATATTACTAATCTTAAAATATTTACTAATATAAAATTTTTATTTTCTAATCCTTTTTTTTGCAGTAAGTCTAACCAGGTTTCTGCAGAAAGTTCTCATGGTCCTTGGCAAGACTAAACCCGCTCAGGTGTAAAAACACAAAAACGACAGATAGACCCAGTAACATAGAGAGAAACTGAAGGATCCAAATACGAAAATAAATATAAAGGAAAACTGCTTTCAACAACAAAACACAACAACACACAAAACAAAAAAAAGAAAATGGCATTTACGTATAGTTTTTTTATGTTAAAAAAGTAAGGCTTTTTATTAGTTAACGACGAATAACGACATACAATTTGTTTGTCATGCAAATGTTTACAATGATTTCATTTCAAATCATAACCTCCCTAAAAGAAAAACAAATTTCCCCATAGCATCATGACTTTTTCTTATTTTTAGTTCTAGTGTTAAGTTTAACTCCAGTATGGTCAAATAGATAACTAAATGAAAGCTTAGAATTTTCAAATACACACAATGAATGCTAGCATACTAATAGTTAGTATGCAGAAAACGGCGAGTTCTCGAACAATTTTTTTTTAATGAAAGCTCAAAAGAAACATAACAGAACCTAACTGCCATTATAAGTGAATATACCCCAAGGCCCCTTACCCCTCCCACTTTAAAAGTAGAAAATGGATTAGTATGAAGACACATGTAGCTAGATATCGCCCCCACCCCCCCTCGTTTCATCATCTGAACATCAAAAACATATCCACAAAGAATTACCACAGATACCTTGTATCCAGTACCCAAAGAAAAAGAAATGAGAGGAGATGAAAACCACAAGAGATGTAAAATGTTTTGTTAATATGCAATAATTATTCTAAATGTGTTTGTTAAATTGTTGAAATTTGTTTTGAGATTTATAAAAAATACCAATAAAATTCCAAAATTAAAAAAGCAGGATGTGATGAAGTTTTGATAATATGTATAGAATTTTGAGAAATGTTCTTATTATCCAATTCAAAATTCCAAACTACTTCACATCGTGTGCTGTCCCAAAAAAAAATAAATTATTAAATTTGTATCCAATGTGTTCTGTTTAACATTTGCATCTAAATGTTTAAAAGTGTCCCGCAAAATGTGTCCCGGAACATTCGGTTTTTGAATAGACTTTCCTGTCGGCGAGAATTTTTTTCGCCCTCAAAAGAAACCACTTTTTTCGAATGTATTAATCAGTGTACTAATCTACTACTACTTACCATACCATACTACCCATATGGAATACATACTTGTTGACAATAAAAAAATATAATTACTATTACTGATATACACATACATATATCGATTATTGTATTATATATTCGCATAATAAATAAACTATATATTATCTATACATAATTACTCGTACGTACATAAATACATAGCAAACTTGCAATGTAATGTCAGGTCCCATTGTGCGTGTGGTACGGAAACTCATTATTAAGTTTTCGCTAGAGAGCATGAATGCAGCCTCATTTTCCATAATTATTATTTTCCCTCAAACTTGACATTTCCGTTTTTCTTTCTTTGAATATTTAAAGCAAATCAGAATAATAATATTATGTATGTATAACGCATTGTAATTTGATTTAATCAAAATGAAAAAAAAAACATAACAAAAGTTTATAAATGTATTAATTTAATCATCATAAATTAATAAAATGAAAATAAGTATATAAAAACCGAAAATTGTGTTTTATTTTCCTTTGGCAGCGAAAAAGAGATGCTGTGAAACATCGGATACCACAATGCAACAACAATTTTGACGAAGGGTATGCAATTTTCTGATGTGATGATTTTCTGACGGATCGGCTTAGAATCACCAGCTGAATCGATTTAACGATGTCTGTCCGTCCGTCTGCTGTCCATCTATGCTTGTTCGCAATTGTTGTCCGATTCTCGTGAAATTTGGCAGAAGTTATTTTTTGGATATTTAATTTGGAGGAAATCGGTTCAGATTTAGATATAGCCTCCATACAAATATCCCTATAATTTACAATCTTACTGCTTTAGAATACACATTTTAAATGGGATCATGACAAAATTTTCAGGATCGTCTTATATTTGAACTTGTAACAGTTAACGGGAAAGTGGACCACATTGCTCCATGGTTTGATATAGCCCCCATACAAATGTACCTCCAATTTACAATATTACTGCTCTAAAATGCACATTTTATATCGGATCTTGATCAAATTTCCCACACAATGTTACATTTAGACTAGAAACTCCTATTTTGAAAACCAGCTGAATAGGTCAATGTTGTGGTATAGCCCCCATTAGGGGTGGGATAGTGCTCGACTTTTCGACTTTGATATGCTGGAACCCCTTATTTTATGAGGTTCGGAAAAAAATGAATGAGCCAAAAAATCGGGGTGGTGTACGAGGGTGCTCATCGGGGTCAAAAGTGAGGGAAAAGGGGTAAAAATACACAAAAAGACCGACCCCCACTAATTTTCCCTTCCCAACATTTTTTTCCAACACACATGCCCCTATCTCCACTCGTTAGGGGGGCTCCCATACAAAAATTAATTTTTTATAAAATTTGTTCCCACCGCTCTTACTGGTCCAAGGAGGCCGCTAGTGGAGTTAAATGTATGACCGACCCCCAATATGTTTTCAACCCCCATATTTTCTCTGAACATACATACCTCCTATCGTCAACCCTTAGGGTAAGACCCAAAATTGGCCTGGAGTCGCCCCTAGCTGGGTTTATATACCCTCCACCTCCAGAATTTGGGTATACTAACTTTGTCATTCCGTTTGTAACACCTTGAAATATCGACCTGAGACCCTGTAAAGTATATATATTCTTGATCGTCATAAAATTCTAAGACGATCAAGCCAAGTCCGTTCGTCCGTCCGTCTGTCCGTCTGTTGAAAGCACGCTAGTATCTAAACGAAAGGAGCTAGAACGTTCAAAATTTCCATAAATGCGTCTTATAGTCGTAGATCGGTTGGGATTGAAATGGGGCGAAATCGGCCAAAAGGAAGGACCTAATATTCTAGCGTATTTAAGCATATTTTTTCAATATGTCTGCTTGAACTTACTTTATCTTGGGTATGCACATTCCCCTTTAACAAAAACGCGCACCATAAAGAGATATTTATCTGTAGGGGACGAAATGGGGCAAAAAAGGGATAAAAATGGTACATATTAAACGACAACAGTTAGATTTACATATAGCTGCCATACAAATGTCGCTCCCGCATTGCCTTTTTCCGCCCCAGAAATTGAGCATAACACGTTGTACTTGAACTGGAAGAAACTATTGTGCAAGTGGGTCACTTTATTCCATGTTTGGATATAGCCCCGATACAAATATTGTTTTCGATTTGACAAACTGAACCAGGTCATATTAGCCTGTGATTAGGAAACATAAAAATTCTTCCCGTTTTCACTTTTTACCGAATTGAATTGTATTCGTATATAAAGTGGAGTGTATCATATAGTCGGCCCGCCCGACTTTAGCCTTTCCTTACTTGTTTTTATATTCCTTTGAGAAGTCAATACCCATATTCTCTTGATGCTACGTGGGTGCAAATTCGACACAAGCATCTTACCCAAATGATTTATTTTACACTGTAGTCACTTTAAGTGCCCTTACAATGTTTTAAATTTTTATACCCTCCACCTCCAGGATGGGGGTATACTAACTTTGTCATTCCGTTTGTAACACCTTGAAATATCGACCTGAGACCCAATAAAGTATATATATTCTTGATCGTCATAAAATTCTAAGACGATCTAGCCATGTCCGTCCGTCCGTCCGTCTGTTGAAAGCACGCTAGCATCTTAATGAAAGGAGCTAGAGCGTTCAAATTTTCCGTAAATGCGTCTTATAGTCGTAGATCGGTTGGAATTGAAATGGGGCGAATTCCATAAAGTGATTCTTATTTGTAGGGGGTGAAATGGGGCAAAAAAGGGATAAAAATGGTACATATTAAACGACATCAGCTAGAAACACGAAATTCGGTGTGTACATTCCTCTAATTGAGTAGATACATACATAATATAAAAGTATTTTTTCCAAATTCGTACTTTTAAGGGGTAAAATAGGAATAGAGGGATAAAAATGGTACCAACCAAACGGCTGTACATAGAATAATGAAATTCGGTGTATACATTCCTCTGAATGCATAGACAAGTAAAATACACAAATTTTTCAAAAATTCGAACTTTTTGGGGTTAAAATGAAAAAAGGGGATAAAAATAGTACCAGTCAAATGACCGCAGCTAGAGTCATGAAATTCGGAGTATACATTCCTCTGAATGCGTAGACGCGGAAAATAGACAAATTTTTCGAAATTCGTAATTTTTGGGGTTAAAATGAAAAAAGGGTATAAAAATAGTACCAATCAAATGATCGCAGCTAGAGTTATGAAATTCGGAGTATACATTCCTCTGAATGCGTAGACACGGAAAATAGACAAATTTTTCGAAATTAGTACTTTCAAGGAATACAATGGTACAGAGTGATAAAAATAGTACCAACTAAACGACTACAGCTAGAATGATAAAATTCTAATTGCGTAGAAACGTCAAGGGGGTACAAATGGTACTAACCAAATGGGCGCAGCTGGAATCATGGAATTCGGTGTATACAGTCCTTTGATTGCATAGACACGCAAAATAAAAAGTTTTTTCCAAATTCGTACTTTTTCTTTTACGGCAAAAAATTGGTTGAATCACGATGTTAGGTTATTTTGCACTATGTACGTCTGATAATGGATTTTCAAAATTTGTACTTTTGGAATTAAAATAGAATGGAAATACAACCAACTGTAGCACCCACGATCTACCAATATGTATGGCTTTGAAAATATAAATACAAGAATATTTATTTTTTGAATTGACGTATTGGCAGCATTACCTTATAAGCGTGGTTTGAAATAATTAAAATATTATATTTATTTATAAAATTAATTGTTCAATATTTGTATTTGTTTTGGTTTGGCTATATTAAAAAATTATATTTTCCTGTAATATTACTGCACTTCTACGAAAACCGCAACCTCTGTGGAATGCAATCCATGGTGGAGGGTATATAAAGTTCGGCCCGGCCGATCTCAACGCCGTTTTTACTTGTTTCTACTACTAAGCTTAGGAGGACGGCCTTGTCATGGTTTAATTTCAATTATTTTTTCCATGCTTTATATAAGGTTACTTTCTATATATGTTTGTGTGCCACAAAATTTGAAATCAATTTTTGAAAGCTTTTTTCTCAACCAATTTTGCTCAAATTTTGCACACTTAATCATTTTCGATGACAATACAAGGAAATGGAAAAATTTGACCAATTGGACAAAGGGGCGTGGCACCTCCCATACGAAGTTAAAACCTATTATTGAATATTGTCAGTTCTATGACACCTAGAGTGCTGAAATTTTGTGTAAGTGCATCTAGCATCAATTCGCATAGTTGTGCCAAAAAGGGGCGGTATTGGAAAAGTGGGCGTGGCACCTCCCATACGAAGTTAAAACCTATTATTGAATATTGTCAGTTCTATGACACCTAGAGTGCTGAAATTTTGTGTAAGTGCATCTAGCATCAATTCGCATAGTTGTGCCAAAAATGGGCGGTATTGGAAAAGTGGGCGTGGCACCTCCCATACGAAGTTAAAACCTATTATTGAATATAGTCAGTTCTATGACACCTAGAGTGCTGAAATTTTGTGTAAGTGCATCTACCATCAATGTGCGTAGTTCTGCCAAAAATGGGCGGTATTGGAATAGTGGGCGTACCACCTCCCATACGAAGTTAAAACATATTATCGAATAGTGTCAGTTCTATGACACGTATAGTGCTCAAATTTTATGTAAGTGCATCTAGCATCAATGTGCGTAGTTGCGCCTAAAATGGGCGGTAATGCAAAAGTGGGCGTGGCACCTCCCATATGAAGTTAAAACCAAAATTACACCTACTGTAATTTTGTGTAAGTGCATCTAGCATTAATGTGCGTAGTTGTGACAAAAATGGGCGGTAATGGAAATGTGGGCGTGGCACCTCCCATACGAAGTTAAAACCCATTTTCGAATATATGCCGTTCTATGGCAGATAAAAAACTGAAATTTTGCAGTAATTTTTCCTTCTACTAAAGATAACTAAAAAAGAATTTCTAGGCCCAATAGAATTCTGCTTGCATAAAGCATGGATTTGAAAAAAAAAATTTTTTTTTGATTTACTAGTTCTTCCTGTAAACCGATTTATAACGTTTGATTTTCTTTTATCTATAAATTTAACATTTTCTAAGTAAAATGTTCCCATTTCTTGACAATTTATTATTACTTTTCGTCCTTCTATTGAGAATTCTTTTACAAAATATCTTAACTTATCTTCTTGCAAGGAAGAAGGGGTCCAAACAATGTCTAAGGGCTGTTCACAGCTTTACAAAAATATTTTAGCTTATAAATTATGTATAAATTCACTTTTGACCAGGGGTGCCATGACTTATGATGTGCCTAAAAAATATTGGATTATATTAGTTAAAAAATTTTATATTTTTTATTTAGTAAAAAATGAGAAATATTTTTTTGGTTAGTTGTAGTATACAAGTGAATAACATGACTTTTGCAGCTCACTGTATATAATATGTTTAAACCTTTTGGAAAGAGGACTTAATAATCCTGATATAAATATTTTGAAACATTTTGTCATGAATAAAAATAATCGTGAAATGGATAACTACAATAATCACTCTGCCGGTCCACTCGATTATGAAATTAATTTAGTTAGACAATTAATTCTCAAAAAGCAATGCACCGATTAGAAAAGTAAAAATTGGATTTTATCGACAGACATAATTACTATAATTAAGAATAATCTTTGGAAACTATGGGATGCAACCCATATGGTGACGACAAGCACGAAGGATACTGTGTTTAACAAGAAAACATTTTTGGAGGATGGATCGATGAAGATTTCAGTGATCAGTCCAGTCTATCGGCAATAAATGTAATTTCGATACTCCATACTTGCTTTGTAAACGTTATTCTATATCAAAGAAGATCACATTCCTGCAGTTTCGAAAAAATAAAACAATATCAAATTTATTAAATAAATAATAAATTTAACCATAGCATTTATAGCACAGATTTCAATAGTAAAAAACATTCTGCAAACGTTGCCTAAAACATAATGAATACATTTGTATACGTTTAGGTATTACCAGGTGACGTGACATCTCGCACATTTAATTTTCACAGCAAATATCCACCTTTTTGGCTGTCCTTAGATTGAAACCCGCGTAGGCTGCCGTAGAAAACTTCAGCATATCGTCCATGATACCTCCTACGCAATTCACAGCCTTTTTTTGCAGAACGGGAATTTCGAAAAACATCCACATTTGCATTTCCTGATGCGGCGCATAATAATCTCGCAAGGTGTCCACCAACATTGACGTAGTTCCTCTGGGTCGCACATTGATATTGTGCAAACAATTGCTTAGAGCAATCTTGCCTTCTGCATCCAATTTCCCGACGACAATTTGCATATACGAAAATTTCACTTGGTGCATAATCCGCTTTCTGTCCGAATACGTAAAGAGAAAGTCCAGACATTCGTGGCCCTGACAACCGGCGACCAAATGCTGATATTCACCATCCAGCCAGCGTTGCAAGTCCATGGTACTTAGGAACTTTTTCGACTGTGTCGGGCGGCCGAGCAGATTGACTACATCGAATTTTCGAATATCATAATATTCACACTGAATACGGTTGAGACTCATGCAGGCCGACTGCATTCGTTTATCCACTTCGCAGACCAGCAAATGATTTAGCACCGCCGCCGATGATTCACGACAGGCCACGCATCGAATCATGCAACAATTGCGATGTCTCAATAACAACTGGCTCATCATGGCAGACATTTCGGAACGGATGTTGACATCAAAACCATTGCCAACACAATCGAATTGAAGTTTTGGTTTCGCTGTTGCTGTTGCCGCTGCTAAATTGGAGGTTTGCGATGTCCTCTGGTTGATCTGCAGCACGTTATAGCCCAAAGCTACACAAGGATCGGTAGTTTCTGGTCTAGTTCGTACTTGCACTAAGGTGAGTTTGGAATGTGAGGCATTCTGTGAACCCGATCTATTCAATTGAACGATAACGCGATGTTTTTCCGTAACAGCTTTTTCCAAAGAAGTCATGATGGTGGGTGCGTTTTTTTATTTAAAACTTGAAATTTCGATGTTCAGATGAAAAATAATAATTTAAATTTTTTAATTTGAAAATGTACAATTGACGACTTCAAATGAAATACAGTTGAACCTGCATAAGTGGAACTATGGCACAGTGGTTAGAGAGTAGAAATTTGTCTAATAGAAGCAGATTAGTTGTTATCGAAATTGGACAAAATCGGATCATTTTTTTAATTTTTGGTTACATTCAATGCGATACCATTCAACAAAGCTGCAAAGCTTGATGAGACATCATGATTTAACAGAAAAAGCTTAAATACCGTAACTATTTGGGGATAGTGGGTGCATTTTTAGCTACAGCCGTTTGGTTGGTTGTATTTCCATCCTATTTTGTTTCCAAAAGTATAAATTTTAAAAATCCATTATCTCTCACGTACACAGTGCAAGATAAACTTATTGCACATGATTGTACCCATTTTTGCCGTAAAAGTAAAAAAGTACGCATTTGGAAAAATCTCACCGAATTTCATCATTCTAGCTGCAGCCGTTTAGTTAGTACCATTTTTATCCCTCTGCTCCCATTGTATCCCTTGAAAGTACGAATTTGGAGAATCCTTTTTATTTTTCGATACTCGAAATATTATGGGTATTTTCAAGTCCTTGTGATGGAAAACTTTTTCGCTCTGGACCGATTTCGCCCACTTTCAATCCCAACCGATCTACAACTATTACACGTATTGTGGGGAAATTTGGACGTCCTACACTTAGAAAAAAGTTAAGTAATGAGTTAAAATGAACTAAAATTTACGAAAATTTAACTTCGTATAGCGCTAAAGCAATATTTCCTCATATCAAGTTCAAACTTTTCCTTGAAAGTAGTACATGCTTTGAACTTGAATCTAGTTCAATTTTCCTCAAACCAAGTAAATATTTACTCAAACTGAGATAAATTGCAGTTAGTTGTTCCTAAAACAAAGTACATTTCTACTAAATCTAAGTAAAATTTTGCTGAAATTTTCCTAAATCTAAGTAAATTTTTCCTAAAACCAATACTACCAATACTAAATTTAAGTAAATTTTCCTAAAACTAAGTAAATTTGTACTCCAACCAAGTAAATTTTTACTACATCTAAGTAAAATGTTGCTGAAAATTTCCTAAAAAGTAAGTAAATTTTTACTCAAATCAAGTAAATATTTACTTAAACTGAGGACAAACTTGCTGATTTTTTTCCCAAAACAAGTAAATGTTCACTTAAACTGAGGAAAATTTTACTTGAACAAGGAAAAAAGTGAACTAAAAATAAGTTCAATTTAACTAAAAATTTCAAACAAAAGGTTTTGCTTCAAAATAGCAAAACTAATACAAAAAATGACAACATGAAATATTTCTCAAAAGTTTCATGATACCTCTGCCATAAAGAGTTGAGCTATTACTCCATTATTGCTGTGAAGGCAAGAGAGGCACCTTCGCTGTGCACTATGGTCCCAAATCCATATTTTTTGGCAGAAATTCAAAAAATTTAAATTGGAAATTGTTAAATGTGTATATATTTTCTTAATGGCAACACTCCAAGCTATCAAGAAAATATATTGGGGAAAACGAGGTGGCAACACCGCAAGCATGAGAGGCATTTAAAGTTTGCCGTTAAAACAAGTGGAATTAATTCAGGTCTAAAGCTGTTATACAAAATACAATTTTAAGTATGGCGTAAAAAGAAAATAATGAAGTGACTATATTATTGAAATTGAAGGCCGGCGTAAGTACAGTTGAACTTCGATTAACCGTAACTCTAGTAACCGTGATTATCTATTAACCGTGAAGTTGAGTGGTTGATTTGTTACCTCTATTAACCGTGATTTACCTCTATTATCCGTGATGCACATTTCCATATGACAGCTTGTTTGTTTTTTTTCGTATAATACACACACATCCCTCATATTAAAATTCGGTGATTCCCCTTTTTCATATCAAATTTCATATTCATTCAACTGTGTGAAATTTGATCTGTCAAGACGTGTTTTCCTTACATCATGCCACCGTCAAAAACTAAATCCGCGAAAAGAGCAAGAAAGGTTCTTCAATTAAAGAAAAAATGGAGCTGATTAATGAATACTCAAAACGTAAAGTACCTTTTAAAATGTTGTCTGAAAAATATAGAGTTGGCATTCAAACTGTATCCGATTTAATAAAAAACAAAGATCGGATTTTAAAATTTTGCTCCGATACTGATTCAATGCTTGGCCTTAAACACAAATATACACTAAAAACATCCGAAAATCCAAAAGTTGATTTCGCAACATATGAATGGTTTCGACAAGAAAGATTTAAGGGAACTCCAATTTCAGGTAAGTTAATTGAAATCGAGATATTGTATGAACTTAAACTGAAATTTGCTTCTGAACTTCAGGCGAAATGTTCCATTTGAAGTTAAACATGAATTCAGAGTGCACTTATTCATTTGGTTGGTTGGATAAATTCAAAAAACGTCATGGAATCCGTCGACTGAAATCTACGGGAGAAAAGGAGTGTGCTGATTATGAGTCTGCTACGATGTTTGTGGACGACTTGGATGAAATCATTAAAAACGTCATTAATTACAACTGAAAAGATCTACAATGCAGACGAAACCAATCTATTTTGGAGGTGTTTGCCTCAGAGTTCTTTGGCTAGTGGTAATGCATATTCTATTGAAGGGTACAAGGAATCCAAGGAGAGAATCACAGTGCTAGTTTGTTCAAATGCTGCAGGAACTCACAAGTGTAAATTTATGATAATAGGAAAAAGTGCCCATCCAAGAGCTTTTAAAAACGTTGAACACCTTCCTGTGATTTATAAATCTAATAAGAAAGCTTGGGTAACACAACAGCTATTTCTGGAGTGTTTTAATCAAAATTTTGTACCAGAAGCAAAGGAACATCAACGGCGCATCGGTCTCAAAAATGACTGTAAAATACTTTTACTATTAGACAACTGTCCAGCACACCCAGATGTAAATGCTATGATATCTGAAAACGTTACAGTAAAATATCTCCCACCAAATTGCACGTCCTTGATTCAGCCTATGGATCAAGGAGTAATTCGGAGCTTCAAATGTCACTACCGTCAACTGATCGTTCAAAAACTTGTTGGTGCTAATGACAGACGTGAGTTCGTTAAATCTTTGAATATTAAGACAGCTTTGTGGGCAGCCGCAGCTTCGTGGGACTCTGTAACTCCACAAGTTTTAAAAAGAGTTTGGAATAACTTACTATCTCATAATGAAGATGCTCCAAATAGCCTTGTTGAGATACAAACAGATATAACCATACCGTCTGGATGTACGATTGATGCTGTCGAAAAGTGGATGGTGTGCGACTCTGATGTCGCTCCGTTTGCTATTACATATATCTGAAGACGAAATCGTAGACATGGTTACCCAAAGCCAAGAAGATGAGCTTGATTCAAATTCCGAGGAATCAGATGGAGGAAATGCGGACGAAACGCCTACATTAGCTCAGGCAATAGAGGCTAGTAGTATTTTGTTAGGTTTTTTAGAAAACTTTAATTGTCCAAGTATTTCAGAACCAGATGAAATGCAAATATATCGAATACAAACTCATTTGTTGGAAGAACAATCAAAAGCTAAAAGCATAACACAGACTTCCATAAAAGATTTTTTTAAATAAATGTATGTATTCCTAGAGATATGATAAGTTATTTATAGACGCAGATTTGCATGTTTTTGTCAAAAATAAATAAAAATGATAAAATTTATACATGTAAAATTTTACCTCATTTAACCGTGATTTTCTGTTATCCCTGATTAGCCCGGTCCCGAGCATCACGGTTAATCGAAGTTCAACTGTAGTTGAAAAATTATATTTAACATTTTGTGATTACTTTAGTCTTGTCAGTTTTCCTAAGTGTTGCAATTTTGTGATTTGTAGTGAGCTTAACATATAAATATCGTGGACCAAAAGTTATATGTGGGACTCAACTTGGCTCAAAGTGTAAATGTGAAAGTATTCATCTGAGTGTGTAGTTTATGGTGGAATTAATATCTCGCCAGCATTTTTCGGCAAACTCCTGGGAAAGCCACTTTATTTTAGCACAATTTTCGATATCCAGAGTACACATATTTTATCATATCTCTGAATCAACATCTCATGTTTTAGGTATTTTAAGTACCTTTAAAATTATATTATATTTTATATTATTTCCTGAAATAATTAAATTGCAGTGTCAAGTAGAATATTTGTATGCTATATTTTGCTTTTGTAATAATGTTCAGAAAAACATTGTTGGTCAAAGCGAAATTAGTTTCATTCTTTTAAGCTTTCATAAAATTTTGTTTTTGGTCATCCTGTACTAATACATGGTGATAATTATGTTGGTTATATATTGAGTTTATATGGGAGGTGGTAGTGGGCGTGGTCCGATCGGCCCAATTTTATTTTTTAAGTAAGTATGATATGTTTAGCAAATGTGCAAAATTACAAGATTATATCTTTTTTTCAACTTTATGCCATAAAAAATGGATTTGGGACCAGTGTGCAGTGGTTGTTTGTTTAGTATTTAAGAAATAAGTCTCTGCAACCGAACGAGAATTGCTTCTTAGAATAATATTCAAGAATTTTATAAACAATTTCTGATGACAACAATTTCTCGACATAAATTTCAGTAAACATATTAACATAAATTTAGTATAAAAAAACACATTTTTAAGTTAAAATTTCCTAAATGGAATTTTTTCCATACAAAAATTTGTACAAAAAAATTGTGAAATTTTTTTATGAGATCCAAAGAAATGTTTTTAAGTAAATTTACTACCCTTTTTCTAGTAAATGAACTACTTACTATGACTTTGAATAAGGGAAACTTTTCTCATATTTAGTTAATTTTCCAACCTTTTAGGAAATTTTCACTGAACTGAAGTAAAATTGAGTTGAACTAAATTGTAGTATGGATTTTACTCAAATTTAGGAACGCTATTTTTCTGAGTTTAGTTAGTTAGTCAGAGAATTTTGTTTTAATGTATTTTCCGTCAGTTTTGTATGCGTCTTTCTATCCCAAGTGTAGATACTGTCATCACTTGCCTCAATGCAAACAATAAACAACCAAGGGGAGTGTATGATATCTGAGGTCCCACGATCTATACACATTTTTTGCTAGAGGACCTCAAAACGAGCAGTTTTTGTGATTTAAATCTAGCTTAAAGATAAATAAAATTATTAGATGAAAAATCGATAAATTTTGTAGGTGTCGATAACTTCAATAGTTTCGTTAGTTAGATTGTGGGATTTTGATAAAAATTATGGGTAAAAAAACTTGAAAGGGAAAAATTACGTGCTTTTATAATTTTCGTAATTTTCACGGCGTATAATTTTCCGAATATATCATAGCTGTTTTCATATTTCACATATATTAGAGCTGTTTTTCTTTAAGGGATAACAAGCTGCGATAAGAAAAACATTAAGAAAATTAAATTTTTTACTTAAATATGAAAAAAATATTTTTTCACATTGTCAGCAACTACAATATTTTGTGTTGACTTTTTGATAACCATGAATTTGACTTACACTGGGTAATTACAAATTAAAAAAAAAAGTGTTGACTTTTTTGACTATAGACTGCCTCCAGTCCAATATTTTTAACATAAAATAGCCCTGGTAATAAACATTTCATCATTTTCCATCTTTCCTTAAATATGCATTTTTTATAGTGCCCGAAATGTAGGTTAAATGTTAGTTAAAATATGCCAATTCTTGGCGACCATCGATCATTTAAAATTATGATGTTAGATTGGTTTAAATACAATATTTTTAACAAAAACTATTTTTTGAAATTTGTTTTCATACACATATTGATATTGCTCTTGGCGACAATTTTAAAAACGAAATTTTTATTTCGAGTGAAATTTTAACTTTTTTAAGGTTTTTTATCGCTGCTTAGTTATCCAGTCTTAAAGAAAAACAGGGGACAGGTGTAATTTAATAACAAACATTTGTCCATTACAAACATATTCGCCACAATCGCAAATATAAATTCCCTGGGAATGAAATTCCCCATCTATACAAAATTTCCTTTCGTTTGAGTACCCAAGTTCTTTTCGGGCACTGGGGGATAATTGGGTACACAAAAATATTTTCTGTGTGCATATACAGTTGCGGTCAAAATAATAGCAGCGCACCACAGTTTAATATACATATTCATATATTTATTTGTGTGATAATTTTTTAAAGCTACTTCTGTATTAAGTGCTGTGTTACGAGGTTACAAACACAAAATAACACAGTGCAACACGAAAAAAAATAACCATATACGGACACCGCTACATGATAAAAGACCAAAAAAAAAAGACCCGTGTTTTTTTGTTTCCCCCAAAGTCATGCACTTTTTTTTTTATGGGCCCCCAGAGATTTGAGGCCCCGGTGTAATTTTTGGAAAAAAGTGATCATATTCTCAGGCTCATATCTTGCAAACCGTTCGGAATTTTGATTTACTCTCTGAGGCAAAGTTCTAGCTCTTGTCATAAAGAACAAAAATTGTGAACATATAAAATCAAAAAAACTTCATCTTCAAGGTCAAAATCGCAAAAAACTTAAAAAAATTCGATTTTTTTTAACCTTTTTTCCCCTGTTCAGGTCCATAGGTAGCAAACCGCTGAAAATTCAGGGAAACAATCAACTACAAAAATGTACCTAAGATCTCAATAAACAACTTTCTAGAACATATGAACTTCCTAGGAATTATTCTTAACACCGTTTAGGTAGCGCTTAGGTAGCCGCAAAATTGAAAAATTTCCCAAAAATTTCACTGTGCAACATTTTTGAAGTCATTTCAAAATAACCATATACGGACACCGCTACATGATAAAAGACCAAAAAAAAAAGACCCGTGTTTTTTTGTTTCCCCCAAAGTCATGCACTTTTTTTTTATGGGCCCCCAGAGATTTGAGGCCTCGGTGTAATTTTTGGAAAAAAGTGATCATATTCTCAGGCTCATATCTTGCAAACCGTTCGGAATTTTGATTTACTCTCTGAGGCAAAGTTCTAGCTCTTGTTATAAAGAACAAAAATTGTGAACATATAAAATCAAAAAAACTTCATCTTCAAGGTCAAAATCGCAAAAAACTTAAAAAAATTCGATTTTTTTAACCTTTTTTCCCCTGTTCAGGTCCATAGGTAGCAAACCGTTGAAAATTCAGGGAAACAATCAACTACAATTTTTGTTCTTTGTGACAAGAGCTAAAACTTTGCCTCAGAGAGTAAATCAAAATTCCGAACGGTTTGCAAGATATGAGCCTGAGAATATGATCACTTTTTTCCAAAAATTACACCGAGGCCTCAAATCTCTGGGGGCCCATAAAAAAAAGTGCATGACTTTGGGGAAAAAAAAAACACGGGTCTTTTTTTTTTTGGTCTTTTATCATGTAGCGGTGTCCGTATATGGTTATTTTGAAATGACTTCAAAAATGTTGCACAGTGAAATTTTTGGGAAATTTTTCAATTTTGCGGCTACCTAAGCGCTACCTAAGCGCTACCTAAACGGTGTTAAGAATAATTCCTAGGAAGTTCATATGTTCTAGAAAGTTGTTTATTGAGATCTTAGGTACATTTTTGTAGTTGATTGTTTCCCTGAATTTTCAGCGGTTTGCTACCTATGGACCTGAAGAGGGGAAAAAAGGTTAAAAAAAATCGAATTTTTTATGTTTTTTGCGATTTTGACCTTGAAGATGAAGTTTTTTTGATTTTATATGTTCACAATTTTTGTTCTTTATGACAAGAGCTAGAACTTTGCCTCAGAGAGTAAATCAAAATTCCGAACGGTTTGCAAGATATGAGCCTGAGAATATGATCACTTTTTTCCAAAAATTACACCGAGGCCTCAAATTTCTGGGGGCCCATAAAAAAAAAGTGCATGACTTTGGGGGAAACAAAAAAACACGGGTCTTTTTTTTTTTGGTCTTTTATCATGTAGCGGTGTCCGTATATGGTTATTTTGAAATGACTTCAAAAATGTTGCACAGTGTAATTGTTTATTTGGTGATATGATTTTAATTACTTAAGAAATTTCACATTTTTTGGATTATTCGACATTTTGGACCGGTCAAAATAATAGCAGTGTTCAAAAAAATCTCAAGAAAATGGAATTTTATCTCAATTTTTCAACTCGATTTGATGTTATAAGTAAGATATTATGAAATTTACACTACCTCTGAATTGTTATTGTATTATTTTTCTTCATAAGTAGGGCGAGGAAAGCATTGTGGAGAAGAAAATCGAGTTCATATAAAAAGGTTGGAATCTGAAGGAAAATCATATAGTGAAGTTCGACTTTTATTCCAGTGTTCTATTAAAATGATAAGATAATCGAGATTAAAAGTAGAAAAATCAAAAACATGTGAAAAAAATCCGTTTATATCACTTGCAACCATTCGACCAACCCAAATAAAAAAACAGAGTCTGTCCATCTTTGAGAGTTTAAAATGTTCATAGAATACTTAGAAAACATAATCTGTAAGCCAGAAGTCCCACTTAAAAATAAAAGACATGGCACAAAAAAATTGCAATTCGCAAAAACACACCTGGTGTAGCCAATTATGAAGTGGGTGCACGTTTTATGGTCAATTGAATCAAAAATTATTTTGTATGGTGGGTTAGTCCCTCGATAGTTTGTACGACGTCCACAGAACACGTAGTCCATCTCCAGGTATGGTACCAAAGCAGTCAAATAGGGAGGATCAATCGTAATGGCTTGGTCGTTTTATACCCTCCACCTCCAGGATGGGGGTATATTCACTTAGTCATTCCGTTTGTAACACCTTGAAATATTCATCGGAGACCCCATAAAGTATATATATATTCTGGGTCGTGGTAAAATTCTAAGACGATATAGCCATGTCCGTCTGTCTGTCTGTTGAAAGCACGATAGCGGCCGAACGAAATGAGCTAGGAGGTTCAAATTTTTCCTAAATGTGTCTTATGGTTGTAGATCGGTTGTGATTGAAAGTGGACGAAATCGGCCCAGAGGGAAAAATGTTTCCCTCACAAGGACTGAAAATACCCCTAATATTTGCAGTATTTCAGCATGTTTTTTGAACATATTAGCTTGTATTTACTTGATATTTGCAATGCGCATTCCCTTTATAGCATAAAAGGGAACCATAGAGTGATTTTTATTTGTAGGGGGCGAAATGGGACAAAAAGGGATAAAAATGGTACCTATCAAACGACAACAGATATAAACACGAAATTTGGCGTGTACATTCCTCTAATAGAGTAGATAAATAATATAAAAGTATTTTTTCTAAATTCGTACTTTTAAGGGGTTAAATGGGGCTAAAGGTATAAAAATAGTACCAACCTAACGGCTGCACCTAGAATAGTGAAATACGATATATACATTCCTCTGATTGCGTAGACACGTAAAATAAAAGAACTTTCCAAAATTCGTACTTTTTGGGGTTCAAATTGAAAAAGGGGATAAAAATAGTACCTACCAAATGACAGCAGCTAGAATCATGAAATTCGGGTATACATACCTCTGATTGCGTAGACACGAAAAATAAAACGTTTTTTCCAAATTCGTACTTTCAAGGGATACAATGGCTACAGGGGATAAAAATAGTACCAACTAAACGAATACAGCTAAAATGATGAAATTCAGTGCGTACATACCTCTAATTGTGTAGATACGTAAAATAAAGAGATTTTAGATAGTCGTACTCTTGAGGGGGCAAAATTGGAAAAAGGGGATAAAAATGGTACCAACAAAATGACCGCTGATAGAATCATGGAATTCGGTGTATACATTCCTCTGACTGCATGGCCACGTAAAATATTTTTTTTCCAAATTCGTACTTTATTTTGTTGCTTTTACGACAAAAAACGGTAGAATCATGAAGTTGTCTTATACTGCGTACGTGAGAGATAAGGTATTTTCAAAATGTATACTTTTGAAATTAAAATAGGATGGAAATACAACCAGCCAAACGACTGTAGCTGAAAGTACACTCTCTATCCCCCAATATTTAGGGTATTTATGATTGCTCCCTTATATTTACTTTATGAATTGAAGTATTATATCCATTATATATATAGTATACAAATATTGGTAGCCTTGGCTTATTAATTAAATTTCTTATTTTCATACAGTTAAAATTTGTTGCGGACATTCCTCTTGTAGCTTGGAAGCACCACAAAGAAAATAAAAGTTTTAGCGGGCGAAATGGGACAAAAAGGGATAAAATATGGTACCAATGATACGAAAACAGCTAGAATCATGAAATTCGGTGTGTACATCCCTCTAATTGCATAGACACGTAAAATAGAAGGATTTTTCGAAATTCGTACTTTTAAGGGATATAATTAAAAAGAGGGATAAAAATGGAACCTACCATACCGCTGAAGTTGAAATCATGAAATTCGGTGTATACATTCTGACTATGAAGACTCGAAAAAGGTTTTTTTCGAAATTTGTACATTTGGGCGGAGAATGGGGCGAATGGGGATATCTTTAAAATTTATAATTTTCTTATCACTTTGTCTGTATCTGGAAATGCTTCTTTCTAATGGCGACTGACAATCGCCTAATATTTAGGCATGTTCACTTTCACAATTTCAGCATTTTATTTATATATAGTAGTCGATTTTAAATAGTGCGCATAAGTATACATTATAGTTTGAAATAGTAAACAAATATAGTAATGTGCATAAATTTTCGTAATATGGTACTGTGCTTCTATGTAAAGTCGACTTCCTTTAATCTGCTGGTAATACTATGGAATGCACTCCGTGTTGGAGGGTATATAAGATTCGGCCCGGCCGAACTTAACGCCTTCTTACTTGTTTATATTATGGAGTTGGGACAATACATTGGCCCAGAACTATCATGCCCAGTACATGCATATTATTCTTACGTATACAGAATATGGAATGCCCCTTAAATGGGTCTTCTAGCAGGTCAATTATCCCGAAAACACCAGTCTCACTAGCAATACTGAAAAACAATAACGATGTTCCAATAAACGATGTCATGAAGCAATAATAATCAATAAAGTCAGTACAACTAAGTGTTAAATTCAAGAAAATATCGTTATTTAAATAATTATTCAAAATAGTATTCAATTAAAGTGAATTGGGACGAAATATATTTAGTTTTGATTAGCGCTGCTATTTTTTTTTTGACTGGTCTCATTTTTGACATAAATGCTTCTAAAGGGCTAATCTCAAAATTACAAAAACTTAATTTTTTATTTAAAGCCAGATTAAGAATGGCACAATACCACCTTTCAATCACCGTAAAAACTTTTAGGATTTTCGAAGTAGAACTGATATTTTTCTTTGTCGACATTTTTTTATCTCGTCACTGCTATTTTTTTGACCGCAGCTGTATATGGTATCTACAGTGAGTTTCCTTTAATTTGAGTACCCACACTTGTGTGGCGAGAAATTCTGTAAATGGTTAAAAGTTAAAGTGAATCTTTTCACCAGTTTTTTTGTTCGCATCACCAGATCAAGCTAATTGGAAGAATTGTACATTAATTCTTTTATAAATTTTTGTATTTCTTTGATTTTCTATGCTTTGTTAGTATTTAGCTTCCATTTATTAGTTATTTACCTTTTATTTGCATTTCCTTGACTGTTATTCCTTTATTTTGTATTGAGAATGTGTTTCGTTAATACATTTCCCAATTTTTAACCTTAAACTTTACGAATGATGATGATGTACGACCGGCAACATAAACAAAACTTGACTAGGAGAGCTGGTGCTCTCCTAGCGTAGTGTCTCTGAGAACGAAAGAAAATTTTAATTCTTCTTCTTGTCAACCCGACCGTCTGTTTTATTTGGCTTCGCTATTTTTTAAATCCCGTAAAAAAACTATTAAGCGAACATATTCCACATACTTTTCATAATTTTCACAAACTTTATAATTAAAGCTACAACTTTGCATTAATTTCTCAGAATTTCCAGTAATTTCTCTGCGGTTTTAATCAGTTTTTAATTTAACTCTTATTGTCACCAAGACCGTTTTACCACAACTAAAGAAGAATAGAACGATCATCAACAGTTATGAGTGATGATATTATCGGTCCGTTTTATCGATAACATGTGTCATCGGTGTACAGCGGACACGGAAGCTGAGTGATTGTGAATTAATGCGTTTATGGGGAGGAGCATTAATTATTATAAATCAATCGATTCATATGAGACTGCTGAAGAAGATAAAGTTAAATCAAGTGATGATTTATTCTAAATTTGTTGATAACATTAACGAAAAGTGTGCATCTCCTGTAATAACTAATCTCCCCTTTCGCGAATAAAATTTCCCTGGGAATGAATTGTTCCCTTAAATTTCCAATCGGGATTTATGATCATTTTCTTAAGTTTCTTTTGCTTTCTCACTTCGATTTGATCGTTTTATTTCTACATGATATATTTTGTAATGATGAGTATGTTGTTGTTTTTTACCAAAACGATAGACCGACCCGCTTTATTATTAATACCAATAGTTGTATTAATAACCTCCCATACACAGTATCCACCCTGGTTGATAACTTTGCTAGCGACACAGAGTCGCTATTTTGTTTATTCACTAGAACAGAGTTGTTACGGAACAGCTGTTGCAAAAGCAAAATCAGCGGCTGATATTTTGACACTTGTCGGAAGACAAACTTTTTTTGGTGTTGTATATTTTTGGAAATTGTCTAAGCAAAAACACTTTATTGCCGCAAAACAATAACAAAAACAAATAAATATTTTAAAAATATCACAAACACGTTTAATAAGTGAAAACTTTATTGAATACTGAAAAGAAATCCCAAGGATTCCAAGTATGCTTATGGAAATACCCAAGACAAACAGCTGTCAACGAAAAAGATCAGCGGGAAGGCAGCCGGAAAAACAAATAATTTTCTAAATTTTTTGATAATAAAAATATTCTTTGCAACGATAAGAGAAAGACTCCATTCAGTTGGGCGGTAGGTGCACTAAAGTATTTGGCTGCATTTTGTGTAATTCGAATACATTGCAGTTCGTGGCATTTCAGTGAGTGATACGAAAATGGCTCAAGAATCCTTTCGCGAAAGACAAATGCAAGAATTGGAGGTCATAAAGGTATCATATCATGAATGGGGTTAGGTGCGTGCGGTGTTTTGCTCATTTAATTTAAAACGCAATTTCTTTTGATTTTCATGTGCTCGTCTCTCTAGTCGATCTTTGGCAATGATGTCGAAGATTTACGACCGTACAACAACACCGCTACACCCTCACAGTGGAAACCGACCGATATCAAAATCATGTTGACACCCCTGAGGGACTCCTCGAATGGTCAGCCTGAAGCCTATGTGAGAACGAAACTACATGTGGTCTGTCCATCCAAATATCCAAAGTTGTAAGTATTTGAGTTTTTGTTTAGTTGTTTGATTGAATTAAACATGAACGTGTTATTGTGCTGATATGCGGCTAGACAGACATACATATATATATACGTATATATGTATGTAAATATCAATATGTATGATGAATGTAAACATATTGACTAAAATACAAAGCGGAATAATTAACAAAACAATAGAAAAAATCATTATATCGATAAGATCGCAAATATGTTTTTTGTTTTCAATGCATTTTATCAGCTTCTCAGATTGACTGGCTTATTTTAAATTAAAATGTTATGTTACTCAATCAAACTCGTCTTTTTATGTTCCGTAGGTAATTCGGGCATATAATTTATTATGAAAAACAAAATTCCGGTTCATCACAAGAATAGTGTTAATTGAGGCGAGTTTTGCTTACTTTTGGCTGCACTAGATTATACTTTTGAGTGGTTATGGACTTCTTAATTGTATTTTCAGTGCTTTCTAAAAAAATAAATATATACTCTCGCTTATAATTACGTTTCAGATTTAACACCGGTAATAATGCATAGCAGAGGGATATTTTTAGGGGAGTTGTATCAATGGAGTATCAAAGTAGGTGTTAAATGTAACACGATCTGGTAAATATGACAAAGATCAGATATACGTAAAAGCGGTAATAGAGAGAGGTAATGTACATATGTATGATGATTATAACAAACCTTGGACCGATTTAGTCCATACTCACTTGGTGTTCTTAGGATTCTAGAAAAATAATAAGTTAAATCAGAGGGCTTTTGTTATATCACAATGATATAACAATACTGTGTTAGTCTAAGATCGGATGTTTTTCAATAACTGCAATTAATTTTAATTAATCCATTAATGCCCAAAAACTGCTGTTCAAATGTCTGCCATTAAACTGGTGTCCTCATATGGGGACAGAGGGCAGTAATGGGTTAAACTTAAGTTTTCCATCAAGGATGATGTCAATATATTTCGAACTGTCTACGAAAAATGGATAGCTATAAGCCATTTATGCGAGATATTTAAAAAAAGTCTCGTTGATTTTCCTTATTATTATTCTAGGCAAATGTTTCGCAATCAGTCGAAGACGCAATTTGCGATTTTTATTGTTACCTTTATTTGGATTCCTTATGACGAAATGTGCATATCTTTTTACCGCCAAATTCTGTTCGGACTTTGGTACTTTTAACTTGATTAAAATAAATTGAATTCTCACAAAAAAAATAATATTTTGTAAACATTTGAAAATATAATGTACATATGATGTACTTATCATTTTGCCCATATATTTGTGTAATCGGTCTCGTTGTGCAATATTAATTCAGTCTAACATGTTCGTATGAATGTTGAAAACATATTTGAGATCTGTGAAGAATATATGTATGAAGTTATGGGATTACAGCTTGTCAAAAACATGAATCTTTTTCATAGGATTTGTAAAGTTGCAGGTAATCAATACAGACGAAAAATCCTTAATAAAGATTTCTTTGAGGTATAAGTATTAATTTTGTAGCATTATATATCTGTGTGAGATATTTTAATTTTAACTGGGTTAACAAGCGTTAGTTGGGTTATTAATATTTTGATAATATCATAATAAAGATATTCCTAAATAGATTATCTAAATAGATTATTTTTGCATGAGGTAGAATTTCATTTTATGGGGATATCAAGTTTAAAAGTAATTAAATAATAATAATAATTAATTAATTTACTTTACTTTATGTATGTACAAGAATAAGTTGCTTATAAAGCGCCACACGTTCACATTTTTTAATTTTAGTTTAAGTAAAAAAAATTCGATACGTTAAAGATGCGCGAATCAATTTTTTAATGGAATGCAAATCCAGCAACTCTAACTAAAGGTTTTCTGGGCTATATTGGAACCTCACATTCACTTTGGGACCTCCTATTTGTATGATTTGCATATTTGTCATCAATACAAAATTTTCTTTCATTTGGGTACCCTCGTTTAACCTTCGCCTTACGAAAGATTTTAATCTGCATCGTTTATCCATAAAGAAATAAAAGTGAAATGGCCACACTGGTGGATTAAATTTCATATAACCATTTTTTGTCTCTAGGGACAGACTGGGTACACATATGCACATACTCATATTTTGTATATAAATGGCATTTACGGGGAATTTTCGTTCATTTGATTATCCACACGTGTGTGTAAGTGAGTGGGCCCATTTTACGGGCCAAATTTCGACTTTTTTGGATCAATCATAACAAGATTGGATATTTGCATACTTTTGTAGCCAGGTCCAACGAACTACACGTTGTAGGTATTGTGGCACCATTTTTGGTCATTTACAACCATTATATCAATCTGGACAAGGTTATTTTTTTAATTGGCTATTCGCCGCACAAATTGCAATTCAGCCCTCGTCACTAACATTTCATCTCTCCTAAAATATGATGTTCTTATAATCCTGATCGTTTAAAATTATCTTGTTAAATTCAGAACACAAGAAGTTCTGTCAATGGTTAAAAGTTGAAGGGAATCATTGTGATGCTTCCTTTTTCACCAGCTTACTTTTTCGAATCACTAGATCAAATTATATGGAAGAAATGTACATTAATTTTTTTAGTATTTCTTTCATTTATTTGGTTTATTTGATTTTCTATGCTTTTTTAGATTCCATTTATTAGTTATTTACCTTTATTTTGCAGTTCCTTCATGTTACTCCTTCCTTTTGTATTGTGAATGTGTTTCATTAATACATTTCCTACTTTTCCTGCAATAAAATATGTTCTTAACCTCAAACTATACGAAAGATGATGATGTACGACCGGCAACATAAATCAATCTTGACTAGGAGAGTCGCTGCTCACCTAACCGCGTAGTGTCTCTGAGAACGAATGCAAATTCTAATTCTTCTTCTTCTTGTCAACCCAGCCGTCTGTTTTATTTGGCACAACTGTGGTAATGAAACGAACAACGATTGAAATTCACTTTTTTTAAATCCCGTAAAAACACTATTAAACGAACATATTCCACACACTTTTCATAATTTTCACAAACTTTATTAATAAATCTACAACTTTGCACTAATTTCTTCGAATTTCCGGTAGTTTATCTGCGTTTTTAGTCAGTTTTTAATTTTATTCGTATTGTCCCCGAATACCGTTTTACCACAACTAAAGAAAGATAAAACGATCATCAACATTTTGGGTGATGATACTATCGGTCGATTGTATCGATAACATGTATTATCTGTGAACAGCGGACACGGAAGCTGAGTGATTGTGAATTAATGCGTTTTTGCGGAGGAGCAACAATTATTTTAAAACAATCGATTCAAATGAGACTGCTGAAGAAGATAAAGTTAAATCAATTCCATTATGAATTTTATCAATTTGTTGATAACATTAACGAAAACTGTGCATCTGCCTGTACCTATTGGAAATAAAATGGGTATGAATCGTTGCCTTAAATTTCTAATCCCGATTTATTATATTTTTTTTTTCAAGTTTCTTCTGCTTTCATACTTCGATTTGACCGTATAATTTCTATTACAATGCAAAGAAGTGATATATATTGTCGGGTTATATTCAGATTACCATCTTACGTCTGTATGGGAATAGAAAATTCCACGCGACCGAATTCTCATTTTATAAGAGAACAAATTCAAATTGAATATTTATGCAGGACCAATTGGAATCGTGATTAGCTAGCTATACACTATTTTTGCTATCGACGCACAGTGCATCAGAATCAATTCCATCGGCCAAAATTCAATAACTTTTGTTCCAGTGAATATTTGCGAGTTTTGTAAAAATTTGACCCAATGATTTCATTAAAAATCGGGCAGTCGAACATATTTGAGAAATTAGCCCAAAGTTGAGTACTTTTCGTATTAAGGCGCAAGTCGCAGTCGCAAGTTGCTGTGACAATATTGCGGTCGCGTACGTTCTTATTTGATTATGAGATGGCACTACTGTCAAAGCTACTTGCGACTGTCTCTCCTTTTTTGTTTTTATATTTTTTACTGATTTTTTTCGTATTATAGATTTTCACCTTTTTCAGATTTTGAAAAGATTGACTTTTCGAACTCTATCTTTCTTACATTTTAAGAGCTTTTGGACTCAATTTGTAGTTTCTTAGCTTTATTATTTGTGCCAAATATAGTTCGGTTTTCACAATTATTTTAAAAATGTCCTTTTTGAAAAATATGTGACTTTGAAGAATCATCATAAATGTCTCACTTTAAAAGCCTTCAATGAATAAAATGCATATGGGCATCTCCCAGTGGCCCGGACGCGGCACGCCTTAAACTACGCCAAAAACAAGAAAGAAACTGAAAAAGTCTCTCGGCCTTTTTAGTGTTCTAAAGCGCTTAAAGAGTACTACATTTTAAAAAAATAACTTCAGGATTTAGTACAAATTACACTACAAAAAACCGAAGTACTTTTGTAGCTCTTATAGTAATATACAAAGTTCAGCGAATTTTTGAGAACTTTGTTTTTCCACATATACATGTAAATGAAGGACAGAGGATATATTTTGTTCGTAGATTTATGAAATATGAGAATTATCTCTTAGATTTTCTTAATTAGGTGCAGCAGAAATACGGACGCTACAAATATTTCTACGTGTAGTAAAAAAAGTAGTAATTTTCGTTATAACACTTTAACTTTTAATAAAAAATAAAAGAGAACAAGTTAACTTCAAGCTTCATAATAAAAAAGTTCTCGAAATAAGGAAAAAATAAAGTTAGTGTGGTCTGATTTCATTTTTATGGTAGACCTTTTTGGGAGATGACCATAGTTAGAAAGGTTGAATGCTTATCCGTTTTTTGTAGTCTTAATTTTGCCCGCCCGAAATTATCCCCTTGGAAGATTGGACACATTAATAAAATGTTCGATTTTATAGTTCCAAAAACCGAATTACTCATTGTTTTCTCATTGAAATTTGAAAAAAAGAAAAGATTTGCAAATTTTATTTATCCTCAAGCTAAATTTTACACCAATCGGAGTTCATTTGCCCAAAATGTGTAATAATAACCGATTTTGCAGACAAATTGAATTAATACAGGTGCATTTTACCTGTTAGTACTGCAATTTACTCAAGAGTAAACATTGACATTGTTTTAATGTTCATACACCTGAATATAAATTAAATTCAACTCAAATCCGCATCAGTAATTTTAATATCAAGCAAAGTATAATGTTGTTTGTCAGAACTCATCTCATATTCTCATCTATGACTTACGTTTGGTCGTGGTTTTTAAAGAATTAATACAAATGAAGCTGAAATGTCTGTTTTAATTACCATTATTGGTCTATGTATATATACACAGCATTATATAACTTATTTAAAGATATATTATGTCAATGTCGGTATTATAATTACCTCTAGTTTGTCTATGTTTGTATTCTTTTGTTTAATTTTTGTGTTCTTTTGGCTAATAAGTCAAAGCTCGATAGAACATTAAGGTTTGAAATGATAATTTTGTCTGTTTTTAAAGATTATGTCAGATTTTCGATTTATTCGTGGATACATTTTTAATTGTATACACTGTATAAGGATAGGATTGTAAATAAGTATACACCTTTCGCAGGCGAATATTCGCTTCCAAAATAAAATTGTATTTTAAATTCTTAACTATACGATTAAATTAACATTTCTCGTTTTTCATTCATACAGAGCACCAAAAGTAACTATAGAGGAAACCAAGGGCATATCCGATCAACTCATCGAAGAACTGCAACAGCAACTGCAGCAACAATCTCAAGAGTTGCGCGGCGAAGTCATGATCTATGAATTGGCGCAAACGGTTCAGGCGTTTCTACTGCAACACAATAAACCACCGCGTGGTTCCTTCTACGACGAAATGTTGCAGCAGAAGCAACAAAGGGAACAAGAGCTGCTCGACATGAAGAAACAGCGAGAAAATCAAGAACGCCAAAATCTTATCGAAGAATTTGAGAGACGCAAAGAAATGTTCAAGTCCGAGGCGAAACGACGTGAGCCACGTCGCAGTATGAGTGAATCGAACCGTCATCCCAGCTCTTCCGAAAGTTCTGAGAGCTCTTCGCCCTATTACCGTGGCCAAGTGTATCCCGCCAAGTGTGTGGAACATCGCAACAGTGAAACTTTATATTTCCACAAAGTGGGAAGGCAAATAAAGCGTGGTTGCTGTTTGGGTCACTCGCAGAAGGGATGTATAGCCTATACGGGCATAGATGTGGATACGGGGCAGTTGCTGTACATCACCGAATGGAATATTAAATATTCACAGATAGAGCAACACTGCGGCAGCGGTGGTGGTAAGTGTCTATGGACAGCGGAGCCCAAATGTGCGGGCAGTCATCGTGTGGACGATATCATTGCTTCGATCGAGAAACAAGTGAGCACTTTGGCACAATTGCATCATAAAAATCTCATACAATACGAGTGTGTGTTGTGCATTAAACGCAAAGAGGGTTTGCTGGTGTATTTGGTGCAGGATTTTGTATTTGGTGCCAGTGTTTTCAATATATCCTCCTCGTTGGGCTGGTGTATGGATGGGGTAAGGGGCGTGGCCAAGGGAATACTAGATGCTTTAGTTTTCCTGCACAACAAGGGAGTGTCGCACAGCCATTTGTTGGATTCCACCGTGTTTATGGAGAATACAGGTGTCATAAGAGTTTCTGACTTTTCATTGGTCACCAATCTGCTGGAGTTAATAGGCGGCTCGGGCCAGAGGTCAACACAAGGTGATTTGCCTGCTTTGGGAGCGCTGGTGGACAGCCTAATGAATACACACACATTGGAAATGAGAGATTTCGTAGAGAAGTAAGTACACACAAATCAAAGGCAATTTATATAATTAAGGATGTACTTTAGTTTGATCGAATTGAAAAGTGAAAGTCTTATTGAACGATGCAAACACGCACTAAAATCTCTCCATATTTACATTTTTTCCAGGTGCAATTCTGATCGTACATTGTCCGCCTCAGAGCTTTTGGAACATCCCTTTCTCCGTTGCTCCCTATTCACCAACGAAGACAAGGAAAACCAACATTTTACCATTGCCGCGACTCACAATACCCAGGGAAAACCTTCTCTGGCCGTGGCACCGCTCAACCTGAAACAGCGACATGGCTTGGCACAGCCCACAACGCCTCAAGCGTTAGCGCCGTTCACCATACCCTCGCTGCCCTCTTCACAATCCCGCCTGCGCACCGAATTCGAAGTGTTGATGTACTTGGGCAAGGGTGCCTTCGGAGATGTTTTAAAAGTTCGCAATATCCTAGATAACCGGGAGTATGCCATCAAACGTATACCCCTGCCGGCGCGCAGTAGGCAGCTATACAAGAAAATGACGCGGGAAGTCGAGCTGCTGTCGCGTCTGAATCATGAGAACGTTGTGCGCTACTTCAACAGTTGGATTGAAAGTGTCAACGAAGAGGACATCGAAGAGATGGACAAGTTAATAACGGGAGATTGGTCCATGAGCCTGGAAAGTATCAAGCCACCCAAGTCGCCGCAAGTTGTGGATTTGAATGCCACCGAAACTGAAACGGATTCATCGAGTCTGTGGAACGGTTATATACCCCATTTGGATGACTCCGATTCGGATGGCATTGAATTTGTGGACTCGAATGGTGAGGTGGCCGTGTACAATGACAACGACGAGGAGAACGAAAGCGAATCGGAAATATGCAAGGCCCTATCGCCAAAGCCCCTAATGCAAATTATGTACATACAAATGGAGTTCTGTGAAAAGTGCACCCTGCGCACGGCCATCGATGATAATCTGTATGAGAATACCGATCGCCTTTGGCGCTTATTCCGTGAGATCGCCGAAGGCCTATCACACATCCACCAGCAGGGCATTATACATCGTGATCTGAAGCCCGTCAATATTTTCTTAGATTCTCATGATCAAATCAAAATTGGTGATTTTGGTCTGGCCACCACCAGCTTCTTGGCATTACAAACTCACCCGGAGCATAATTCTCAACAAAATCACACCTCCTCCCAAATAACTTCTATGGAAGATGGAACAGGCACTGGTAAAGTGGGCACCACTTTGTATGTGGCGCCCGAATTGACGGGAAATGCTTCAAAGTCGACCTACAGTCAAAAGGTTGACATGTATACGTTGGGCATTATCTTGTTCGAGATGTGCCACAGTCCGTTTGGCACTGGCATGGAAAGAGCCGAGACTATTATAAACTTAAGATGTCCGAATATTGTGATACCAGATAATATGCTGAAAAATTCGAAAAATGAAAAGACTGTAAAGGTAAGAAAATGGAAAATATGAAGAAATATTGTCCGGAACATGTTTTTGCTTTGGCGATATCTTCTCCCTTCTTGAGGGGATATATTTGGTCAGAAGAGAGACATCTGTAAAACTGGAAAATAAAAATAAGAAAATCCTTCTCTTTTCAGCTCATTCGTTGGCTTTTAAATCATGATCCCGCCCAAAGACCCACAGCCGAAGAGCTTTTAGTTTCCGATCTTTTGCCGCCAGCCCAACTCGAGGCCAGCGAACTGCAGGAAATGTTGAAGAACGCACTGGCCAATCCGCAGAGTAAGGCCTACAAACACATTGTGGCCCGATGTTTGCAACAGGAAAGTGATGAAATATTAGAGCACACCTACCACATGGGTGGTAGTCGAGCCATGAAATCATGGAATACTCCCATCGTCCTGGAGAGTCTGGTAACTCTGAGCCCTCTAATCGAGTTCGTTAAGGGGAAGGTAGTGTCGTTGTTCCGCAAACATGGTGCCATCGAAGTGGACACCCCCTTGATGTCGCCCCTGACCAAGCACACCAATCATTGGGTCAATCCTGTAAGGCTTATGACTCACTCCGGCTGTGTGGTAGTCCTGCCTAGTGATTTGCGCACAGAGTTTGCGCGCCACATCGCCATGAGTGGGGTTAATATGATGCGACGTTATTGTGTGGATCGTGTTTATCGCGAGGAGAAGGTGTTCAATTTCCATCCCAAGCAAAACTATGAATGTGCTTTCGATATCATATCTCCGCATTCGGCCAGCCATTTGGTTGATGCGGAACTTCTGTCGTTGGCCTACGAAATAGCCTCCGAAATACCCAATCCCCGTGAGAAGAACGTCATGATACGCATGAATCACACCAACCTCTTGCGAGCCATACTGTTGTACTGCAATGTGCCCAAGACCATGTATGGCGATCTTTTCGGCAGCATATTGGACTTTATTGAGGGGCGAATATCGAAATTTCAGTTTCATTCTATAGTTAATGTGATAATGGAGAAATCAAGAACTTCCGGTTCGGCTTTGATCGATCTTTTGCTGGCCAACTTTCAAATGAGCGGTAAGAATAGTGCCGATGACTCTTCGCTGAAGTCGCTGGTTAGGGGAAAAGGCGAAGCGGCCTCTTTGGCTAAGGGCGCGCTGCGCGAAATGGAATCGATTGTTTTGTTGGCCCAAAGTCTGGGTGTCAAGTGTCCCATACATATCTTTGCCGGTCTGCCGATTAGCTACGAAAGAGCCACTACAGGTGGGGTGGTGTGGCAAATGATAGCCGATATAAAGCCGAATCGTACCTCCAGACCTTCGGTATTGGCTGTAGGAGAGCGTTATGACAGCATGTTGTTGGACTTCCAAAAACAGGCCCAAGGCTTCAATCCGAATCTGCCAAATCGTGGCATTAGCGGTGCCGGTTTGTCCTTCTCTTTGGACAAACTAGTGGCGGCCATGGGTTTCGAAGACTCGCAGAAATGTCGCACCATTGATGTGGGTGTTTGTGTGTCCGGTTCAAGACCTCCTCTCAAAGATGTCACCTACATTATGCGTCTGCTGTGGTCGGCTGGTATACGCTGCAGTTTCATAGAGTCGGTGACCAGCAGTGGTGATGAGTCGCAGGACTTGGCTAAATTGGGAGCAACACATGTCATTCTGGTGGCCGAGAATGGGGCATTGCGCATACGTTCCTGGGAACGTGAACGTTTTCAAGAACGCCATGTCACCCGCACCGAATTGGCCGATTTCATACAGAAGATGTCGGCGCGTCCCGAGGTTACGAACAATGCAGCCAGTGATTATGCGTCACAGCAAGCGGGTTCCAGTTACTACAGTGGCAGCAGTGGTGGGGGAGGAGGTGGTGGCAGCGGCAGCTATGGACGGGGTGACAACGCCCTGAGTACTTCGGCCTCAAGTACAAGTGTCAAGAATATCATCAGTTCGAGTAGTTTAAGTAATTTGCCGAATATGCAGGTCATTTTTTCTTTGACCCACGACAAGATGTCGGCCAACTATCGCCGAAGGTTGGAGAATCAAGTGAGTGTGGTGCAATGAATTTGAATTCCTTTAAATGTAAACTGAAAACACTTTAAATTTTTTCAAAGGTAACCCAACAAATGTCGTCGACGCTAACTCAATTTGCCAAAACAGAAAATATTGCGGTGTTGGTGGTGGAATTATCGCCCTGCACATTGAACGCCATAGTGGCAGCCATAAATCCTCGGGCTATTGACCGAAAAGAGACTGAACAGGAAATCAATTGTGTTATTGATAGGTAAGAGTTCAACTGTTGTATTGAGAAGATCAAGAAGTGAAGTGTTCGTTTTTTTGCAGATTTCCCAAAAATCGTCGTTATATTACCGAAATATGCGACGAAATCATAGATTATTTAACAGATGCAAAGATAACCATTGTTGCCTTATACAGTATAACCGATTCATATTATCGGGTTATAATTTAAAAAAGGAGAAGAACCGCCGGTAACACAACACTACGAGAGAAAGATGGAGGCAGAGAGCAAAGAACATGATCAAGAAATTAAGAAACGTTATCATTTTAAGATTAAGATGTTGGTTTATCTGAAATCTCAAGAGATTGGCCATTTGATTTCGATGGAGGGAGAGAGTACATTTGGATTTATGATTACAGCGTTCCTGGTTCCCTATATATACGAAAATAAGAGGAAACACTAAAATCAAAATCTCTGTTCAGTTATACCAGCAGTCGCTCTATTAGGATCGCGTCGTTATGCTACATCTACAAATTCAAAACCACTTTTAAAATAAACAAAATGCTGGACACTCTAAGATTTCATTTATGCAGATTTCCTTCTATACAGGTTCCTCGTCTATACGATTCATTTCTATCAAAACAATTTTGAAATTATGCATACTTTCTTCCTCTAAATTGTTTCTATATTTATTTAATTGTAATTTTTTATTCTAACTTTTAAGACATTTCTAATGAGGCCAAAATTATCTCTGTAATTTAGTTTAGTTTAAAAAAAGGTTTTCGTTTTTGTTTTTTTATTTTTTCAAACATTTATATGTTTTTTCTCATAATTTTGTCTTTTGCATTTCAAAGACTTGCAAAACGTTTATCTTTTAAGATTTTTTATACATTTATAAAAATGGCAATGTAAAACATTCATTTTTTAACGAACAAAATCTTTAAAAAAAAAGTAATAGAATTTATAAGAAAAACAACTATTAAAGATACTTAAAAAATATAAATTAACAATAGTTTGTTTTATTTTTGGTTGACTTGTTGCACCATCGTACATTGTTGTGTTTACTATGAGGCTGGAGGATTTTCATTTTGTACTCCGTTAGGAGACGATTTATTTAGACTACGTATAAGGCTGGTGGCGGGTTGTAGAACTTTGCGGGAGAGTCTCATGAAACCGGAGACGGGATCACGACCAAAGTATTTCACTTGTATTTCTTGTCCAACTTCTAGACCCAAGGCTGAGGGATGAGCGACCTGGAATTAAAAAAATAAGAATCAAATGGTTGTAGATCGATTATTATGGCAGAAGTGGACCGGGCGAGGAAAAAATCTTTCTCTTCACACGAAAAGAAAATATTTTTAAAACACTTTCTCACATAAACAGAATATTCCTCTCACCTTTCGTTGATCCAATTGTGAATTATGCAACAGAGCTGGCGGCATGCCGTTATACAATATCACCATAACACCTGTATCTCTCATTTCCGTGATTTTCGCTGTATAAATGCCACCAAATTCCAAATCGGGTATTCTTTCTTTCGGCACAAGGAACGTTTCTATCATTTCTTTGGCCTCATCCATGGCCGATTGTGAGGGGGCGAACAAAGTGAATGTCGTCTCATCCTCCGTCGTGGCCGTACATCCAGTCTCAATATATAACTTGCGTAAATTTAAACCACCTGTTCCAATCACTTGTGAGCGCTGTTGTGGCTCCACTGTCAGACGTTCCGTTACGGGCCAACAATCTTTTCTAATTTTTCTTGGTTCTCGTATTGCCTCGGACATAATATCCAATATTTTCGTTTTAGCTTCTGTGGCTTTTTGCAGCGATTCCATAACAACCTTCAAGGGAATGCCAGGAATTTTCAGGTCAGCCTGTATAGCTGTGAAACCCTTTCTTGTGCCGGCCACTTTCATATCCATATCGCCCAAGTAATCTTCTATGCCCAAGATATCCGTTAAAATGCGATAATCTTGCAGATGTTTGGTATCATTATTTTCAAATTTTGTTACCAAACCAATAGCCACACCAGCAGCGGCCGCAGACACCGGCACACCAGCATCCATGAGAGCCAGCGAGCCACCACACACGGTGGCCATAGAACTGGAACCATTTGATTCCAATACCTCCGAGGTCAATCTTACGGTAAAGGGGAAATCATTGGGCAGTGTGGGTACTAGAGCTTTTTCCGCCAGCGCTCCATGACCCAGTTCTCTTCGTCCTACACCACCAACGCGGCCGACTTCACCGGTGGCATACGGAGGGAATTCGTAGTGTAGCATGAAATTTTTGGCCTTCAGACCGCTGAAAAGAAGATAATGATATAATGAACTCATAGTTAGTTAAATGTGTTAAATTATATGTTGGCCATTAATCTTATATTGCGGAGCAGGTGTTGTATTATGCTTTGTTATTTATTGTATAATTATGTGGTTGGCTTACATTCTTCCCTTGTCTGTACTTAAAGGAAATTAAATGTTCTTTCGTTAACTATGATCGCTCAAAAGGGAGCGTCAAGTAGTACCGTTTCGAATATGAACTGCCTTGAGATTTGGCTTCCAAATTCCAAGGCATTGCAGCGTATACTCAATACAATCGTGAGTTTCGAATCGATTTGCATCCAACAACATTTACTGTTACTTAAAACTATGTACTCACCTTTCCAATTGCGTCAGTGTATCCAATTTCATGGCCGACTCCTGTGAATCCAATGACACTGTACAGAATACTTGAGTTTGACCTCGCTGAAAAAGTGCTGAACCATGCAAAGGTTTGTACATATCAACCTAAAGGATCAGAATAAAAAAAATACACTTCAAATATCTACCATAGACGTCTGTTCTAGAATTATCCTTACCTGACAACTAATATCCCTCAATCTGTCGTAGTCACGGCCATCACATCTCAGTTCAGTCTCAAACACCAACTCCCTAAATATCGATTTGCACAAACGATTGAATTCATCCGTAATTAACGAAGGTTCGGTACTCGGGTAGCTGGACCACACTTTATCGATGACATTAGTACGTACTTCATTGACGGCCACATCACGTGATGTCTTGTCATGACTAGCATCTTGAAAAATCTCACGCAAACGCATCTCACTCATAGTGCGAACAGCATCGCAAATTTCCTCATCAACGGTTGAGATTTGTTCCAATGGCCGTTTCTCTTTGCCGTGAGTCTTCTGTAGACGTTCGATTTCATTTACTATGTATTGGGCCTCACGAGTGCCGTGTTTAATAGCTTTTAAAAGGTCCTGTTGTAGGATTACATTGGCTTTGCCTTCCAGCATTACAACCATATTGTGTTTTGTGGCTGATACAACCAAGTCCAGTTGTGACGATTGTAATTCTCGTCGTGTGGGATTGACTATAATCTCACCATCGCAAAGACCTAATCTGAAAGAAACGGTAGTTTTAGTACTGGCAATGATTCCTTGCGGAGAAATATTTCTAAACACTAAAAATCGAGAAAAAATGTCCTGGATCTGTTCTCAATGATATACGTCTTGATCTTTGCAACGTTTCCAAAAATCAGCGAAGTGGAATATTCTAAAACATATTTGTCTAATTGTCTTCACACTTCAAAGGAATCTATTTCGGAATCCATTGAAGAATAGAGGAATATTGCAAATATGTTCCTACATTCTTCAAAGCCCGACAATACCACCTCTGCAATTACCATAAGATTATTAATAAAGAAATATTCTTACCTCACTGCTCCTATTGGACCATTCCATGGTATATCACTTAAACTTAAGGCTAAGGAAGATGCATTTAGGGCCAAAACATCGGGTGAATATACTGAATCCATAGCAAGCATATTGCAGACCAATTGTGTTTCAGTTCTATACTCTGCTGGAAACAATGGACGTACCGAACGGTCAATTAAACGAGCGGAGAGTATTTCCTTTTCCGAAGGGCCCATTTCGCGACGCATAAAATTCGTGGGTATGCGACCTGAAGCAGCATTTTTCAAGCGATAATCTACTACAAGCGGTGTGAAATTAGTGCCCGGCGTTGGTTTTGATTTGGAAACCGCAGTAACCATCACTGCAGTATCACCCATTTCGCAGACCGCCGTAGCATTGGCAAAACGGGCATATTTCCCTGTGGTCATGAAGAGGTTCCGGCTGAAAACAAGGACGAATGAAAGTGTGGTTTAGTTTAGCTTCTGATTTATTACAATTGTTAACTAACCCATTGGAGAACTTCACTTCTAATTGAGGTATATCGGGGCTAGAGGTATGAATAAGTTTCCTTGCTATATGAGAGTGCTGGCGTAGTCTAAAGTTGAGCAGTTTTAAATAATTTGTAGGATATTTCATTGTTAATTTAAGTAATAAATAAATGCTTTCAAAACTGTTACAAAATGATTATGACCAGAAAAAATTATCCGGCAGAAAGGGAGAGAAATTCTGGACAGCTGATTTCTGGCACATGTATTGACGTTGTGTGCGAGAACAAAACAAAAGAGACAGTTGTAAATTTGCGTACTTATTTAAGTGGTATTACCGCTGTTTACACTTTAAGATTTATTGTACTTCTTGAAAATATAAAATATAACGAAAACATAATAAATCTAGAATTTTTCAATGGAAAATAAGTATAACTTGAGGCTTAGATACTAATATTCATTTATTTCAAATATATTACATACAATTAATTTATGAAATATAACAAAAAGTTGCCGAATAACTATAGTTATCCGCAAGGTGAAATCAATTGATTTCGCATGCAGCCTGAAAAGGCTTTTATAGCTGTGTCACACTGCAAGCGACATCTAGTTTAAATGACATAAGGTCGATTTTTAAATGTCAAATTGGTCATTTCTGTTAGATTTCGCACGCAGTGCGAACATTACATTCTGGTATTATCCTCTTGGTTATGCTAAACGCAGCGCGAATGTTATAGCCTTGTCACACTACATGCGAAATATAGTTTACATGACATAAGGTCGACATTTAAAAATCGACCTTATGTCATTTAAACTAGATTTTGCATGGAGTGTGACAAGACTATTAATTAGCATGCATTTGTGTACAACTTGTTGTTGCAAAAATAATTTACATACAAAATAACAAAACGCGAAAACTCGTGTTTTACAAATTTAAGAACTTTGTTTTTTTCCTACTCTCTTTTCTCTTCTTGTTTCTTCCTCCTTTGGTACAATTTAAATATTACTTTACTAATAATTCAAAATAACACCCGTTTTGTCAACCATGTAAAGTCAATTAGTGGCACAATCGCATCGTGAAATGAAGGAATAGGGGTGTTTACACATGTATATTTATTGCACAACACAAAATGTGATTCGACTTCCGCAAAAAGCTTTCAAAAAATATTTCATTACTTAGTAAATATGCATAGGCCTGTTGATTGGGCAGCCAACAACACTAACCCCCACTTTAACCATCTCTGGTTAGATATACGGCTTGTTCGATTGGGCTTACTAGCTTACAATTAAGATACTTGATAAGTTGGCAACGTTGCTACACATTGGTTTTTCGTATATGGATTAACAGGAAAAATCTGGCAACACAGCTGAGAGAGTAGTAAGCTACTTTCTTGTTAAGCGAGTTAATTCCACACAAAAATTAAGCTAGTAAGCCCAATCGAACAGGCTTATAACCAACAGTTACAGGTGTCAAACTCCATACAAACTGACAACTTTAACTGTATGTTAACCAGACTTGATTAAAATGGCGGTAAGAGAGCAGCGAGTAAATTCCATTCAAAAATGTAACTAGTAGCCCAACTGAAAAAAAACTTTGTCAAATTCTACATTCGACTTTTAAAGCCCAGTTTTTGGGTGGGTGTTTAAATGTATCATTTAGGCCTTTCTCTATGCATATGCCGGAAAGATTTTCAGGTTTAAATTACTCCGTTTCATTCCTTTTGAAATTTGAGGAAAATGTTGCAAATATTTCAATAAACGTGATGGGTAGGCACCAAACGATCGTTTGTGCAAACGGCCTCAAGACGTCTTTTTTCGCTGTGTGTATGTCAGATAGTTGTACAAGTTTATATGACTGCGTTTCATTCATTTTGCAATTTTAGAAAAATGTTGCAACTATTCCACTAAACGTTTATGGTAGGCACCAAAAGAAGTTCATTTCCAACAAACGACCTCCAAACGTATTTTGTTTGCTGCGTGTATATCTGAGAGATTTTCAAATTTATATTACTGGATTTTGTTCCCATTGAAATCGACTTAAACTACAATATTCGTTCTCTTTGCTTTGACTTTGACTACCAAAAACTGTCTGCATGTATACAGCCGCATCCTAGGAGCTATCCCTGTGTGCTGGCAGTCACACAATTCGAAAACCTCAAACGTATTTTTGTTGTTCACGTTGTTTTTGTTGTGTGTTAGACTTTTTTGTTATAGTTTTCCATAATATTGGCCTTTACAATAAATTTGTATGTGTTAACACCCCAAAATGTGCCATTACCATGACATTTAAGGTCAAAACATAATGAACTTAAACGTACATTTTTAAGCATCTATGTCTCCAGCAAAGTTGAAATGTATGTAAACATATAAATCAACACACAATAAAATCATACATCTCAAATGTGTGATAATACATACAAAAAGTTTGCTTGTGTTTCGTGAAACTGATACGTAAAGCCAGCTGATTTTGATGTTTTCATTTCATACATGCGTACTTTCTATGTGCCTTGCAAGGCGTATTTATACAGGTGATAGCACTAGAACAACAACAAATTCGGTAACAACAAAATAAAAGTAATTTTTTGAATGGTGAGCCATACTGTCAAAGCAAAATCTATGGGATTTGACTGTTTCGGTTACTTTTGAATGAAAAAAATTTCAGTCAGCTGGGCTCCTGCTATCACCTTTATAAATACGCCTTGGTGTCTTGCAAACAGCAAAATAAATATATCGAATACATGTCCGATATGCGTACTTTTAGCGCTGTTCACACATAAAGATTTATAGTACAACTTGGAATCCGATTCTACCTTTGTTAAAGTCTTTCAGATAAAAATAATGTACCATTTAGTAGATCAAATATAAAACTTATTTTCCATCGATATATGCTAGAGTTGTTATGTTTTTGTCATATTTCGTATGTAAAATAATGTGTAAATGGAGCTTTTAGTAGCCGCTATTCGTTCGTATGACCCGAAACGTCACACTACGATTGTTCCACTAATTACGTTTAACCGCAACCATGAAATACATGCAAAATTTCTATCCATCTGAAGAGAGCGGGATTTTATGTAGACTTTTTTCCAAGAGAGCCGGTTTCTGGTAGACTTGAAACCAAAATCTCCAAATAATGTCAGTGTTTTTTTTCCGTCGTTGAGCAAGGGTGTTTTCGCGGAAGGTTGTTAAAAGAATATAAAATCCTAAAAAAGAAGCAACGCTGAGAAATAAATTCACATCGAAAGCTTAATTTTAGATTAAATGCGTGCAACATAATTTGCAAATCCCATCGGAATAAATAAGTCAGTTTTTTACAGTGCTTTTTTGATTTTAACAAATCGATTCTTATCGAATCTATATCGATTTCTTCTCGACAAGTAAACAATCGGTATTTCTCGCTGCTCGTACGCGGAGACACGGTGTGCTTTTTCGTCTAATCTAAATTCAGTTAATGTTTTATGCCGTCTTTGGAGGAGTAAAATTATACACGCACGGTACGAAGAGATGAGTAAAGAAAATAATAAATCCAATAAGAGTGCTTAACAAGCAAACAGCAAACCATACTTGGCCAAATTTTTGGAAAATTTTATGCAATTTCAAGAAAAAAAGTGCCAATCACCTGTGTAAATTTTTCTTATATTTTGTTGTTGTATTGTGTATTGTATTGTATGTTTGCTGCGATACAAGTGGTGCGGAGTGTGCGTATGTGTGTGTGTGTGTCTGTCTGTGCGGTGACAACCAACAGTGTGCATGAGAGTATAAGAAACAAGTGATAGATGGATAAAGACAACAGTGAAGTAAAATAACAAAAAAAAATCTGCAATTACACAAGAACGCGAAAGAAAAAAGCGCAGTGACCACAGAGAGGAAAAGCAAAAGAAAAAACGACAACACAACAACAACAACAATTGTAAATATTACAGAAACGCCGCTAAACGTCAACAGCGAGCAGGAGAAACAAATGAATGTCACACATGAGTTTATAGTTTTGAGCGGAAGAAAGAGAGGAAAATAACAAATAAAAACATGAAACAATATATCTCCATCCATATCCTTTGGACATTTTAAAATGATCCCTTACTATGTTTTATAGCATTTTCATGGAGTTTCTCGCATCTCATTTGAATACACACCCCTTTTTGAGCAACAAAAGGAACGCGCAAAGGAACAGTGAACAGTTTGTGTGGTGCCAAGTGTAAAGTGTGCGTGTGTGTCAATAGCAACCTTACCACAATTGTCTCGCAATTGTTGGCGCAAATAAATTAAAGAATGCATCATATTTGTCTTGTGATCTCGGGATTACTATTTAATCTTGGAGCTATAAATAAGTGGTAGATTGGAATCTAGTGGTTTTCAAGAAATCTATTTTAAACAAATGGTTTTCGGTTATTCGTTTCGTTGCTCGGTGCTTGTAAAAACCACAACATTCCGTAGAAATAAGTTCCTTGAACCTTTGACGTTTATAATTGGAATGCGTTACAGAAAATGGAGTATAAGTGTCATACTTATTTAAATGTCCATTTGCCATTTTTGGTCGTTGCACAAATAATTCAATTGATTACAAAAGACATTCTAAGCTGGTGATGAACTGGATTTTAATTTCCCATAAGAAATAAATGGGTTGTCTCAGAATTCTTATGGGAAGCATAATTCTGTTTCGTTACAAGACCAGTCTATAAGCGAATTAGATTTCAGTTAATCTACCTCACATTTTTTTATAATTAATTATCCTGTATGAAATATACTTTTCTATTGAAATAGACATTGGACTGTCGGAAATAATAAAATTAGAAAAAATATTAGGTGAGATCCAATGAGGATAACGATAGAAAGGGCATAAAATATTCTCGAAATCGTCATCGTGATAACAGTTGTGGTGTTCATTTCCACCAGAGTCTCCTTAAAAAATAAATGTAATTTTCTAAAATTATTTTATTATTGTAAAAATATTCAGGGAGATACAAACAAAATTCGTTTAAAAATAGTTTTAATAAAAATGCTCCAAATCCAATGGACTCCAAATTAGCACATCCCAGAGAAGGAGATAAAAACATAACCTTTCCTTCATTTTTAGTATTTTGTTGGATATCCCTTTTGTTTAATCACATGTTCCAATCTTCTTGGTAAACTTTGAACATGTGACTGACATCTTGCTGCTGATATTGCACTAATTCTCAACGGGATTGAGATCTGAGCTTTGTGCCGACCATGGCAATACATCCACTGAATGATACTCCAAATATTTTTTTCCATTCGTGAGGTGTGCTTAGGATCATTATCATACATAAATATCCATTTAACACACTAATTTTCATCAGCAAACTTTTCTACCGAAGTGAATTCTAATGGCATAGAAAGTGGAGGGCATCATATGGTCGGCCCCGTCCGACTTTAGCCTTTAGTATTGGGTGTATATCGAATCCTGGAACGATGTGACCCGCTTTAACCATATATGCCCACCAAAAAAATTGGAAGTTTGCATTTTAGGTTAGAAAAGTTATTTTTGTATGAACTTATATGAGTATGAACTTGAAAGTAAGCAGTATGGTCGGCTAAATGATAAGCCCATTTCAATCGCATCTCAAAATCAAAATGTGCATTTTTTTTATACTTTTTTATTACTTTTATAAAGAAACAATGTTTAATTTTGACAATTTAAAAATTTTTGATTAAAAAAATACAAATTTATTGCTTTTTTAATGTATCTTAAATATTTCATATTTTTATTAATTATTAGTACTGCTTAACATCAGTAAAATTAAGTAGTGTCAATTTATTTAATACTAAATTTAATTAGTATTTATTTGCGTTATATATTAGTTTATATTAGACAAGTATTTTTTTAAGTTTTACCGAACAAAATGATTTATTTTAGTTATTCACCACCCACAACAGAGGATTGCTGAGATGGTTAGAGTGCCGTGGTAGTAATCAGAAGGTCCGCTGTTCTGAAATGGAAACAAGTGAAAAAGTGGTTCCTCCTTTGCAACACTTAAATAATAATAACTTTTAAATCTTTCAAAATAAAGGACATCCCTCCTATGACAACTCCATGTCAAATTCATTGGTGAAGATCCCAATTTTCACTACTTCCGAATCACAAGAAGAATATCTTGCTCAATTCTTTGACAGCTCTCTTTTAGTTGGGTGTTTATAGGTGAAATATAAAGTTTGGCCAAAATCGGTTAAACATTTGAGAGCAACATTTGTATTGGGGCTATATCTAAATCTGAATCGATCTTACCCACTTTCACCATAGGTGTTTCTAGTTGGACTATAAGATGTTGTGCGAAATTTAAAGAAAATCGGGCACAGTATGTGGTTTCCAGATTTAAAAAATACAAATCGGGAGCGACATTTGTATGGGGACTATATATAAATCTGAACCGATATTACCCACTTTCAGCAGACGGATTTCTAGTTGGATTATAAGGTGTTGTGCGAAATTTAAAGAAAATCGGGCACAGTATGTGGTTTCTAGAGCGGAAGCAGTCAAATCGGTGGCGACATTTGTATGGGGGCTATATCTAAATCTGAACCGATATTACCCACTTTCTGCATAGGAGTTTCTAGTTGGATTATAAGATTTTGTGCGAAATTTAAAGAAAATCCGGCACAGTATGTGGTTTCTAGATCGGAAAATGTCAAATCGGGAGCGACATTTGTAAGGGGGCTATATCTAAATCTGAACCGATATGTCTCAAATTAAGTAGCGTTCGTCCTTGATCCACAAAACATACTTGTGCCAATTTTTGTTAAGATCGGACTATAATTGCGACCTGAAATTTGATTACAACAATAGATGGACAGAAGGACGGACAGTGCAAAATCGACTCAGAAAGTGATTCTAAGCCGATCTGTATAATAAACGATGGGTCTAACACGTTTCCTTTGGGGTGTTACAAACAAATGCACAAAGACATAATACTCTCGTGGAGTGTATAAAAATCTCATAAGTGATATTCTTCGCCCTCCAATATTTTGTTTTCGCAGACTGTTTCAAATGGATGAAACACAGGCTCTCCTCCCCAAAAATATATGTGGCTGATATATTTCTGTCAACTTGGAGCACTTAAAAGAGGCCCACTTTGATCTTCATAACTAAGTATGGTCGATATATTCATCAGAAAAGTTGTGTATCTTTCTTTGTACGTTTTCAACATTTTGAAACTCTTTGTAGTGTTTGATGATGTTAGGGATTGTGGAATGACTTCTGTTGCCCAGTTCTACAATCTCCCATATATTCATTTCCACATTGAAGGTGGTTTATTATAAGCTCGCGAATCTACAGAATTTTGTCCTCGTTGTCGACACATTTTAAAGACGTAAGATAGGAGTTATAAATTCATAAATTTTTGCCACTGCTCATTGTTACTTTAAAAACATGACAGAAAACGTAAATAAATAATGATTTTTGTATATTATCCAAGGCGTATTTATAAAGGTGATAGCAGGAGCCCAGCTGACTGAAATTTTGTTCATTCAAAAGTAACCGAAACTGTCAAATCCCATATATTTTGCTTTGACAGTATGGCTCACCTTTCAAAAAATGACTTGTATTTTGTTGTTGCCAAATTTGTTTTTGTCCTAGTGCTATCACCTGTATAAATACGCCTTGATATTATCCAAGTGTCCCAGTATGGTTTGGACTTACTATTTAACATTATAGCGGTTTTTGTATACTTCTAACTGATTGATATTGTTCGTAGGTTACATCAATAATTGGGGTTATTATTATAAATTATAAAAAAGTTGCCGAAATTTATTTAATAAAGGGTGATTTTTTTGGTATTATCTTTTTGGCAACACTGGTTTAAACAGCTGATGCACGTTTCGTGTTTTGTTTCACTGTCAAACATCTTCAGTTTGGTCTATAATTTAACCATGAATCGTCTTACAAACGAACAACGCTTGCAAATTACACTACTCAACAAAATGAAAAAAATTCCATGTACTCCGGATGCGATAATTTTTTCTGTGTTGATAACCTTGACATGAGCTCGAAAAACGCAATAACATTTTTTTTTCGTTTGGTTTTTTTTTTATTTTTTTTTTTTAATTTTAAAAATTTTTTTTTGGTTAATTTGTTTCGTCCGGCATAACTCGGGAACCACTAGCCCGATTTAATTGAATTAAATTTTAAAAAAATTAAAATTACAATTCCCTTAATCTGTTCATATATTGTTTTCCTATACAAGCAACAGTTTCCAAGTTAAAAATGAATATATATATAAAGGAAAAAACTTATTTTTTGCCTAAAGATTTAAAATTTTTTTTTTAAAAAATCCATAAAAAATCCAAAATGAAAAAAAATGTCAAATCTTATTACTTTTACGTAAAGTCACATAACCTATGAGCAAAATGAGACAAAGATCATAAAAATCGCTTTTATTCGCAATTGAGTAAAGGTATGAATTTCAAAAATTTGCTCGACATATGCACAACTTTGTCTATGGTAAGGTTTTTTCTTTTTTTTTGATTCTCAGAATTAACAAAACGGAATAAACAAAGGGTTATTTAATTTTTATGATTGCGTAAGCAAAGTAATAAACGCTAATAAATGTGCGTGAACAATTAAAAGGAAAAAAGGAAAGGGGACTTTTTTAATTATTTGGGTTTTCCGTTGGCTACCTGTATGATTTTTTTACAGAAATGCAACCCACATTTAAGGGTGGTCATTATTCGGAAAATTTAAGACTCACACATGGTGAAACAGGTATGTAGCCACCGTAAAAAAATATACACCCATTTATAAGTACCTGTCAGTAAAATACTAAACAATACACAGTATAAATAGGTCTTCATTGATCGATTTTACTCATTCAACAAGTGTCGACGAACGCGATAGTTAAAATGAGCAAACGTTCGCGAGGATTTGAATGCAATACCAATCCAAGTAATTTTTGTTACATGTGCGCCATGCTCGTCACTCACATCGCCCAGGTTGTCCGGAAAGAAGTCCAAGTGCGAGTGTAGAAAATGTATCTTAAGCGACATATTTGCTCTAATTTTTTTATAATTTTGGAGTAGTTGTTCGACGATCTCTCTGTAATTTGAGCTTTTGTTGTTTCCAAGAAATCCGGAAACAATTTGCCGAAATGAGTTCCAAGCTGCAGCTTCATTTGGTGATAAAATGTGCTCAAACTGTTGGTCTTGCAACAACTTTTTAATTTGCGGACCGTCGAAAACGCCTTCCTTAATCTTTGCCGATGAAAGGTGAGGAAAAATGGTTTTTAAATAGGCGAACGCTTCGCCATCTTTGTTGATAGCTTTCACGAAGTTTTTTATGAGTCCGAGCTTTATGTGAAGAGGTGGGAGAAAAACATTTTCCTTTTTTATGAGTGGTGTATATTTCACGTTGTCGCTGCCGGGGATGAAGTTAACTCTTTCTGTCCAACTCCTCCTAATGATGTTGACGATCGCGGCTGTCCCAAAGGCAGAGAAAACAACAGTACTTTGTGAATCCACCTTGTAATCCACAAAGGATACCGATAACCTTAAGGTCGGCACAAACTTTCCAATCGTGCCTCTCATAGTTAAGGCACTTTAGTAGATTGTCCATGACTTCGTATGTTTCCTTGGTGTCAACGGCATGAGCAATTGGAATCGAAGGTTTCTCGTTGCCGTTGTGCAGTAAAATTGCTTTAAGGCTCTGCTTGTTGCTGTCGATGAAAAGACGCCACTCTCCTGGATCGTAAGAGTACCCGAGTTCACCAAATAATCCGGGAATGTCCTTACAAAAACAGATGTTGTCTTTTTTTGTGTAGTACCTTGCGTATGGTTCATGACGCTTCCTGTAGATTGTTGTCACCACACCAGGAGCCAAGAAACCGAACTGTTGCATGCGCGATGCATGCAACTCTGCATCTTCCTTGGAGAGTTTCAATTCTCTAACCCAATCGTTCAGTTCTGCTTGGGAACATAAGCGTTGACCTCCATGCAATGTATATGTTGACTCGCATTCTGATGTGGTTTCTACTGTCTCCCGATCTGATGTTGGATGTATCGCCTCATTATTAGATGCCCATCTTGAAACGGACGGTTGCGGGTCCACTGGTTCTTCGGAAAATGGCACTGGAAAATTCACTGTTGAAACAGCAGCGTAAGTCCATCGTATATTTTTTCCCACGCCTGTTTTTTTGCTAAGACAGAAGTAGCAATCTGTTACATGGCAAAGCGGAGCTCTCCAAAGCATTGGCATGATGATTCTCGGCTGTCGTCTGAAAGAATTTCAATAATAAGTTATATATGTTCTTGAATTTCGTAATCTACACTTACCTTGAGTCAGCTAGCTGTACGTAGCACCTTGGACATAGAGCACTTGGTGTCCACCGCTCATCTATGTTTGAGACCTTTAAATTAAAGCTCTCTTCAAATGGATCTCTCAATTTAGGTGAAAAACTACGCTTGTTTTTTTCAGAAACGTATTCTCCGCACATGTAACAAAAATTACTTGGATTGGTATTGCATTCAAATCCTCGCGAACGTTTGCTCATTTTAACTATCGCGTTCGTCGACACTTGTTGAATGAGTAAAATCGATCAATGAAGACCTATTTATACTGTGTATTGTTTAGTATTTTACTGACAGGTACTTATAAATGGGTGTATATTTTTTTACGGTGGCTACATACCTGTTTCACCATGTGTGAGTCTTAAATTTTCCGAATAATGACCACCCTTAAATGTGGGTTGCATTTCTGTAAAAAAATAATACAGGTAGCCAACGGAAAACCCAAATAATTAAAAAAGTCCCCTTTCCTTTTTTCCTTTTAATTGTTCACGCACATTTATTAGCGTTTATTACTTTGCTTACGCAATCATAAAAATTAAATAACCCTTTGTTTATTCCGTTTTGTTAATTCTGAGAATAAAAAAAAGAAAAAACCTTACCATAGACAAAGTTGTGCATATGTCGAGCAAATTTTTGAAATTCATACCTTTACTCAATTGCGAATAAAAGCGAAACGCGTGCATCGATTTTCATGATCTTTGTCTCATTTTGCTCATAGGTTATGTGACTTTACGTAAAAGTAATAAGATTTGACATTTTTTTTCATTTTGGATTTTTTATGGATTTAAAAAAAAAACAATTTTAAATCTTTAGGCAAAAAATAAGTTTTTTCCTTTATATATTCATTTTTAACTTGGAAACTGTTGCTTGTATAGGAAAACAATATATGAACAGATTAAGGGAATTGTAATTTTAAATTTTTTAAAATTTAATTCAATTAAATCGGGCTAGTGGTTCCCGAGTTATGCCGGACGAAACAAATTAACCAAAAAAAAAATTTTAAATTAAAAAAAAAAAAATAAAAAAAAAACAAACGAAAAAAAAAATTTTTATTGCGTTTTTCGAGCTCATGTCAAGGTTATCTACACAGAAAAAATTATCGCATCCCGAGTACATTTTGACTGTTGACTAGTGTTATTGAATTTTATTATCAAAATGCGTGCTCTGTTAAGAAAGATCATCGCGCTTCCATTTTATGGTCAGTTTAACCGACCCGCTGAAGCGGCTATTCGGGCTATTGTGACTAAATTTCGCACCAAATTTACATTGTTGGACATTAAACTACCAACACGCTTACGTAGAGTGCGAACTGAAGAAAATATCGCAGCTGTATCGGCCAGTGTTAATGATGACCATCAATTATAAAGGGTGATTTTTTAAGAGCTTGATAACTTTTTTTTAAAAAAAAAACGCATAAAATTTGCAAAATCTTATCGGTTCTTTATTTGAAACGTTAGATTGGTCCATGACATTTACTTTTTGAAGATAATTTCATTTAAATGTTGACCGCGGCTGCGTCTTAGGTGGTCCATTCGGAAAGTCCAATTTTGGGCAACTTTTTCGAGCATTTCGGCCGGAATAGCCCGAATTTCTTCGGAAATGTTGTCTTCCAAAGCTGGAATAGTTGCTGGCTTATTTCTGTAGACTTTAGACTTGACGTAGCCCCACAAAAAATAGTCTAAAGGCGTCAAATCGCATGATCTTGGTGGCCAACTTACCGGTCCATTTCTTGAGATGAATTGTTCTCCGAAGTTTTCCCTCAAAATGGCCATAGAATCGCGAGCTGTGTGGCATGTAGCGCCATCTTGTTGAAACCACATGTCAACCAAGTTCAGTTCTTCCATTTTTGGCAACAAAAAGTTTGTTAGCATCGAACGATAGCGATCGCCATTCACCGTAACGTTGCGTCCAACAGCATCTTTGAAAAAATACGGTCCATTGATTCCACCAGCGTACAAACCACACCAAACAGTGCATTTTTCGGGATGCATGGGCAGTTCTTGAACGGCTTCTGGTTGCTCTTCACTCCAAATGCGGCAATTTTGTTTATTTACGTAGCCATTCAACCAGAAATGAGCCTCATCGCTGAACAAAATTTGTCGATAAAAAAGCGGATAAAGCGCGAAACACATTTCGAACCGAACACTGATTTTGGTAATAAAATTCAATGATTTGCAAGCGTTGCTCGTTAGTAAGTCTATTCATGATGAAATGTCAAAGCATACTGAGCATCTTTCTCTTTGACACCATGTCTGAAATCCCACGTGATCTGTCAAGTACTAATGCATGAAAATCCTAACCTCAAAAAAATCACTCTTTAGATTTGTCGTCGTTCGCAGCAATAGTTACTCAAAAACGTGGAAATGCCAAAATTGGACTAAGCGGATGGACCATTTGAGGCGCAGTCAAGGTCAATATTTGCATGAAATAATCTTCAAACATTAAATTATATGAACCGTACTATCGATTCAAATAAAGATTTCGTGAATTTTTCTGAATTTTATGTGGTTTTTCTTTGAAAAACTTTCCTATCCTTTTTAACTTTTAAATGGAATTATGCTTTGTCCCATTTTGGACTACACTTACAGTACAACGGTTTTCTTTTAGGTACCAAAACTAAAATATAAAGTAAAACAATTCGTTGGATAATGAACACATTATTCTAATGTCAAACTTACAGTGCAGTCTTAAACTTACAGTGCAGTCGATTTAGTGTAAAAACAATTTTTGCACTGGAGTTTTAGATCATTACAGTTTAGGAATAGGAAGTGTTCAGCAATGTGACATAAAACACTACGAGGAACATTTAAATCATTTGCCATGAAGTTCTATTATAAGTCTCGAATACACCAGTGGGTCAAAGTTTTCATTTTTGGTCGATGAGAACATTATAACAATTGGAAAAAAATATTGTGAGTTAATGCCTGAGATCGTTTTTATTGTATATCGTTCTTTCAAATTCCACCATATCGTTGTTCATGACATTTTGCTAGTATTTTTTTATATAAGTTGGCGTGTAATTTTGCTATTTAAGTGTGAAGCTTTATTTAAAACTTTGGTATCTTAGGTGACCACCACTGAGATTTTCCAAATTTTCTTCGTAGAACATTTTAATCCTAAAATTTTCTTTTGGAAAGGACTATTTTTGATTTTCCGGAAAAATGTCAAATTGACATACAGTTGAACTTCGATTAACCGTGATGCTCGGGACCTGGCTAATCACGGATAACCGAAAATCACGGTTAAAAGAGGTAGAATTTTACATGTATAAATTTTATTATTTTTATTTATTTTTGACAAAAGCATGTAAATCTGCGTCTATAAATAACTTATCATATCTCTAGGAATACATACATTTATTAAAAAAAATCTTTTATGGAAGTCTGTCTTATGTTTTTAGCTTTTGATTGTTCTTCCAACAAATGAGTTTGTATGCGATATATTTGCATTTTATCTGGTTCTGAAATACTTGGACAATTAAAGTTTTCTAAAAACAAAATACTACTAGCCTCTATTGCCTGAGCCAATGTAGGCGTTTCGTCCGCATTTCCTCCGTCCTGATTCCTCGGAATTTAAATCAAGCTCATCTTCTTGGCTTTGGGTAACCATGTCTACGATTTCGTCTTCAGATACAATAGCAAACGGAGCGACATCAGAGTCGCACACCATCCACTTTTCGACAGCATCAATCGTACATCCAGACGGTATGGTTATATCTGTTTGTATCTCAACAAGGCTATCTGGAGCATCTTCATTATGAGATAGTAAGTTATTCCAAACTCTTTTTAAAACTTGTGGAGTTAAAGAGTCCCACTTACGTCTGTCATTAGCACCAACAAGTTTTTGAACGATCAGTTTACGGTAGTGACATTTGAAGCTCCGAATTACTCCTTGATCCATAGGCTGAATCAAGGACGTGCAATTTGGTGGGATATATTTTACTGTAACGTGTTCAGATATCGTCTGGGTGTGATGGACAGTTGTCTAATAGTAAAAGTATTTTACAGTTATTTTTGAGACCGATGCGCCGTTGATGTTCCTTAGCTTCTGGTACAAAATTTTGATCAAACCACTCCAGAAATAGCTGTTGTGTTACCCAAGCTTTCTTATTAGATTTATAAATCACAGGAAGGTGTTCAACGTTTTTTAAAGCTCTTGGATGGACACTTTTTCCTATTATCATCAATTTACACTTGTGAGTTCCTGCAGCATTTGAACAAACTAGCACTGTGATTCTCTCCTTGGATTCCTTGTACCCTTCAATAGAATATGCATTACCACTAGCCAAGGAACTCTGAGGCAAACACCTCCAAAATAGACTGGTTTCGTCTGCATTGTAGATCTGTTCAGTTGTAAGTTGTTCGTTTTTAATGATTTCATCCAAGTCGTCCACAAACATCGTAGCAGACTCATAATCAGCACACTCCTTTTCTCCTGTAGATTTCAGTCGACGGATTCCATGAATTTATCCAGCCAACCAAATGAATAAGTGCACTCTGAATTCATGTTTAACTTCAAATGGAACATTTTTGCCTTTTCGACAATCATTTCGCCTGAAGTTCAGAAGCAAATTTCAGTTTAAGTTCATACAATATCTCGATTTCAGTTAACTTACCTGGAATTGAATCTTTCTTGCCGAAACCATTCATATGTTGCGAAATCAACTTTTGGATTTTCGGATGTTTTTTGTGTATATCTGTGTTTAAGGCCAAGCATTGTATCAGTATCGGAGCAAAATTTTAAAATCCGATCTTTGTTTTTTATTAAATCGGAATCGGATACAGTTTGAATGCCAACTCCATATTTTTCAGACAATATTTTAAAAGGTACTTTACGTTTTGAGTGTTCATTAATCAGCTCCATATTTTTCTTTAATTGAAAGAACCTTTCTTGCTTTTTTCGCAGTTTAGTTTAGTTTAGGTGGCATGATGTAAGGAAAACACGTCTTGACAGATCAAATTTCACACTGTTGAATGAATATGAAATTTGGTATGAAAATTACACTTTCATGAAAAAGGGGAATCACCGAATTTTAATATGAGAGATGTGTGTGTATTATACGAAAAACAAACAAGCAGTCATATGGACATGTGCATCACGGATAATAGAGGTAAATCACGGTTAATAGAGGTAACAAATCAACCACTCAACTTCACGGTTAATAGATAATCACGGTTACTAGAGTTACGGTTAATCGAAGTTCAACTGTATAAAGAGACGAGCTAGGGGATTAAGATCTTCCACAAAAATGATCCTCATAAAATTCCACAATATAGATCTGACAGAAAGAATTCTCGCAGACATTAACATACAACATTTTCTTTGTACTTTGTACAATGCTCTCTTCGACAAAAAATAAATTTTTTGACCTGAGCGCCCCGGTAGTCTATTTGGTAGCGTGCTCGGCTATCAGCGTGGGGGTTGTGGGTTCGATTCCCACCAGAGGCTCTAGTCTGTCGCTGCAATAACTAGCTACAATGGTCTTAGTCACCCCGGCTCAATCCCTGGACCCAAAATTAGAATATAAATTTACTTTGTATTGTAATTCATAATAAATAAAAAATAAAAATTTTGACCAGCTGACTGTAAGTTTATTTTATAAAAAAGGACCTTTCAAAGTTACATTTTTGGAACAGAGTGGCGACTGTTCCAATTTCCATGTTGTTGGACAGTGTAAATGAATTAACATCACATCTCATGGTGCTCCTTTAGTGTCGTTGCTGTTGTTGGTGATACAAGTTGTGTAAAACAATAAAAAGCAACAGAAGTTAAATAAAAGAATGAATCTTAACTGTCTGCCCGCCACCCTCGCATGAACTGTGACGTTGCATGCAGACTATGGCTGCGTGTTGATATTGTCTCTCCATCACCGCATGTTCTGTCTGATGTGCGTTCCAACTTCATTGAAATTGAAGTTGAAGTATAAAATTTCAATTGTTTTGTTTGTGTTGTGGTTTTATTGTTTGTGAAAAAGTTTTGACAAAACCGAAAAAATTATCAATTGTTTTGGTGTATGTGCGTCTGTGAAAATCCATAAAAGAAACCAAACTAACACGCCGCCACCACCGTCGTCTGTCCCTCTTTATTCCACCTTGGCCAAATTCACAGCAAATAAGCAAAAAAAAAAAACGAAAATAAAAAATAAATTTATAGTGAAAAAATAAATATACCATTAACAACCTGCAATAAGCCTTAAACACAAAAACCACAAGAAAAATTGCTCAAACCTGGAAATAACTATTCCAAGAGTTCTCTTATGCTGGCTTAGCGCACGGTGCTTATCTCCTCCATTCCGATGGTGGTGGTGGCGGTACTATCATCATAAATCTTCTTGTCTCTTCTTTTTCTAATCTCCATCTGTCATCGTCATCTTAAGTGCATAAAAAATCAGCGCCATCAGCCGCAGCAGCATTCAGCGGTAGTAGTCTCGTCGGTCTGCTGTCAGTCATTGAAATTATTATCACCAGCAGCAGCATACTCGCGTAATAAGATTTTAAATAAATATTTGTCAACAATAAAAACCCTCAGCGAAACAGCAACAGTAATTATATATATGTACATATGTATGTGTATGTACTCTACTGAACTTTTATCAGACAAAAGCATTTTCTCTACATGCCAGCAGCCAGTTAGTTAGTTATCTTGAGCCGCTTCTCATTTAAAAGGTAAGGTGGCCTCTCACCCACCGGGGGATTCCCCTGTCTCCACAAACACTTGCATACATACACCTAAGTTGTGAGAATGTGTATAATTTTATTTGTTTTTTTTTTTCTACAACATCGAACATTAACAATTTTATTTGAATTCTTATTTTAGCGGGAAATATGATCAAGAAAATCAAAACTCCAATATTTATGAAAACCAAATGCAATTGTATGATAATTGCCATTCAGAACTACTACCATTTCCAATTGATGTTGGGGAAAATTACAACTGGAAATTAGAATTTCCATTTCTAACTGAAAAATTCCAATCGAAATTCAGAATTTCTATTTATGCAAATTAACGCTGAAAAAAATTCCAATCGAAATTAAGAATTTCCATTTAAAAATATCCTAATGAAAATTGCAAAAAATCCAATTGAAATTTTACACTTCTAATTGAGAAAACCGAAATATTGGGAAATTAAAAGAAAAATAAATAATAAAGCAACACCACCAGTTTTTCCATGGCCTCAAGCTGAATTAATCGATAAGAAAATTAAATTTTATATGATTAATTGGAATTTTCATTTCTAATTGAGAAAAAAAAAATCCAATTGAAATTGAGAATTTCCTTTTCATATTTACAAAATTCCAATCGAAATTGGGAATTTCCATTTCCTATAGAGAAAATTTAAATTGAAATTGAAAATTCCCATTTCTGATTTAGAAAATTCCGTTTTAAATAGAGAAATTCCATTTCAAATTGGGAAAATTTCTACTGAGATTGATAAAATTCCAATCGATTAAAAACTTAAGAAGTTCAAATGAAATTCAAATCTCTGATTTACAAAATTTCGTTTGTAATAAAGAATGTCCCGAGAAATTTCGATTTTCCGTTCCAGAAAAATACGCTTATAATAAGAATGTTGCACCACTTTGGAAAGGGCAGAAAAGTGAAAAAAAAATATGTAACAGACAATAAAAGAGTATGACTTTTCGCAAAACTAAACATTTCATAAAAAAATATTTTTGTAGAATCCCCAATTCACATGTTCACATTGCGTAAAAACTATAAAAATTGAGATATCGTAAAGACATTTTTGGAATTATATAGAGAAATGTCTCTGAAAGCAACATTAAAATAATATTATTATTTCTGTTCCAGAGATAGAAAATATATTTCAAAATTAGGTGCATTTGTTTGTAACACCCAAAATGAAGCGACTTAGAATCACTTTTTGAATCGAAGTCGATGTCCGTCCACCACAGCTTAAAATAAATGTTCATATATTTGTTTGTGTGATAATTTTTATACACTCCACGAGAGTATTATGTCTTTGTGCATTTGTTTGTAACACCCAAAAGGAAGGGAGATAGACCCATTGTTAATTATACCGATCGACTTAGAAACACTTTTTGAATCGATTTAGCAATGTCCGTCTATCTGTCTGTCCGTCCGTCCGTCCGTCCGTCCATCTATTCTTGTAATCACGATACAGGTCGCAATTGTAGACAGAACTAAATGAAACTTTGCACAACGAAGTTTTTCGGGATAAGGACAAACGCTATTTAATTTGAAGAAAATCGGTTCAGATTTAGATATATCCCCCATACGAATTTCACTCCCGATTTGACTCTTTTCACTCTAGATACCACATATTTTAACAGATTTTCTTCAAAATTCGCAAAACACCTTATATTTCAACTGGAAGCACGTGTGGTAAAAATGTGTTAGATCGGTTCAGATTTATATATAGCACCCATACAAATTTCGCTCCCAATTTGATTTTTTCCGCTCTAGAATCCACATGTTTTAACAGATTTTCTTCAAAATTGGCAAAACACCTTATATTTTTAAACTGGAAACATCTGTTGTAAAAATGTGTTAGATCGGTTCAGATTTCTATATAGCTCCCATAAAAATTTCGTTCCCAATTTGAATTTTTCCCCTTCAGAATCCACATATTTTAACAGATTTTCCTCTAAATTCGCAAAACACCTTATATTTCAACTGGTGGAAACACTTGTGGTAAAAAGATGTTAGATCGGTTCAGATTTATATATAGCTTCCATACAAATTTCGCTCCCAATTTGAATATTTCCGGTCTAGAATCCACATATTTTAACAGATTTTCTTCTAAATTCGTAAAAAACCCTTATATTTCGGTTCAGATTTATATATAGCTCCCATACAAATTTTGTTCCCCTAGAAACCGCGTATTTTCAGAGAATTTCTTAAAATTGAGCATAACACGTTATACTTCAAGAAGAAGAACTTATTGTGAAAGCTAGTCACTTCATTCCATGTTTGGATATAGTCCCGATACAAATATTCTTCTCGATTTGACAAATTGGGTCAGGTCATATCAGCCTATGATTAGGAAATATACAAAAATTCTTCCCGTTTTCAATTTTCTACCGAATTGAATTGTATTTGGATTGAAAGTGGAGTGTATCATATAGTCGGCTCCGCCTGACTTTACCCTTTCCATACTTGTTTAATTTCTACTATTGCATTATGAGAGTACATACACAAAATAATTGTTTAGTTGGCTATATGCCTTTACTTGCTTGAGAAATTTCACCTTTTTTTGATTATTCGACACTTTCGAGCGATCAAAATAATAGTAGTTTCCAAAAAATCGCAAGAAAAAGGAAATTTATCTCTATTTTTCAATTTGTTTTGCTATTATAAGTAAGTTACTATGAAATGTACAATACTTCTGAAATGTTATTGTACTATTTTTCTTCATAAGTAGGGCGAAGAGAACATTACGGAGAAGAAAATCGAGTTCATGAGGGCAAAATCATATAATGAAGTTCACGTTTTATACTAGTTGATTTTATTACTTGGTGCGATTTTTTAAACGCAAATTCGGCAAGTGAGTTGTGCTTCTCGTTCGTTTGTGAGAATCATCTCCTTATAGAGGCCGGGTTTGATGTTGAAAAGTCGCTGCGAAGCCACTTGAAAAGACTTTTGACATGGTCGAAATCATGATCGTGGTAGTCTGCAGCCAAGTAATAAATGTCACCATGCCATTTGTAAATAAATTTGCATTCTATTAAATATAGAAGCAAAATGGTCTTGAGCAATTTGACAATATCCCAGTTCAAATCAAAAAAAAAAATAAATTATGTACAATTATCGTCAAAGTTACCCTTATTATTTTTTTATGTATGTATAAGACCAATTAAATTTAAGGTTATTATGAGAGCTACAAATGTTACAAATCTTCCTTTCACGTAGAACCAGTGGTTTAGTAGCAGTCGTTCAAAAAAAATAAAAGACATGTATTTTTTGAAAAAAAAAAATATTTTACACATTTTTGAAAATGAAAAATAGTCTAAAATCAACACACTCTTACAAGTCAATTATCCCAAAAACACCATTCAACTCACATAAAAGGAGGTTTGAAGTCAATAATATCGATGTTATGGAATGATTCGCGCAGACACCGCATTTCAATCTAATCAAAAATTTGAATTGTGATGTATAACTAGCAAAACCGAAACAAGTAAAAACGGTGTTAAGTTGGGCCGGGCCGAAATTTATATACCGTGCACCATGGATTTCATTCCTCAGAGGCTGTCGATTTTCGCCAAACAAAAACAAATATTGAAAAATAATTTTATAAATAAATATAATATATTTTATTTGAACTGGGATATTGTCCTGGCTCAAGACCATTTTGCTTCTATATATAATAGAATGTAAATTTAATTACAAATGGCATGGTGACATTTATTACTTGGCTGCAGTCTACCACTATCATGATTTCCACCCTGTCTAAAGGTTTCGTTCAACTGAATTGGAAAAATCTTTTTATTTTACGTGTCTATGCAGTCAGAGGAATGTACACGCCGAATTTCAACATTCTAGCTGTAGTTGTTTAGTTGGTACTATTTTTATCCCTCTGTACCCATTGTATGTCTTGCAAGTACGAATTTGGAAAAAACCTGTTATTTTTTGTGTCTACACTCTCAGAATGTATACCCCGAATTTCATGACTTTAGCTGCGGTCATTTGGTTGGTACTATTTTTATCCCCTTTTTCAATTTTAACCCCAAAAAGTAGGAATTTCCAGAAATCCCTTTATTTTACGTGTCAACGCAATCAGAGGAATATATACACCGAATTTCATTATTGTAGGTACAGCCATTTGGTTGGTACCATTTTTATCCCTCTATTCCCATTTTACTCCTTAAAAGTACGAATGCCATTTTGTAGCAGCAATTATCCACGCAATTAGAGGAATGTACACACTGAATTTCGTATTTCTAGCTGTTATCGTTTAATATGTATCATTTTTATCCCTTTTTGCCCCACTTCACCCCCTACGAATAAAAATCACTTTATGGTGCACGTTTTTGTTATAGGGGAATGCGCATACCAAATATCAAGTAAAATATTAGGGGTTATTATGGATATTTTTAGTCCTTGTGAGGGAAAAAATTTTCCCTTTATGCCGATTTCTACCAGTTTCAATCCCAACCGATCTACGACTATAAGACGCATTTATGGAAAATTTGGACGTTCTAGCTCCTTTCGTTTAGATGCTAGCGGACGGACATATATGGCTAGATCTTCTTAGAATTTTATGACGATCAAGAATATATATACTTTATAGGGTCTCAGTTCGATATTTCAAGGTGTTACAAACGGAATAACGAAGTTAGTATACCCCCATCCTGGAGGTGGAGGGTATACAAATCTTGAAGCAATAATAGATATAGTGAAGTGAGAATAGATATTTGTGCGTTCGACCATATCTCCGGAGGTTATCTAAGAGGTTTCTTTAACTCAGGCATTCGTCTTCTCTGGACGATTATCGAAACTTTCAGATTTTAACTATTACAAAGTTGATTGTTTATATTTCAAATATGTTAGATATAAACACTTTTTATCAGTTTCCACATCCATGCCGCCACATCCCATAATAATGCCATTTGTTCTCTGACCTGCTCGCATCTCTTGGCTCCAAATCGTTCTTTTCTTCAGATGATGGACGTACGGTATGGATGGATGGACTATTTAAGAGATGTAAACAGGCTCAAGTCCTGAGAGTTAATGGACATATTTGTCATTTGATGGTGTCAAGTGGTTTGTGTGATAAAGATGAGCGCACCAAGTACTCACGAATAGGAGTGGGGTGGTGAGTGTTGCTGGATCTAATATCAATAACATTAAAGTGACCACTTTGAGAGCATTCAAGGGAAATATGTGTTTTTATTTTTTCTTTTTCTTTAGAATAATATCGATAAGAATTATAAATGATTAAAATCTCATGAGTACATGCACATTTTTGTGAGTGGGTGGGGGCGGTGTATGTGCATTCAAGCCTATGATTAGGAATTTATATTTAATTCATGTTCATGTGTGGGTGTGCGTTGTTGTTAAAAGGATTTTCACAGTCCTTCACTTGTGTCCCCGAAGAAAAACACCACTTAATATGTACATACATACATATATACATATGTAAATGTTTATTCCTTTGGTATTCCGTTGAAACACACAAATTAAAAACACATGTTTAGGGACTCGAAAAAAGGTTTCTTACGGCAGGGCGTTATCCCTTGAAGTTGTATCATTTTTCATTTCTGTCATTTTAAATAAATCATGAACGGAAAAGAAAAACTAACAGAGTCAAGTGGAATTCCCCAGAAAGATTAACAATTTAGCACACATAAGTATCAGACAAGCATTTTTTAATTTTGCGTCTGCTTCGAAAAATCCAACACACTGTTCCTTATCAGACCCCGCACACCAACGCTCTTAAAATCATGTAGCGTTTTAAATTAGAAAACACTGAATGACTTTATTAAAGGTCATCAATACATGAGCCAATATTGATGTGATATTAGAGAACCGATATCTAGAAAACTACAATTCATGAATCGGCAATTGCTTATTTGCCACAAAAAGTCCTTGTCCAACATCGGAGATATATTGTTTTTTGTTTTTTTTTTTAAATCATCGCTGCTTAAATATTTTGAGCCTTGGCAAACCTAAATATTGTTAGGTGCCAGCTGATATTCCCCATTGACAGTTTGACATTTGTGACTGATGACTTCGGAAGCAAAATGTTATAAATAAAATTGTCCGTCCGACCATTTATCTTGCGCGGTCGATCACTTCTGTGTACATATAACGGAAATTTTTGATTTTCTCAAATTGGCCCATAAAGAGAGGAGCTAGAGGGTTAAGATCTTCCACAAAAATTATCCTCATAAAATTCCACAATATAGTTCTGACAATAAGAACTCTCTCAGACATAAACTTATAACATTTTTGTATAATGTTACCTTCGACCAAAAAATTTCATTTTTTTGGCCATAGCAAACAGATTTTGTCAACATGACCGTTTAGAATTATAGGACGTTACTGTGTTTCGCAAATGCTGTTGGACAGAGTAATTAATAAGAAATGAAATATTTGAACTACAAAAAATTTTTAAAATTATTTAAATTAATAAAATTGTACAAAATTGAGCATTGTTTATTTATAAAAATAATAAAAAACAAAAAAATTCGAGCCAAGATTCGAACCAGAGACCTTGTGGGTGCAAAGCGGAAACCTTATTGCTACGAAACATGCCCTTTCCGAATTATACGAACGCTGCTGTTGGACAGTGTAATTAATAAAAATTTAAATATTTGAGCTATATTGGAAAAACGATAAATTTATTAAATAATATAATGGAAAATGATAAATGATAATATAATGGAAAATTAAACATAACAGAAAAAAATCTTCCCGCGCCTTGAATCGATCCAGAGGCCTTCTGCGTGCAAGCGGACACCTAACCTATGTGACTACCTACGAAAAATTCGTTCGTTTCCTACTTTTTTGGAAGTTTTTCAAAAAAAAAACTTCCTAAAAACGAAAAATTTTAAAATTACTTAAATTACTGAACATTGTTTTTTATAAAAAAATAATAGAAAAACAAAAAAAAAATTTCCCGAGTCACGATTCGAACCACAGGCTTTCTGGGTTGAAAAGCCGACACCTAAACTCTGTAACCACATACGTTCGTTTCTAACTTTTCTGGAAGTTGTTCCAAACGAACTTCGTCAAAACAAAAAATTTAAAATTGTTAAACAAAATTTGTTAAATTAATAAAATTATACAAAATTGAATATTTTTTTTGAATAAAAAATAATAAAAAACAAAAAAGATTTTTCCCGAGTCACGATTCGAACTTCGTCAAAACAAAAAAAATTGAACTTGTTAAACAAAATTTGTTAAATTAATAAAATTATACAAAATTGAACATTGTTTTTTATAAAAAAAAATAATAAAAAAAAAACAAAAACAATTCCCGAGTCACGATTCGAACCAGAGCCCTTCTGTGTACAAAGCGGACACCTTATCACTGTGACCACATACCAAAAATTCGTTCGATTCCCACTTTTTGGAAGTTGTTCAAAAGAATTTCCTCAAAAGGAAACATTTTTAAAATTGTTAAATAATGTTGTTTAAATTAATAAAATTATTCAAAATTGAGCATTGTTTTTTAAATATAAAAAACACAAAATTTCCTAAGCCACGATTCGAACCAGAGACCTCCCGGGGGCAAAGCGAACACATAACCCCTGTGACGACATACAAAAAAATAGTTCGTTTCCAACTTTTTTGGAAGTCGTTCAAAAAACCTTTGAAGAATAAAAAATAAAATTTAAAATTATTAAACAAATTTTTTCAAATTAATAAAATTCAAATTTGTTTCTTCATAAAAAATAATAATAAAAAGAAACAAAAAAAAAAGAATTTTCCCTTCGAACGTCTGCGTGCAAAGCGGACACATAACCGCTGTGACCACATACGAAAAATCGTTCGTTTTCAACTTTCAAAAGAACTTCATCAAAACATTTTTTTGTTAAACATAATTTTTTAAATTCATAAAATAAAACATTGTTTATTCTTAAATAATAATAGTAAAAAAGTAAACAAAAAAATTTTTACCGAACTACGATTCGAACCAAAGACCTTCTGGGAGCAAAACGGACAACAAATGTTTAAAATTGTTCAACAAAATTTTATAAATTAATAAAATTATACAAAATTAAACATTGCTTAATTATATAAACTAATAAAAAATTAAACATTGCTTATTTATAAAAAATAATAAAAAACAAAAAAAGATTTTTCCCGAGCCACGATTCGAACCGGGGACCTTCTGGCTGTAAAGCGGACATCTTACCTATTTGTCAACATACGAAAATTTCTTTCGTTTGCAACTCTTTTGGAAGTCGTTCAACAGAACTTCTTCAAAACAAAAAATTTTTAAAATTATTAAACAAAAATTTTTTAAATTAATAAAATTGAAATTTGTTTATTCATAAAATAATAATAATAATAAAAAGAAACAAAAAATAAAATAATTTTTCCCAAGCGACGATTCGAATCAGAAACTTTCTGGGGGCCACATACAAAAAATTAATTCGTTTCCAATTTTTTTGAAAGTTGTTCAAAAGAACTTCCACAAAACAACATCAAGAAATTGTTCAAATTAATAAAAATAATAAAAACGAAAAAAATCCAGAGTCACGATTCGAACCAGCGACCTTCTGGGTGCAAAGTGGACACCTAACATCAGTGACCACTTACGACAAATTCGTTCGTTTCCAATTTTTTTGGAAGTCGGTCAAAAGAACAACATTTTTTTTAAATTGATACACAAAATTTTTTAAATTAATAAAATTAAACTTTTGTTATTCATAAATAATAATAGTAATAAACAAAAAATAAAATATATTTTTTCCCGAGTCACGATTCGAACCAGAGACCTGACGATACGAAAAATTCGTTCATTTCCAACTTTTTTGGAAGTTCTTCAAAAGAACTTTCTCAAAACAAAAAATTTTAAAATCTGTTAAACAAAATTTTTGAAATTAATAAAATTATACAAAATGTTTTTTTTAATAATAAAAAACTAAAAAAGATTTTTCCCGAGTCACGATTCAAACCAGAGGCCTTCTGGGTTCGAAGCAGACACCTAACCTCTGTAACCACATACGAAAAATTCGTTCGTTTCGTTGTTCAAAAGAACTTGCTCAAAACAACAAATTTATAAAATTGTGACACATCAAATGTTTAAAATTGTTCAATAAAATGTTATAAATATATATACATATATTGCTTATTTATAAAAAATACTAAAAAAAAACAAAAAAATTCCCGAGCCATGATTCGAACCGGAGACCTTCTGGCTGTAAAGCGGACACCTTACCTATTTGTCAACATACGAAAATTTCTTTCGTTTCCAACTTTTGTGAAAGTCGTTCCAAAGAATTTCCTCAAAACAACAAATTTATAATATTGTTACACAATTTTTTTTTTAAATTAATAAATTTATACAAAATTGAACATGGTTTTTTATAAAAAATAATAAAAAACAAAAAAGATTTTTCCCGAGCCACGATTCGAACCAGAGACCTTCTGGGTGCAAAGTGATCACCTTACCTCTGTGATCCCATACGAAAAATTCGTTCGTTTCCAACTTTGTTTCCAAAGTTGTTCAAAAGAACTTCCTCAACACGATTTTTTTAAATTGTTAAACAAGATTTTTTAAAATAGTAAACATTTTTTTTTTAATTTGTAAAATTAAATATTGTTTATTCATAAAAAATAATAATAAAAAGAAACAAAAAATAAAATATATTTTTCCCAAGCGACGATGCGAACCAGAGACCTAGACCTTCTGAGGGCAAAGCGGACACCATACATCTGTGATTCCTTACGTTTCCAAGTTTTTTTTGGAACTTCCTCAAATGCGGGAAATAGGTAAATTGGGATTTTTTCTGAGGAAGTGCCTTCTGGGACTTCAAGCAACACAAACGTCAGATATATGTATTTATATTTGGATGTCAAACCTGGCCACAAACTCAATCCTGCCATAAGGAAACCCTTTGACAGCCAATGCACAGAGTTGAGTGTGTGCTTGTGTCTTATATCCTTTGACCAACAACAAAAGGAGTTCCTTTTAAAAAATGTAGGAAATCAAAAAAAGGTGACCTCCTGTTTCTCGGCAGCTGGTCGGTTAAATTGCCAACATTTATTACAATGTTAGGTGGTGGTTGGCGAGATGCTGTCGGCTAGGGAGGTGTTTCATACAATCAGTGCAGAGCAAACGTCCAAAGTACCAACACCAACCAGCCAGCCCAGCCCAGCCCACTTGTCTACGCTCGAGAATGTGTTGGGAAAAATTAAAAGCCTTTAGCGATTTGACTTGTTGATAATGGCATTAGCACATGCAACAGCCAGCTAGCCAGCCGAGCAGCGAACAACAACAACAATGAAGGGCCTGCGCTACATTGTGGGTGGTCTTTGAAATTCAATAAAGTCATCGCATCTAATGTCGCATCCGAGATGTGCTGTTTGAATAGGCCATAAAATTGTCGTTGCCATTATTGACTGCACTTGACGAGGTGCATTGGAGCGACCAGCGCCGGGCGGGCGGGTGTGGCGCTGTCGCCTATTCAAATGGATAAATTGCTTTAATGGTCGGTCGGAGGGAATGACGGACGGACGGACGGGGGCCAGCACAGCACTCATTCAAATTAGGTGCATATTGAAAACAACTCAACGGCCTGTCTCACTACCTCTCTACTGCCCCTGACATCTTTAACGGTGGAAAATATTGGCGAATATTATCGCCACCGCCATCAAAGCCATCATCAGTGTCATTATCATCAACAGCATTTATCGATCGATGCGGTAGGTAAAGTGCCATGTGTTCGTTCATGTTGTTTGCACTACTGCGGGCCTGTAGCCCGGCATACATTGCACAGTGTGACAAACAGACAGCCAGCCAGCCACAGTGATAATTTCTATAAAAAGAAATTCAATTTTAGTTCTTTTGTATTTCCCACCGTGAGTAGTGGCTGTGGCTGCGTGTGCATGTGGTGGGTGCTGTCGATAAACGCTTATAATTAGATCCATTTAAGCGTGAATTCAAGGCACAAGAACTTACATATGAGTAATTATAATTACAAAGCTTACATTGATAATTGCTGCTACAAAATGACAATTTTCTATTTATTTCCATTTCAAAATCGCCAATGAGTTCAATTTTTTTTGTAGTTGAAATCATTTGTAACCATGTATTTGGTGATACTTTTCTCAACTGTTCCATGTGTGAATCTGATAGATTACACAGGGCAACAGAAATAAATCAGCTGAAAAGGTTTCGTTTTTTCTAATGAAGTAAAAATGCTGCGCACAATGGGGTATTGGACCCCCAAAACGGAGATTAATTCCGGGAACATGTATTTAACATTTTTCGAATGAATTTGGCCTAATGTAAAATACCTATACTGTGTTTTAGAGAATAAAACTAAATTTGCTTCTCTTTTGTTAAAAATCGGTTTCTTTAGTTGAACCAAAATGGTATAAATTTGCAGAAAAAAATACTTATTCATTAATATTAGCAGTCAATGTGTTGTCATTTATTTTGGTTTAAGACCAAAGGTTGTGCTGAAGTCTTCAGCAGAACCCAAAATCAGCAAAAAGGCAAAGTGAGACCTTTATTGTTGCAGCTAAAAATTGGCTGCGCAGTTTCGATGGGCGCTACCCCATCTCATGTCAGAACTTTCGCAACGAATGTATGTCTTTGACTTAAATCAGGGTTCATATTAGTACCAGCGGTCACATATGACAAATGAGAAGCGCTGATAAACAAAATATTCCACCGAACTAAGTCGACACACTAAAAATCTCACTTTGCCAATTCAATGTTATGCATGTGCTCGCAACAATGCAAAGGTTGTTGTTGTTGTACGGTCCCGTCCCGTCTTCACTGTACCTCGTGTGTATTGTTGTTGTCATTTATGTGTATGTTGTTGTATGTGTTGTCATTTATTTTGGTTTAAGACCAAAGGTTGTGCTGAAGTCTTCAGCAGTCAATTTCATGAAGGTCATGTTTGTATTGTTTGAAAAAAAAAACAAACGGGACCGATCTTCTGGAAATTTTCACAATATGTATATAATGATCCTGTGGTGAAAATAGGCTATATAATTTTTTGATATTTTCCCACACAAATTGTGGATTTATTCTTTTTTTAATAAATTTGCATATTCGGGTTACTGTAGCAGCGAGAATTTTGATTTTTTTAAAGTTCTCCAATGTTTAGTCTACAGAGTTGTGCAAAAAAATGGGCGGTATTGGTAAATAGGGCGTGGTACCTAGTTAGATCGTTGGATAGTTAGATCTATGAAGCGGAATAAAAAATACATTATTATTTCTTAATGATTTCTTAAAATGTACAAGTTCCAGTAATTCAGAACAATCGAGTAAGCCACAAATAATTTTGAAAAGAAACACTTGCGAAAGGAGAGTTCTCCTATTCTCGAGGGTTTTCAAACCAATAAGCCTACATTTATCGACATAGGAAGGTTGAGGTTCAGTAAAATGAATAGAACGTAGAGCAAACTTCATGATTTTTTGTTTTGAATACGTTCAATTCTACATATATGGTTAGCACAAAAGGGATTCAAAACAATACAAGCATATTCCAGCTTAGACCGGACTAAAGATGTAGAAATTAACTTCGCCGTATAAGGATCCGAAAATTCCTGACAATTTCTCTTCACAAAAGCGAGCAAAGAAAATGCTTTAGGAATGATGACATTTAAATGATTAATAAGCGTAAACTTGGCATCAAAAACAACACCCAAATCAACTAAAGGGTGATTTTTCAGCTATTATCTTTTTATGGCAACATTGGTTTAAACAGATGACGCACAACGCTTGCAAATTATTGAATTTTATTATCAAAATGCGTGCTCTGCTAAGAAAGTTCCATCGCGCGCTTAATTGTGTTCAGCGACGAAGCTCATTTTTGGCTCAATGGGTACGTAAATAGGCAGAATTGTCGATTTTGGAGTGAATATCAAAATAACTGGTGGCATCATTGGACCGTACTTCTTCAAAGATGATGCGAATCGTAACGTAACTGTGAATGATGGTGAGCGCTACCGTGAGATGGTATCCAACTTTTTTTTTGCCCAAAATGCAAGAGCTTGATTTGAATGACATGGGGTTTCAACAAGACAGTGCCACATGCCACACAGCACGCGCAACAAAGGACTTATTGAAAGGCGAGTTCGGTGAACATTTTATTTCACGTTCGGGACCGGTCAATTGGCCGCCTAGACCGTGCGATTTAACGCCTTTAGACTATTTTTTGTGGGGTTATGTTAAAGCTCATGTCTATACAGACAAGCCCGCTTCAATTGACGCATTGGAAGACAACATTGAAGCATTTATTCGTGAGATACCGGCCGAAATGTTGGAAAGAGTATGCCAAAATTGGACTAAACGGATGGACCATTTGAGATGCAGTCAAGGTCAACATTTGCATGAAATAATCTTCAAACATTAAATTATATGGACCGTACTATCGATTCAAATAAAGATTTTATGCATTTTTCTTTTGAAAAACTTTCCTATAGCTTTTAGAAAATCGACCTTTATTTCATCTACAGATTTAAGTTGAAGGTTATTAATGAAGTAGTCGGGATAAACCATATTTGCCAAAAGAAACTTTAAAACATTTAGAAACATTAAGACACAAAAAGTTGTTTGACCACCATCCCGAAACTCTGTCCAAAACACTTTGGAGACGGAAAACATCTACAATAGAGTTAATTCGCAGAAATATCTTTTACACAAGACAATACAAGATCATTAATAAATAAAATGAACAATATTGGGCCTAAGATACTGCCTTGGGGAATACCAGAAGTAGCTTTGTAAGAAAACGAATCAACAGAGTCAATAAAAACAGAACAGGTGCGATCCTGTAAATATGATTGAATCCAAAACCTATTATCAAATATATTCAGTTCTATGACAGTTACAATAGTATGTACGTGCGTAGTTGTAGCAAAAAGGGGCGGTATTGGAGTGGGCGTGGCACCTCCCATACAAAGTTATAACCTATTATCGATTACATTCAGTTCGGTAACACCTAGCGTTCGTAAATTTTGTGTGAGTGCATCCAGAAACACTACGCGCAGTAGTGCCAAAAATGGACGGTTTTGGAAAAGTGGGCGTATCACCTCCAATCACCGATGTTAAAACCTGTTATCGAGTATCTTCAGTTCTATTACACCGAGAGTGCTGAAATTGTGTGTGTTTGTGTAGATTCAGTGTAAATGCATATAGTTGTGCAAAGATTAGTGGAAAGTGGGCGTGGCCAACACATAGGAAGTTTAAACTTGTTCTAGAGTATAATCGCTTACATGACACTGAGAATCCTAAATTGTAGTGTGAGTTAAATTAGTTGTTCAAATGGCCGAGATTTGAATGATGTGGACATTTTGATTTGAATATTACTTTTTCTTTGTACTTTCTTAACACAATAGCAAAAAAAGGTTACACAAAAGAAATATCCAAAAAAAGAAATATCGAAAGCCGAAAGAAAATGTCAATAATATTATATTAATTTAATATTACCATTTGTTTTTTTTTTGTCTGGCGAAGCTGGCGGGGTTTCAGCTAATAACATATAAAAGGGTGTGAAGATAAATTCGTAAGTTGAATTCGTCTCACACCCAAGACACAAACCAATTTAGCTTGTGGAACGTATTAAATTTTTTCATAGAAAACACTAAAATTTATAAAAATAAAACGAATTATGTAATTATTTGTTAGCAATATTTTCCGCTCCAATAATTTGAATTCATCGAATCAGTCAAATGTTCAAAAACTATATAGATAGGCCATATTATTTCGATATTTCGAAAACTAGAATACATGCATTGGATATTCCAAAGGCATTTATTTAGCCACTGACAAGTGGCCAAAAAAGAGTTGATCCAAATTCCATTTGAAATCGGAGATATATAGCTTTTAAGATATCGGGTGTATATATATCGAATTTTGATTATCCGATATCTCGAAAACTAGAATACATGAATCGCGGTTTTCAAGGGCAATTATTTAGCCATTGACAAGTATAATATTTTCCTAAAATGTCTTGCTCCAAATTCCGTATGAGATCGGAGATATGTAGCTTTAGAGATATCGAAAACTAGATTACATGAATCGGGTATTCCAAAGGCTGTTATTTAGTCAGAGGAATGTATACTCCGAATTTCATGACACTAGCTGCGGTCATTTGGCTGGTACTATTTGTATCCCCTTTTATATTTTAACCCCAAAAAGTACGAATTTCGCAAAATCCGTTTATTTTACGTGTCTACGCAATCAAAGGAATGTATACACCGAATTTCATGACTCTAGCTGCGAACATTTGGTTGGTATGGTACTGTTGTCGTTTGATATGTACCATTTTTATCCCTTTTTGCCCCATTTCACCCTCCCCACGAATAAAAATCGTTTTATGGTGCACGTTTTTGTTATAAGGGGACATATTGAAAAATATGCTTAAATACTCTATATTAGGGGTTATTATGGGGTTTTTCAGTCCTTGTGAGGGACAATTTTTTCCCTTTGGGCCGATTTCGTTCAGTTTCAATCTCAACCGATCTACGACTATAAGACGTATTTATGCAAAATGTGGACCTCCTAGCTCCTTTCGTTTAGATGCTAGCGTGCTTTCAATTTCGTCTTAGAATTTTATGACGATCAAGAATATATATACTTTATAGGGTCTCAGGTCGATATTAGCTCCTCCCAATTTGAGCCTTTTTTTCGTGAAAATCAAAACGGATATTTAAGGGTTAAAATGTTCTACGAAAAAAAAATTGCCGAAATTTTTTTACCAAAGACATCAAAGTTTTAAATTTAAACGAAGCAAACATATGCCAACAATTTATTTATAAAGGTGTTTATTACCTGACTGTGTGCGCAGTCACTGTCATGATTTCTGGTCCATGGCACGATGTCATTTGTAAATAAATTTGCATTCTATTAAATATAGCATTTTCATAACTTTACAGGAGAAGCAAAAAACGTTGTAAAATCTTGAATACTTAACCAATTAACGACAGGTTTAATATTTGACGGCACATTTATTTGTACAAAAAATATTTATATTTTCTTACCATGGTCGTTTTATGTGTGATACGTTTTTTGGTCTATCAATTGTGAAACAAAAAAGACGTATCATCAATGCAAATTATGAAGAACATTGTGAGCCACATATTTTTTCTTATCTAAATGGTTTTTACACTACATTATAAAAAAAGATTTTTAAACATATTTTTATAAAAACAAATTTATTATTGGAAACTTCAAGTAACAAAAAATTATTTTTTTTTTAGTTTTTTCGTTTGTATTTTTTTTTGGTCTGTAATCAATATTTGATTTGAACTGGGATATTGTCCTGGCTCAAGACCATTTTGCATTTATATTTAATAGAGTGCAAATTTATTTACAAATGGCATGGAGACATTTATTACTTGGCTGCAGACTACCACTATCATGATTTTCACCCTGTCTAAAGGTGATTCTCACAAACGAACGAGAAGCACAACTCACTTGCCACTTTGCATTTAAAAAATCGCACCAAGTAATAAAATACGCATGCCATACTTACATATGCAACTCAATGAGATGCAGGTATAGTTACCCAACAATACTTCTGCCGTGCCAACGCTCATTTATTTTAGTTTTTTTCGTTTGTATTTTTTGGTCTGAAATCAATATTTGATTAGGACTGGGATATTGTCCTGGCTCACGAAGGGTAAATAATAGTAAAAGTAATGACAATCCGCCGGAAGCAGGGATCTCCGGTTATTTTGTACCTCTATCGCCAAATCATTTGTCAGAAAATGGCCAAAAACTGCAAAATTTAAACAACTTCAGTTTTGTTAAAAAATCGACAAATGTCATTTTATATTCAGTTCTTGTAAAAAAGTATGGAATTCAGATTGAATTGAATATTTTCAACATTTTATTATTCTTAATAAAAATTAAAAAATTTCTTTTACCGTGACCTAGTTTAGGCAACTCATAATGCAGAATACACTTTCAACTCAGGGATTACTGGTTAAAAACAATTATCATTAAAAATATACTTTTTGTTCTTTATGAAGCAGTTTCTAATATTGAGTTGATCTCCTTCTCCCGTTTTCATGGGCCAATGTCTCCTAAATATTATTTCAGGTATTTTAAATTAAACGAAAAAGAAACAAACAAATCTGAATAAATGCATATAGATGAATTTTGAAAAATCTGTGTTCGTTCAAAAACAGCGTTTTCGGTCGTCTACATTTATTAAAGATTTTTAAATATTATTATTTCTCAATTCTAGAATGTACATGGTTTGTTTATAATCGACGGGAATACGCCTTTTTGACTTTTTAAGAAAACCACAAAAGTTAACAAAATACAATTATCTTTAAAATAAGCCTTCATTCTCTGAATTGTACCTACGCGTTTTCACACAATACCATTTTCAGTGTTCCTACCTCCAAACTTTTTTCTTGATTTTACTAATTCTCAATTGGTCATATCTTAAAAAAAACTTTGTTCGCCCTCTATAAATCAAATATTTTATAGAGTGCAGTTATCCTATCATGTTGCAAATAAATCGGCAATGGTAATTTAATTTGATTTGATACAAATTGATTATTTGCATACAAATTGTAATATAGAATTCGCCTATAAAATTATGAATTTTGGATATTGAAGTGTAAAATTTTTCAGAGATATGTATTTTAGGCTATTTCACCATAATCAATCAAAACACGATTTTTGGATTTTTGATGTTTGGTCATTTTGTATTTCAGGTGACGATATGTAGATTTAAAATGGTCTCGACCCAGGACAATATCTAAGTATGTGCGTGAAGATAAATTCCGAATTTAACTAGCAGAGACACAAACCACCCACTTTAACAGTGGGCTGTTAATGGGTTAACAGAGCTATGTTAATTTTGGTAGAGGATGATAATATATACACAAAATCGGATCGGGAGAAGATATATTATCGAAATTCATAATCTGAATAGAAAACATATCAATCTCGACATATAAAGAGAGAAAATATTAAATTTTGTATTGCATATTTGTATTTTTTGAACATGAAAAATTTTTATTAATTTTTAACGCAGTCGATAAACGGCAAAGTCTGGGTCCATGGCTTGGGTACCAAAAAATACGTCTTCCCATGACCTTTCAGAATATATGCCCCACGTATCCCAAAGCAATTTTGTATTACGAAAATACTCTGTTTCAAATCTAAATTCTGTTTTTTATACATATATAAGACCCCATTGTGCGCAAACCGCTAGGTCTGGGTCCATGACTTGGGTACCAAAAAATAGGTCTTCTCATGACCTTTCAGAATATATGCCCCACGTATCCCTAAGCAATTTTGTATTATGAAAATACTCTGTTGCAAGTCTAAATTCAGTTTTATACAAATATATGACCCCACTGTGCGCAAACCGCTAGGTCTGGGTCCATGACTTGGGCACCAAAAAATAGGTCTTCCCATGACCTTTCAGAATATATAACCAACGTTTCCCAAAGCAATTTTGTATTATGAAAATACTCTGTTTCAAATATAAATTCTGTTTTTATACAAATATATGACCCCACTGTGCGCAAACCGCTAGGTCTGGGTCCATGACTTGGGTACCCAAAAATAGGTCTTCCCATGACCTTTCAGAATATATAACCCACGTATCCCTAAGCAATTTTGTATTATGAAAATACTCTGTTGCAAGTCTAAATTCAGTTTTATACAAATATATGACCCCACTGTGCGCAAACCGCTAGGTCTGGGTCCATGACTTGGGCACCAAAAAATAGGTCTTCCCATGACCTTTCAGAATATATAACCAACGTTTCCCAAAGCAATTTTGTATTATGAAAATACTCTGTTTCAAATATAAATTCTGTTTTTATACAAATATATGACCCCACTGTGCGCAAACCGCTAGGTCTGGGTCCATGACTTGGGTACCCAAAAATAGGTCTTCCCATGACCTTTCAGAATATATAACCCACGTTTCCCAAAGCAATTTAGTATTATGGAAATACTCTATTGCAAGTCTAAATTCTATTTTTATACAAATATATGACCCCACTGTGCGCAAACCGCTAGGTCTGGGTCCATGACTTGGGAACCAAAAAATAGGTCTTCCCATGACCTTTCAGAATATATAACCCACGTTTCCCAAAGCAATTTAGTATTATGGAAATACTCTATTGCAAGTCTAAATTCTATTTTTATACAAATATATGACCCCACTGTGCGCAAACCGCTAGGTCTGGGTCCATGACTTGGGCACCAAAAAATAGGTCTTCCCATGACCTTTCAGAATATATAACCAACGTTTCCCAAAGCAATTTTGTATTATGAAAATACTCTGTTTCAAATATAAATTCTGTTTTTATACAAATATATGACCCCACTGTGCGCAAACCGCTAGGTCTGGGTCCATGACTTGGGCACCAAAAAATAGGTCATCCCATGACCTTTCAGAATATATAACCAACGTTTCCCAAAGCAATTTAGTATTATGGAAATACTCTATTGCAAGTCTAAATTCTATTTTTATACAAATATATGACCCCACTGTGCGCAAACCGCTAGGTCTGGGTCCATGACTTGGGTACCCAAAAATAGGTCTTCCCATGACCTTTCAGAATATATAACCCACGTTTCCCAAAGCAATTTAGTATTATGGAAATACTCTATTGCAAGTCTAAATTCTATTTTTATACAAATATATGACCCCACTGTGCGCAAACCGCTAGGTCTGGGTCCATGACTTGGGTACCAAAAAATAGGTCTTCCCATGACCTTTCAGAATATATAACCCACGTTTCCCAAAGCAATTTAGTATTATGGAAATACTCTATTGCAAGTCTAAATTCTATTTTTATACAAATATATGACCCCACTGTGCGCAAACCGCTAGGTCTGGGTCCATGACTTGGGTACCAAAAAATAGGTCTTCCCATTACCTTTCAGAATATATAACCCACGTTTCCCAAAGCAATTTAGTATTATGGAAATTCTCTGTTGCAAGTCTAAATTCTGTTTTTATACAAATATATGACCCCACTGTGCGCAAACCGCTAGGTCTGGGTCCATGACTTGGGTACCAAAAAATAAGTCTTCCCATGACCTTGCAGAATATATAACCCACGTTTCCCAAAGCAATTTAGTATTATAGAAATTCTCTGTTGCAAGTCTAAATTCTGTTTTTATTCAAATATATGACCCCACTGTGCGCAAACCGCTAGGTCTGGGTCCATGACTTGGGTACCAAAAAACAGGTCTTCCCATGACCTTTCAGAATATATAACCCACGTTTCCCAAAGCAATTTAGTATTATGGAAATTCTCTGTTGCAAGTCTAAATTCTGTTTTTATACAAATATATGACCCCACTGTGCGCAAACCGCTAGGTCTGGGTCCATGACTTGGGTACCAAAAAATAGGTCTTCCCATGACCTTTCAGAATATATGCCCACGTATCCCAAAGCAATTTTGTATTACGAAAATACTCTGTTGCAAGTCTAAATTCTGTTTTTTATACATATATAAGACCCCACTGTGCGCAAACCGCTAGGTCTGGGTCCATGACTTGGGTACCAAAAAATAGGTCTTCCCATGACCTTTCAGAATATATAACCCACGATTCCCAAAGCAATTTTGTATTACGAAATACTCTTTTGCAAGTATAAATTCTGTTTTTATTCAAAAATATGACCCCACTGTGCGCAAACCGCTAGGTCTGGGTCCATGACTCGGGTACCAAAAAATAGGTCTTCCCATGACCTTTTTGGAGTTTGCCGAAAAATGCAGAAATTAGGTGGCAACACCACAAGCCTGAATGGTACTTAAACTTTGCGGTTCAAAAAAAGTGGGATTAATTTTGATATAAAGCAGTTTTACAAATTAATTAAAATCAAGACTTAAAAAGAAAATAATAAATTGACTGTATTATGAAAATTGACGGCAAGAGTTAGTAGTTGAAAAATTATATTTAACATTTTATGATTATTGTGGTCTTGTAAGTATTCATAGGTATTGTAATTTTTTGATTTGTAGATAACATAATCTATAAATGTCGTGAACCAAAAGTTATATGTATGACTCAACTTGAATCAAAGTGTAAATGTGAAAGTGTTCGTCTGAGGTTGTAGTTTATGGTGGAATTAATATCTCGTCAGCATTTTTCGGCAAACTTCAAAAATTGTCATTTTATTTTAGCACAGTTTTTGATTAGCCATAGACATATATATGATTATATCTCTGAATTAGTTTTGTGTACGAGACCCATCAATATTTTATTTAAAAGGTATTGAAAGTACCTTTAAAATGGTATACAACATCATTCACCTTTTTGTACTCATGTATACATTTTACTTTATTTCTTGAAATAATTATTTAAATTGCTGTTTAAAGTATACTATTTGTATGCTATATTTTGCTTTTGTAATAATGTTTAAAAAAACACATTTCGTCAAAATAAACAACTCTTCATTCTTTTAAGCTTTCATAAAATTTTGTTTTTGGTCACCCTGTACCAATACAGGGTGATAATTATGTTGGTTATATATTGAGTTTATATGGGAGGTGGTAGTGGGCGTGGTCCGATCGGCCCAATTTTATTTTTATTTTTTGCGTATGATATGTCTGTTTATTTTTCGACTTTATGCCATAAAAAATGGATTTGGTACCAGTGTGCATTGTAGCTCATGCAAATTCTGCAAGTGTAGAGCAATTTTTTGTTCTGTGTGGCTAATTTAGCTTTTAAGCTAAAAACGATTTTTTTGATAGCAATTTTGACATACATTTTTATTTAATTTTACAAAGAATATTGTTGGGTTCAAAATAAAGAGAAATAATTGTAAATATTGATTCCAAAATTAAAAAATAAAATGTACAGTGGCAGACAAAAGTCAACATACGACCCACATTTTTGCGTTTTAGCGAGTTCCAAAAAATATTTGAAAAAAGTAATGATGCGGTTTTGTTTGAAATCGTTTTTTATTCATATAACAATAACAAAATGCTTTACTTCAATATAAACTTAAAAGATATTGGCAAAATAAACAAAAAACACCTTGACAAAAGTCTACATACGACATAGCATCCCATGCTTTACGTCATTTTTTTATAATGTACTTTATAGGAGAATTGACGAAACTTGTATTGTCATTTGTCTTGTGCTTGCTCTTCTTTAAATAAATATAATTCAAGAAACATTAGTCCGCGAAAATGGCTTCTCGTAAAGAAATTGCAACTGATATTCGAAATTTAGTAATAAAATGCAGAAACGAAAGGAAATCTTTAGGCGAAATAGCTAAAATGGTTAATTTAAGTAAATCAACTGTCCAAACTATATGCAAAAACTTCGAAAATACGGGTACTGTTGAAAATAAGCCCAGAAGTGGGCGTCCAAAAAAACTTAGTCGACGAGATGAAAGCTTTATTTTAAAAGAAGTTAATGAAAACCCGAAAGTGAATGCTACAATGTTGTCCAAACAACTCGCAGAAAGGTCGGATACAATTGTACATCCAAGAACAATTCAAAGAAGTCTGAATAATAATGGTTTCCGAAGCAGAACGCCACGCAAAAACCTCTTATAAGTGAAAAGAATCGTAAGCTTCGCCTTGAATTCGCCCAGCAACACTTGGACAAGGGATTAGACTTCTGGAAGCGGGTTTTATTTACGGACGAGTCGAAGTATAATATATTTGGAAGTGACGGGAGAGCCAAGTATGGAGAAAAGCGAATACGGCAATGAATCCGAAGAATTTACTTGCTACGGTAAAGCATGGTGGTGGCAACGTAATGGTTTGGGGTGCCGTCGCGGCGTCTGGAGTTGGAAATCTTGCGTTTATTGAGGGTAACATGGATCGCTATCAATATAAATCCATATTGGAACAAAATCTGAAGGCATCGGTCGATAATTTAAACCTCGGAGAGCGCTGGATTTTCCAACAAGATAACGATCCGAAGCACACAGCCCAATTTGTTAAAGATTGGCTGATTTACCATGCTCCAAGACAACTTTATTCGCCGCCACAAAGCCCCGACCTGAATATTATTGAACATGTGTGGGAGATTCTGCAACGCAGGATCCGAAAACATCGCATAACTAGCGCCCAAACGCTAAAAAACAAGCTGGAAGAGGAATGGCGACAAATATCACCTGCGGAATTGGAAAACTTAGTTGCATCAATGCCCAGACGATTGCTGGCTGTTGTAGATGCTCATGGTGGACCAACAAAATATTAAATTATATAATAGTATCATTTTGTCACGTTAAATTGCATTTTTTATGTCTCATCTCAAACCGTATGTAGACTTTTGTCAAGGTTTTTTCTGCGTATTCTGTTAATATCTTTTGTGTTTATATTGAAGTAATGCATTATGTTATTGTTATATGAATAAAACACGATTTCAAACAAAACCGCATCATTACTTTTTTCAAATATGTTTTGGAACTCGCTAAATCGCAAAAATGTGGGTCGTATGTTGACTTTTGTCTGCCACTGTACATAAATATTATGTCACAATTTAAGCACATATTATTTCCTTTTTACTAACATGATTTCACTTTATGTATGTAAGGAATATTTTCCCTCATTGACAACACTGATTTCGACTCTATCGCGGTTTGAGAGCGAAATAAGAGATCACATATTACTATTAGTGGCATTAGTTGGTAGAGAGAGCGAGAGAGGAAGAAATTGGAGGGAAATGTCTGCACTGAGGCTTAGTGCGAGCACAAGTGTGTAAGCCATTTAGGCAACAAACAAAAACAAAAAGTTTGGCCGTTATTCCATTCATTTGTGTAACATTCCATGCCTACAGTGGCTCAATGCTATATTGAAGCAAAGAAAATACATATGATGCAACAGGATATTTTCATAACAACATAATAACATGGGTTATATATTCTGAAAGCTCATTGAAAGACCTATTTTTTGGTCTTTGAGTCATGGACGCAGACCTAGCGGTTTGCGCACAGTGGGGTCATATATTTGTATAAAAACTGAATTTATACTTGCAACAGAGTATTTTCGTAATACAAAATTGCTTTGGGAAACGTGGGTTATATATTCTGAAAGGTCATGGGAAGACCTATTTTTTGGTACCCAAGTCATGGACCCAGACCTAGCGGTTTGCGCACAGTGGGATCATATATTTGAATAAAAACAGAATTTAGACTTCCAACAGAGTATTTCCATAATACTAAATTGCTTTGGGAAACGTGGGTTATATATTCTGAAAGGTCATGGGAAGACCTATTTTTTGGTATCCAAGTCATGGACCCACCCCTGGCGGTTCGCGCACAGTGGGGTCATTTATTTGTATAAAAACAGAATTTAGACTTGCAACAGAGAATTTCCATAATACTAAATTGCTTTGGGAAACGTTGGTTATATATTCTGAAAGGTCATGGGAAGACCTATTTTTTGGTGCCCAAGTCATGGACCCAGACCTAGCGGTTTGCGCACAGTGGGGTCATATATTTGTATAAAAACAGAATTTATATTTGAAACAGAGTATTTTCATAATACAAAATTGCTTTGGGAAACGTGGTTTATATATTCTGAAAGCTCATTGGAAGACCTATTTTTTGGTACCCAAGTCATGGACCCAGACCTAGCGGTTTGCGCACAGTGGGATCATATATTTGAATAAAAACAGAATTTAGACTTCCAACAGAGTATTTCCATAATACTAAATTGCTTTGGGAAACGTGGGTTATATATTCTGAAAGGTCATGGGAAGACCTATTTTTTGGTATCCAAGTCATGGACCCACCCCTGGCGGTTCGCGCACAGTGGGGTCATTTATTTGTATAAAAACAGAATTTAGACTTGCAACAGAGAATTTCCATAATACTAAATTGCTTTGGGAAACGTTGGTTATATATTCTGAAAGGTCATGGGAAGACCTATTTTTTGGTGCCCAAGTCATGGACCCAGACCTAGCGGTTTGCGCACAGTGGGGTCATATATTTGTATAAAAACAGAATTTATATTTGAAACAGAGTATTTTCATAATACAAAATTGCTTTGGGAAACGTGGTTTATATATTCTGAAAGCTCATTGGAAGACCTATTTTTTGGTACCCAAGTCATGGACCCAGACCTAGCGGTTTGCGCACAGTGGGGTTATATATTTGTATAAAAAAAGAATTTATATTTGAAACAGAGTATTTTCATAATACAAAATTGCTTTGGGAAACGTTGGTTATATATTCTGAAAGGTCATGGGAAGACCTATTTTTTGGTGCCCAAGTCATGGACCCAGACCTAGCGGTTTGCGCACAGTGGGGTCATATATTTGTATAAAAACAGAATTTAGACTTGCAACAGAGAATTTCCATAATACTAAATTGATTTGGGAAACGTGGGTTATATATTCTGAAAGGTCATGGGAAGACCTTTTTTTTGGTACCCAAGTCATGGACCCAGACCTAGCGGTTTGCGCACAGTGGGGTAATATATTTGTATAAAAATAGAATTTAAACTTGCAACAGAGTATTTCCATAATACTAAATTGCTTTGGGAAACGTGGGTTATATATTCTGAAAGGTCATGGGAAGACCTATTTTTTGGTACCCAAGTCATGGACCCAGACCTAGCGGTTTGCGCACAGTGGGATCATATATTTGAATAAAAACAGAATTTAGACTTCCAACAGAGTATTTCCATAATACTAAATTGCTTTGGGAAACGTGGGTTATATATTCTGAAAGGTCATGGGAAGACCTATTTTTTGGTATCCAAGTCATGGACCCACCCCTGGCGGTTCGCGCACAGTGGGGTCATTTATTTGTATAAAAACAGAATTTAGACTTGCAACAGAGAATTTCCATAATACTAAATTGCTTTGGGAAACGTTGGTTATATATTCTGAAAGGTCATGGGAAGACTTATTTTTTGGTGCCCAAGTCATGGACACAGACCTAGCGGTTTGCGCACAGTGGGGTCATATATTTGTATAAAAACAGAATTTATATTTGAAACAGAGTATTTTCATAATACAAAATTGCTTTGGGAAACGTGGTTTATATATTCTGAAAGCTCATTGGAAGACCTATTTTTTGGTACCCAAGTCATGGACCCAGACCTAGCGGTTTGCGCACAGTGGGGTTATATATTTGTATAAAAAAAGAATTTATATTTGAAACAGAGTATTTTCATAATACAAAATTGCTTTGGGAAACGTTGGTTATATATTCTGAAAGGTCATGGGAAGACCTATTTTTTGGTGCCCAAGTCATGGACCCAGACCTAGCGGTTTGCGCACAGTGGGGTCATATATTTGTATAAAAATAGAATTTAGACTTGCAACAGAGTATTTTCATAATACTAAACTGCTTTGGGAAACGTGGGTTATATATTCTGAAAGGTCATGGGAAGACCTATTTTTTGGTACCCAAGTCATGGACCCAGACCTAGCGGTTTGCGCACAGTGGGGTCATATATTTGTATAAAAATAGAATTTAGACTTGCAACAGAGTATTTCCATAATACTAAATTGCTTTGGGAAACGTGGGTTATATATTCTGAAAGGTCATGGGAAGACCTTTTTTTTGGTACCCAAGTCATGGACCCAGACCTAGCGGTTTGCGCACAGTGGGGTAATATATTTGTATAAAAATAGAATTTAAACTTGCAACAGAGTATTTCCATAATACTAAATTGCTTTGGGAAACGTGGGTTATATATTCTGAAAGGTCATGGGAAGACCTATTTTTTGGTACCCAAGTCATGGACCCAGACCTAGCGGTTTGTGCACAGTGGGGTCATATATTTGTATAAAAACAGAATTTAGACTTGCAACAGAGTATTTCCATAATACTAAATTGCTTTGGGAAACGTGGGTTATATATTCTGAAAGGTCATGGGAAGACCTATTTTTTGGTACCCAAGTCATGGACCCAGACCTAGCGGTTTGCGCACAGTGGGGTCATATATTTGTATAAAAATAGAATTTAGACTTGCAACAGAGTATTTCCATAATACTAAATTGCTTTGGGAAACGTGGGTTATATATTCTGAAAGGTCATGGGAAGACCTATTTTTTGGTACCCAAGTCATGGACCCAGACCTAGCGGTTTGCGCACAGTGGGGTCTTATATATGTATAAAAAACAGAATTTAGACTTGCAACAGAGTATTTCCATAATACTAAATTGAGTTGGGATACGTGGGTTATATATTCTGAAAGGTCATGGGAAGACCTATTTTTTGGTACCCAAGTCATGGACCCAGACCTGGCGGTTCGCGCACAGTGGGGTCATATATTTGTATAAAAACAGAATTTAGACTTGCAACAGAGAATTTCCATAATACTAAATTGCTTTGGGAAACGTGGGTTATATATTCTGAAAGGTCATGAGAAGACCTATTTTTTGGTACCCAAGTCATGGACCCAGACCTAGGGGTTTGCGCACAGTGGGGACATATATTTGTATAAAAACAGAATTTAGACTTGCAACAGAGTATTTTCATAATACAAAATTGCTTTGGGAATCGTGGGGTATATATTCTGAAAGCTTATTGGAAGACCTATTTTTTGGTACCCAAGTCATGGACCCAGACCTAGCGGTTTGCGCACAATGGGGTCTTATATATGTATAAAAAACAGAATTTAGATTTGAAACAGAGTATTTTCGTAATACAAAATTGCTTTGGGATACGTGGGGCATATATTCTGAAAGGTCATGGGAAGACCTATTTTTTGGTACCCAAGTCATGGACCCAGACTTTGCCGTTTATCGACTGCGTTAAAAATTAATAAAAATTTTTCATGTTCAAAAAATACAAATATACAATACAAAATTTAATATTTTCTCTCTTTATATGTCGAGATTGATATGTTTTCTATTCAGATTATGAATTTCGATAATATATCTTCTCCCGATCCGATTTTGTGTATATATTATCATCCTCTATCAAAATTAACATAGCTCTGTTAACCCATTAACAGCCCACTGTTAACATGGGTGGTTTGTGTCTCTGCTAGTTAAATTCGGAATTTATCTTCACGCACATTATCTAAGTTCAAATAAAATATTGCTTACCGACCGAAATAAAACAAACAAAAAAAAATTAAGAATAAATTAAATGAAAATTTAAGTCAAAGACATACATTCGTTGCGAAAGTTCTGACGAGATGGGGTAGCGCCCATCAAAACTGCGCAGTCAACTTATAGCTGCAACAATAAAGGTCTCACTTTGCCTTTTTGCTAATTTTGGGTTCTGCTGAAGACTTTGGCCTTAAACCAAAATAAATGACAACACATACAACATAACAGACCAACTATACATACAAACAACATTAAATGCAAATTTTAAATATTTCATTGCATTTTTTAATTGATCAAAAGTATTCATATTCATTGTACGATGATTGATTAACAAATTAAAGTTGAAGTTAAAACCTTCCTTCGTAAACATTTCAAAGAACATTTTTCTCTGAGTGTGCTTAATTCGCCGCTTGACTGCTCATTCTTGGCCAAATTCGTATTGTAGCGACAATTCAAAATTACCATAGCAATATTGTGCGGAAAATTTACGGGAAATTATGATGTTCCATGAGATAGATAAATCACTGCTTCCATCAGAAAACCATCAAATGATAAATGATTCCAATGATAATACGTCACTCTTTATAAATGTTAATTTTTAATTCGTTTCCTCCAACCCATAACACCCCCCGCCCCTTAGTGATTAAATGCGTGCTGAGGAAACAGCAGGATATTAAAAGATATTCGAATAAAGAACATAATTCCGCCGGTGTTTTTCGAAAACTCATTTAAAACGGGGGAAATTAATAAACGATATGTATGAAGACGGGCGGAGCGGGGGTGGGTGGCAACACAAAATTATTGACAGCATTTTGGGTGCGTCTGTCTTGGATGGAACGAACAACAGCAATAACACGACCACAACAACACCACCAATAACAAATTCAAATTAAAACACCGAAAACCCCATTCATATTTACACATTTTTTAGTTTTGTTTTGTTTTTAAATCGAAGGAATAAATGAATGAACGTGGTGTGGTTGGTGGTGGCCACGAAATAAATGAATGAAATACCCACTGCAAGAATACAAACAAACTGTGGCACACACCAATGGATTAGGAAGTTTATTCGTCCGTCCGTCTGTCCCACCCTCCATCCCGCTTGTTCGACCGGTTGGTCGCTGTCGTTGTCGCCGCATTTGATGATGAGACAGCGAGTGGTCTTCTTCCAATTAACAATTTGCTTAATAATTTGTTTTTTCTTTCGTCGTCGTCATCATTACCCATGTTCAGATGGATGTGTGAATTGGGGGTGTGTTTTGGTTTAGTACGGACATCGAACAGACAATAAGGTGGGTCACTCCGCACACAAGTCATAAGGAAAAAGTTGCATTTTTGGTTTTATTTTATAATGATTTTAAAATCATATCATGATTCCATGTAATATGAGGGTTTGCGAGAGGTAATAATGAAAATGCAGATGCTACAGCGGCAATAGGGTAAATCGGATGGATATTTAAAAAGGGGCCTTTAACGAAACATGGAAAAATATAGGCGGATTTCAGACTAGTTGTAAAATAACATGATGTAGTAAATTTGATCAATATGCCATGCAAGATGTGGGTTTTAGAGCGGTTCACTTTCATTTTTCCTAGTTGAAATATAAATATTTTTATTCTGAACCACTGTCCACCGGACAAAAATAGCTTCTTTGATCACAAGCTTATTGATTACAGACCAAAATAAAACAAATGATCGTTGGCACGTCAGGATTATTGCTGGTAACTATACTTGCATATACACATGCTTACATATGCAACTCAATGAGATGCTTGTAAGGTGGCATGTGTGCTTTATTCCTTTTGATGTGTGTTTTTTTAAACGAATCTTCGGCAAGTGAGTTGTGCTTCTCGTTCGTTTGTGAGAATCATTTCTTAAAGAGGCCGGGTTTGATGTTGAAATGTCGCTGCGAAGCCACTTGACATGGTCGAAATCATGATCGTGGTAGTCTGCAGCCAAGTAATAAGTGTCACCATGGCTATTGTAAATAACTTTGCATTCAATAAAATATACATGCAAAATTGTCTTGAGCCAGTAGAATATCCCGGTTCAAATCAAATATTAATTACAAACTAAAGGGTGATTTTTTAAAAGCTATAGGAAAGTTTTTCAAAACAAAAACAAAAAACACATCAAATTCAGAAAAATGCATGCAATCTCTATTTGAATAGATATTACGGTCCATATAATTTAATTTAATAAACCTTGACTGCGCCTCAAAGGGTCCATCCGCTTAGTCCAATTTTGGCATTTCCATGTTTTTGAGTAACAGAGGCCCAATTGCTGCGAACGTCGACGAATCGATAATTGATTGTCATCATTAACACTGTGATATTTTCTTCAGTTCGCACTCTACTTAAGCGTGTTGATGGTTTAATGTCCAACAACAAAATAGCCCGAATAGCCGCTTCAGTGGGTCGATTAAACTGACCATAAAATGGAAGCGCGCGATGAACTTTCTTAACAGAGCACGCATTTTGATAATAAAATTCAATAATTTGCAAGCGTTGTTCGTTTGTAAGACGGTTCATGGTTAAATTATAGACCAAACTGAAGATGTTTGACAGTGAAACAAAACACGAAACGTCCGTCAGCTGTTTAAACCAGTGTTGCCAAAAAGATAATAGCTAAAATATCACCCTTTAGAAGAAAATAAAATAAAACAAACGAAAAAATATATATTTATTTTTTTCTGAAATACAGTGAATTCCCGAATTAACGCACAATTGAATACACTATACAACAAAATGGTCATGAATACAATTTTCTGCTGTCCATTTGGCTTTATGAACTTGCTATTAAATTATTTTTTTATGGATTTTTTTATTTTTTTTTTTAATTTTTTTTAATTTTTTTCTTTAAATTTTTTAATAAAATTCAAATTTTGAAATATAAGTCACATAACACCCGATCATATTTTAAATTAAAGGTACTCATGATGGCTACAAATATTGCAAATTGTATTTTCAAATAGAATAAGTGGTTTAGGTAGAGCATTCAAAAATTTGTAATTTTTTCCAAAAAATGTATTTTTTTTTTTCCAAAAAATTTATTTCTTTTTCCCAAAAAATTTATTTTTTTTCCCAAAAAAATAATTTTTTTTTTCAAAAAATTTATCTTTTTTTTCCAAAAAAATCATTTTTTTTTCAAAAAATTTATCTTTTTTTCCAAAAAATATATTTTTTTATTTGGAACGAAAAAAAACATAAAAAATTGAAAAAAGTCGGAAAAAAGTTTTTTTTTAATTTTTTTGGAACCAGTTCCTAAAGCACTGTTTCTATGTGAATGTGTAATTCGCAACATTTGTAGATATCATAACGACCTTTAAATGGAACATATAAGCGGGTGCGATCGGAACAATATCTCCAAATTAAGAGTATACAGATTAAACGTACCTACGACAAAAATATTAATTTCAATAAAAAGATAAAAAAAAAACAAATAAAAAGGTGTTAAGTTCGGGCGGGTTGAACTTTATATTCCCTCCATCATGGATTGCATTAAACAGAGGCTTCAAATTTTCGTAGAAGTGCAGTACTATTAAAGGAAAATGTCATTTTTTTTTAATATAGTCTAGCCAAGACAAATAAAAATATTGAAAAAACAATTTTATAAATAAATATAAAATTGTAATTACTGTAAATCACGCTTATAAAGCAATGTTACCAATATGTATATATCGAAATTATACTTCAAGCCAGTTCAAAAAGTAAATATACGGCAGCAGTCTTCAAAAAAGCTTAATTACCCTAAATTTTTTTGTGATGCATTTTCAACTACAGCCGTTGGTTGTATTTCCATCCTATTTTAATTCCAAAAGTAAACATTTTGAAAATGCATTATTTTAAATCATAAATTATTATATATAATTTCAAGTCAGTTCAAATGGTAAATATAAGGCAGCAATTTTGAAAGAAGCTTAATTACCATAAATTTGGTTAACTATATTTACATTCTATTTTAATTCCAAAAGCAAAAATTTTGAAAATGCATTATCTGTTACTCCCTAAAAGCACGAATTTTGATAAAAATCCCTTTATTTTACGTGTCTACGCAATCAGAGGAATGAATACACCGAATTTCATTATTCAAGGTGCTGCAGTCCCTTGGTTTGGAGTTTGGAGAAATACTTTTATAAATTTTATATCCACTCAATTAGAGTAATGGACACACCGAATATCGTGTTTTTAGCTGCTGTCTTTTGATAGGTACCATATTTATCCCTTTTTGTCCCATTCCACCCCCTACAAATAAAAATCAATTTATTGTTCGCGTTATTGCTATAAGGGGAATGCGCCGCATACCAAATACCAAACAAATATAAGCAGACATATTCAAAAAACATGACGAAATACTCCAAATATTAGGAGTATTTTTAGTCCTAGTGTGGGAACAATTTTTCCCTGTGGACCGAATTCGAAATCCCAATAATCTACAACTACAGTATTGGCCATAACTAAAGCACCCCCAGTACAAATTTTGAAAATCACAATTTTTTTACGAAAACGAATTTATTAAAGTATTAATTTTATTTACTTTTGTGGTATATAGCATTCATTTTGGAATAAATAATTTTGCAAATAATAAGATACACTAGGAAAACTATTTAAAGCCGCAAAAACATTTTTTCTCGGTTGATTTCAAAGTTTTTGCAGACAGGTCGCATATCTTCAGTACATTCTGGAGGACGCCCGTGCAAAACTTCTCGTTATGATGATTCCTTGATCAAAAGGACTCTGCAAAAGGATCCTACAGCATCTTCTACCCAAGTAAGAAACCAATTAAGCCTGTGCCTTAGCGAAAGAACAGTCCGTAGAAGAGCTGCAGAAGCCGGATTATTCAGCCGACGACCAGCAAAAAGAACCTTTCATATCAGCAAAGAACAAGAATGCCAGACTTGAGTTTGCCAAAGCCCACCTCGACTGGAGTGTTCAAAAATGGAAGACTGTACTGTTTTCAGACGAATCCAAGTATAACATAAAAAAAATCTGATGGAATAAGGCGTTTACGTAGACCAAAAGGCGAAGACTAAATCCTAAGTATTGCAAAGCAACCGTAAAACACGGAGGAGGCAACATAATGGTCTGGGGTTGCTTTCTGGTCAAGGAATTGGGCCAAATCATAAGATTGATGGTATTATGGATCGATTTATGTATTGTGATATATTGAAAGATGTGATGTTGCCATATGCTGACGAAGAGATGCCACTTCAATGGATGTTTCAACAGGATAACGATCCTGAACACACTTCAAAAGTTTGCAAAGCCTGGCTACAAAGCAATGGGGTTGAAGTGCTTGGTTGGCCTACTCAATCCCCTGATCTCAACCCCCAAATTGTAAAAAGTATCTTTAGAAAAACCCGCTTAACTTTTTATCATATTGAGAATACCAAAATATTTTTATGGCATATGATTGTTTACTTCATTCGGAATATTTGTGTCAGAATCCTGAACAGAGAAAGTTTAAATAAATGGTGATTTTTTAAAAGCTATAGGAAAGTTTTTCAAAAAAAAAACACATAAAATTCAGAAAAATTCATGAAATCTTTATTTGAATCGATAGTACGGTCCATATAATTTAATGTTTGAAGATTATTTCATGGCAATGTTGACCTTGACTGCGCCTCAAATGGTCCATCCGCTTAGTCCAATTTTGGCATTTCCCCGTTTTTGAGTAACAGAGGCCCAATAGCTGCGAACGGCGACGAATCGATAATTGATGGCCATCATTAACACTGGCCGATACAGCTGCGATATTTTCTTCAGTTCGCACTATACGTAAGCGTGGTGGTGGTTTAATGAATAGCCGCTTCAGTGGGTCGATTAAACTGACCATAAAATGGAAGAAGCGCGCGATGAACTTTCCTAACAGAGCACGCATTTTGATAATAAAATTCAATAATTTGCAAGCGTTGTTCGTTTGTAAGACGGTTCATGGTTAAATTATAGACCAAACTGAAGATGTTTGACAGTGAAACAACACACGAAACGTGCGTCAGCTGTTTAAACCAGTGTTGCCAAAAAGATAGTAGCTAAAAAATCACCCTTCATAAGCAATTGCAACCGCGAATTTTGGATTTTTCAACAATTGCAGCGACTTACGCGACTGGCTACATATATGTTACAAGCGACATTGGTTCTTATTACACAAACAAAAATTCAGTTGGATCCGTTGGCTAGATCGCCAGAAAATCATAAAATAAAACTGTCACGTGTGAAAATCATTTGCCGCGAAAATTAAAATTTTCCAAAAATCAATATATTTTTTATTTTGTCAATTTACTCTAAATTTACCAAAACCCGGTTACATAAACTCTACTCAGTGACCCGCTGTTCGTTCACGTGCGTAAATCTTTGGAGGAGGTGGCATCATCACATCTGTGGTTGGTAATTGTTTGTTTTCATGGTGTTGTTCGATGGTTCGCCTTGCTGTCGTCCCGATACGACATATATCTCTCGATTTATGAGAATGTCCTTTCCTTTTCTATAATTAGCCAGCCGGCTGCCTAAGGGATGTCATAACAATGTCGCACTTTTAACACTGCAGGAGGGGAAGTGGCTTTACTCTATCTCTATCTCTCTATGAAACGTGTGACACCACGCACAGTGGTTTTCTTCCAGCAATAAAGTGTGATAATTAGTGTGATAACAAATTAATTTAGCTTTCAGCTATGTAATTAAATGCAGGAGTCCGTCAGCCTGTTTCTGATGGAGAAAATGACGCAAAATCTTTTAAAAATAGCCATAATTTTAGGGGTTACGTGTCTCCTGCACCCCCGAGAAGATTCTATCTGTAGCTTTTCATTCATTCATATCCTCTTCAAAATCCATTTGCTCTTGTTATCATTGCTGGCGATTGTATTAACACCGGCTGGCCACTGGCTCTCTCCCTCCCTTTGGGATGGTGGTGGTAGTGGCGGTAGGCTGGTGGGCTGGTTTATTGTGCTTTCCTATTATTTCTAGCTGCCATTAACTTGTATTTGTACAGCAAATGAGCGGTTTGGTTCACTATCCATATCCATTCATATACACTTTTGTACATGGCAGACATACACCCCTCACTCCACTGCCTACTCCTCTTCTGCCTGTTTTGTGCACATGGCACATGGACGGATGGATGGATGGGATGGTTAATAATGTTGATACAACCAACAACGCCAACATACATCATCGTCGTCGTTGTTGTACTAGTTCGTTCGTACATGAAAACAAATCAATACGAACAACAACAAAATTCGGATTAAAATATAAACTTTCATGAGCAGCAGCAGCAGCACATACGAGTACATGACCATACTCGTCTAAAAACAGAATGTATTTGTGCTCCTTAAGTAGCAAACATTGCGTGTTTGTCTTCCACTCGGATGATATTCATCGGTGTGTGCTATAGCTGGCATTTGAGAAGCGTTGTGGATTATGTTTTACAAAAAAAAAGATTAATGTTGGCTGTAAAGTCAAAATTTGTGAAAAGGGCCTTTAGAAAAACCCGCGTAACTTTTTATCACCTGGATAATACTAAAATATTTTTTGGCATATGATTGTTCATCAAATAGGGAATATTTTTTCTGACAGGATTGTTTCAAAAACCCAGATAGAACATTTCGGATTTTGCAACAATTTTGCATATATGTTATAAGCGACATTGGTTCTTAAAGCACATGCCAAAAATCAGGCGGATCCGTTGGATCGCGAGAAAATTGCAAAACAATAATGTCATGCATACAAATCACTTAAGCCAAATCTCCCGCAATAATGAAAATTTTGCAAAAATATCCAATTAGTATTTTGTGTTTACTGTGCTCTAGCGAAATACCCAAATTTGTTAACCGAAAAAGATTGATCTTCCAAAAACATGAACGAATTTTAACCCTATTCATTTTTTGTAGAAGTTGGCGTGTAATTTTGCTTTTTAAGCGTGAGGACCTTTATTTAGAACAATAAAATTTTCCGACAATTTTTTTTTTCGTAGAACATTTTAATCCTTAAATACTCCTCTTGAAATGACCTTTTTGGATTTTCTCGAAAAAGGGTCAATTTGACCCATAAGGAGAGGAGCTAGAGGGTTAAGATCTTCCACAAAAATGATCCTCATACAATTCCACAATATAGTTCTGACAATAAGAATTCTCTCAGATATTAACTTACAACATTTTTTTTTCACTTAGTGTAATGCTCCCTTCGACCAAAAAATGAAAATTTTGACCCACTGTAAAAAGAAACACAGACCAGCAGAAGAGAATTTCTGTTCCAAAAATGTAGCTGGCAGTGAACTGCTAATGATAATTGACTGGTATTATCTGTTTTCAATATTTTTGTAGGTATTTTGAAAAACTGGTTAAACCGGTTTGTTTTCTGCTAAAACCGGGTTTTTCTATGTTTATTCTGCAAAACATGCAGAAGAGAATTTCTGTTCTAATGTAGCTGTTCTGATGTAGCTGGCAGTGAACTGTTAATGATAATTGACTGTTATTATCTGTTTTCAATAGTTTTGTAGGTATTTTGAAAAACTGGTTAAACCGGTTTTTTCTGCTTAAACCGGGTTTTCTGTTAAAACCAGTTTTTCTGTTAAAATCCGTTTTTCTTTTAAAACTGGGTTTTTTCTGCTACAACCGGTTTTTTCTGCTAAAAACGGTTTTGTCTACTAAAACCAGTTTTTCTCCTAAAACCGGGTTTTTCTGCTAAACCGGGTTTTTCTGCTAAACCGGGTTTTTCTGCTAAACCGGGTTTTTCTGCTAAACCTGGTTTTTCTGCTAAACCGGGTTTTTCTGCTAAACCGGTTTTTCTGCTAAACCGGTTTTTTCTACCAAAATCGTTTTTTTCTACTAAACCGTTTTTTTTTTCGCTAAACCGAGTTTTTGTGTTAAAACCGATCTTTTCCTCTAAAACCGGGGGTTTTCTGCTAAAATCGGGCTTTTCTGCTTAATCCGATTTATTCTGCTAAAAACCGAGTTTTCCTGCCAAAACCAAGTTTTTCTGCTAAAACCGGAATTTTCCGCTAAAACTGATTTTTTCTAGTAAAACTGTTTTTTTGCTAAACCCGGTCTTTTCTGCTAAACCCGGTCGTTTCTGCTAAACCCGGTCGTTTCAGCTAAACCCGGTCTTTTCTGCTAAAACTGGTTTTTCTGATAGAACCGGGGTTTTCTGGTAAAACCGGATTTTTTCTGCTAAAAGCGGTTTTTTTGCCAAACCTTGGTTTTTCTGCTAAAACCGTGCTTTTCTGCTAAAACATGGTTTTCCACCTAAAACAGTTTTTTTTCCTGCTAAAACCGGATTTCTCTGCTAAAACAGATTTTTCTGCCAAATGCGGGGTTTTCTGCTAAACCCGTTTTTTTGCTTAAACCAAGTTTTTCTGCCAAAACCGGGGTTTTCTGCTAAATACGGGTTTTCTGCTAAAACCGGGTTTTCTTCTAAAACAGTTTTTTCTTCTGCTAAAAACGAGTTTTTCTGCTGCAACCGCTTTTTTTTTGCTAAAACCAGTGTTTTTTGCTAAAAATGGTTGGTTCTGTTAGAACCGGGGTTTTCTGATATAACCGGGTTTTTCTGATAGAACCTGGTTTTTCTGCTAGAACCGGGTATGCGAAAAAACTTCATTGCGTTCGCAGCAGGATCTGAACAACTGGTCCCTTTCATTTTACTGTACACCCCGCTTATTGCCTGAAAGAAACTCACCCTTGAGACCCTTTGGACATGTTTATAGGATTATTTATGTATATTTAATTTTTTCAGAAGTTATCGATATAAAGTGACATATGGTTGATGTGAATCGATTCTGTGGTATTTTGTGTTGTTGTCGTCGTTGGTTTGTGACGTATAAGCGTAAATGAATTGTCTTGGCAGCGCACACACACGTTCGCACAATTGGGTAAACGTGGTTAAAACACATTTCAGTAGTTTTATGGCTTTAATCATAAAAGGCTTTTTGGCCAACCCAATCAGTCTGTCAGTCAGTCAAACAGTCCATTTGTTGGAAGCACCACTACAACGCACACTACGCCTATGCGATGTGCATACATACATATCGTACAACGCTGAGTGGCGGCTATTTCTTCTGTCTGGTTTTGTTGGTTTCTTGAAGGGGCCTACATATCTATATCGATAGCCGCAAAAAAAAAAACAAATGAAAACAAAACAGACGAAACGGCATGTGTATATAGATATGGCCAGCATTTATGTTTATATGACACGCGCTGCTGGATGAGCTACACATGTTCCACAGAGTACGGCTACCTTGGCTTCTCCTTTGTTCATCTACCACCATATGGGCGGACGGGCGGTCGACCGTTTAATTCCCACTCGAAAATATAAATTTTTTGTCCATTATCTTGTCCATTTGTTTGCCTTTCCTTCTTCTTGTTCTCATTCTGTTTGCCTAAAACGAAATCGCAAATTAAAAGAAAACGTTGTGCATGAACCAAAAAAGTTTATTAAACGACAATAGGTTCAAATTTTCTCAATTACATTAGCAAATTTAATTTATATATTTTACATCAATGTATTTGTAGAAATTGCTGAAGATGATTTGCGAACAAGATCGAGGAAATATTAAATACAAATCAAAACAAAAGAATTAAAAAACTCCTGGGTCATATAAAAATTTATCAAAATAAATGTCGAATAACTGATTCAAATATCCATAAGAAAGTGTTTATTTTTATCGTTCTGTATGAAAAACTAAAGAAATATATTATATTAATTAATTCATTAATTTAACACAAACAAATTATAAGAATATTTTTTTAATTTTTTTACTAATATTTGTACAGTGAAACCTCTTCCGAGCGGACACTCCTTTAAGCGGACGCCTCTCTTAAGTGCATAATTCTTAAAATTCATGTTTTATTTTAAAATTTTCATTATAACGAACCTCCAATAAGCGGAGACTTTCTTATGAACGGACACGGACATAAAATATATTTTTTATTTTACCTCCCATAAGTGGACACATTGGACAATTTTCTATGTCGCCTTAAAGAATACTCAAGTTTTTCGCCGATTGGACAAATTTTGGATGACCGTGACTGTCCGCTGTTGACAGGTTTCACTGTACTTCATTTTGGCAGTATAAGTCCGATCCACGCCCAGTTATACGTTAAACATAAGGTAGAACTAAGAGCTATAAATCTTCTGAATACCACATTCACGTAGAAATAGTGTTTTATGAACAGTCGCCAAAAGATGAGAAGAAAAACAATTATTATTTTGAAAAATATTTGTGGATAAATGAAAAAGTTAAGTCCTTCAATTACACTGTACGACACGATTTTTCACCCATGATCAAACTGACCAGATTCTGAAAATATAGCTCAAAAAAAAAATATACGTATCTCCCAGTTTTTCTAGATCAATTCATTTAAGTTTTTTACGAGCAATTCAATTTTTGGACTAATCAGCCAGTATATACCTATATATGTTTAATGTCTTGGTAACCCTACATATTAAAAACATTGATGTTATCATTTTTGTGACAACTACTGTTAAGCAGAATAGACTTTCAAAATATGCTTAGTCCCATAGAAAAAAGAGCATGGACCGCGTTCATAAACGTTATAAATAATTTTTTGGGAAACAAGAGGGCGGAAAATTATAAGGAAATTGTAGAAGAACTGATTGCTTCGTACCATGTGATGGGAGTCAATATGTCCCTCAAAATTTTCTTCACAACCATTTGAACTTTTTCCCGCCAAACTTAGGCGACTTCAGCGACGAGCATGGTGAAAGATTTCACCAAGATATCGCGGAAATTGAAAAGAGGTACAAAGGCAAAGACATGAGGTATATGCTGGCTCCCAAGACATTAAACATACATATATAGGTATATACTGGCTGATTACTCCAAAAATTGAATTGCTCGTAAACAACTTAAATGAATTGATCTAGAAAAACTGGGAGATACGTATATTTTTTTTGAGCTATATTTTCAGAATCTGGTCAGTTTGATCGTGGGTGAGGCCAAAAGTTTAAATTTGTCTTACAGTGTTATAAGAGACTTTAAAAGGATCACGTTTTTAAATATATCTGGTAACCATAAAAACCAGAATTTAAAATCTTATTTTGTTAATGTTATACATAGTGCTTTTAAGTTTGAGAAAATCATAAATATTATGGCGAAGTGCAAACATTAAAACTGATGTATTTAATAACTGTGTGTGAACGTGTTAATATTAATATTGAGACATCCTAGAAAAGGTCGTGTATGTGATCAGAAAATTTCAGTATGAAAATCCAATACACATTTCCTGTGTAATAGGATTAATGTTGGCTATTAAGAAAAAATTGTTAACAGTGCCTGTAGAAAAATTATGGGAATAATTAATAGATAGAACAACAAACCTTATACAACTCGGGTTTATGATTTAATGATATCAAACTGGATACTATCAACTAATTTTGGTCCACTATCGCCTCTTTGAAATTTCAATGAATTTCAAATAAACAATAATAGGACTGTTTTCATTATGTCGGGATAACACGCTGCGATAACAAAAACGTTAATAAAAGTTTAATCAAAATAAAATAAATATTCTTCAAATTGTCGCCAACTACAATATAACCCAGTCAAAACTCTCATTACCAAGTAATGTGGGGAATAAGGCAAAATCAACCACTACTTATTTTTCGGATCCGTTTCTAATTATTTTTATAAAGGGATTGTGAAAAATAAGTACTTCCCACGGACGCTTACGAAAGTTTGAAAAATAAGTACTTCCACGCTTACAAAAAGATTATAAAGAGTGATTTTTTTGAGGTTAGGATTTTCATGCATTAGTATTTGACAGATCACGTGGGATTTCAGACATGGTGTCAAAGAGAAAGATGCTCAGTATGCTTTGACATTTCATCATGAATCGTCTTACAAACGAACAACGCTTGCAAATTATTGAATTTTATTATCAAAATGCGTGCTCTGTTAAGAAAGTTCAGAAAGAAAGAAATTGTGTTCAGCGACGAAGCTCATTTTTGACTCAATGGGTACGTAAATAGGCAGAATTGTCGATTTTGGAGTGAATATCAGCCAGAAGCATTGCAAGAGCTACCAATGCATCCAGAAAAAGTCACAGTTTGGTGCGGTTTATGGGCTGGTGGCATCATTGGACCGTACTTCTTCAAAGATGATGCGAATCGTAACGTAACTGTGAATGGTGAGCGCTACCGTGAGATGATATCCAACTTTTTTTTTGCCCAAAATGGAAGAACTGAACTTGGTTGACATGTGGTTTCAACAAGATGGCGCTACATGCCACACAGCTCGCGATTCTATGGCCATTTTGAGGGAAAACTTCGGAGAACAATTCATCTCAAGAAATGGACCGGTAAGTTGGCCACCAAGATCATGCGATTTGACGCCTTTAGACTATTTTTTGTGGGGCTACGTCAAGTCTAAAGTCTACAGAAATAAGCCAGCACCTATTCCAGCTTTGGAAGACAACATTTCCGAAGAAATTCGGGCTATTCCGGCCGAAATGCTCGAAAAAGTTGCCCAAAATTGGACTTTCCGAATGGACCACCTAAGACGCAGCCGCGGTCAACATTTAAATGAAATTATCTTCAAAAAGTAAATGTCATGGACCAATCTAACGTTTCAAATAAAGAACCGATGAGATTTTGCAAATTTTATGCGTTTTTTTTAAAAAAAAGTTATCAAGCTCTTAAAAAATCACCCTTTAGTTGAACTTTATGATTTTGCAAAGAAATAACTCGCATTCCGCGAAACATGCGCACGCTTCGATTAACATGAAGCAACTAAATTTGCTTCATCAATCGAAAATATCAAATCGTTTTAATCTTCGAGCGACGGTCGCGGCAACATCGAAATGGAAGGAAGACCATGTTACACACAACTCAATGTGTAGCAAAACATGGACTTTCTGCTATCAATAACTACTTTTGTAATTAATTATAAAGCGGTCATTATTTCATACTTCAGAATAATGCAGGGCGTAATGGGCTGCCATTACTAGGTAATGCAAACAATAATGAGGTGGCATTACCGAGTTTTGCTGGGAAATATTTGTATCAAAATAAAATATTTTGTGTTGACTTTTTTGGACGTAGCTAATATTTTCAACATAAAACTATTTTTTCAAAATTTATTTTCATACACATATTGATATTGCTGTTGGCGACAATTAAAAAAGATATTTAGAGTGAAATTTTAACATTTTATTTAAATTTTTGTTATCGCAACTTAGTTATTCAGTCTTCAAGAAAAACAGCTCTAATATCTTGAGATGTTATCTTAATGTAATTTAGACTTAAAACAAAAAATTATCCCCAAATAGGCGAAGAAAAATCCCCAGTGGGTCCCCACCTAAAGTTTTGTAACTCATACAAAAGAGTATAATTTAATAATTTTGCATTTCTATTATATAATACATATTTTTAGGATTCAATCGTATAAAATATGTACATGTATCATCATCCTTTAAAGTTTATCATTTTACTCGAACTCAGCTCTATTAGACAAATATAAATTATAGTAGCTAGGCAGAAGGCATTATATGTTCTGTTGTCCCAGAAATCAATATCTTTATTTCAGGTTGTAATTTGATTTAATCTTGTAATATAGACAAAATTATTTATATAAAATAATGTTTTAGTGAGTTGTCATGAACCTCCCTGTGCAACCGTTATCTAAATTTTAAGCATCTTGCCATAACTACACCCTTTTCAAATATAATTCAAAAGTCACCATTTGAAATTCAAAAATTTCATTTGAAATTCAAAAAATATCAATTGAAATTCAAAAAATATCAATCGAAATTCAAAAAATATCAATTGAAATTCAAAAAATATTTGAAATTCAAAACTCATCGTTTGAAATTCAAAACCCGTCATATGTAATTCAAAAGACACCATTTGAAATTCAAAAGTCGTCATATGAAATTCAAAACTCATCGTTTGAAATTCAAAACTCGTCAAAATTCAAAAGTCGTCATTTGAAATTCAAAACTCGTCATTTGTAATTCAAAACTGGTCATTTGTAATTCAAAACTCGTCATTTGAAATTCAAAAATTAGTCCCTTTGAAATTCAATGTAAATGTAAACAAAGTTATTTAAGAAAAATATACATTAGATGGGGTAGCATTTATTTTTTCTGTAAATTTGGATATTCTGCAGTTTTGAAAACAGATTTAATAGAATGATAAGCAACTAATAATTATAATGATGTAAAATGTCGGTAATTTAATATATAGTTTATAACCTTCTCCAGCTCAGAGAGCAGATGCTCTCTCTATAATTTATAAGGACTTGCATTTTACTTAGGGTCGGATTATTTGTGCGGGAGGTACAACAAATCATAACTATTTTACAGGTATAAAGTGATTGTAAAACCATTTCCAATATTAAATTGTTACTGATCAGTTTTATTTTAACCAAAGCTTATGCCAATTTGTGTGAGAGGTCTAAGCAATATCGCTCATATTGTAGGTGTATATAACGTCTATGAAAATTTTACAGAAATAAATAAATGCTACCTAACTTAATGTATATTTTGCTTAAATAATTTTGTTTGTCCTTTTTGAATTGCAAATGGAATAATTTTTGAATTACAAATGGAATAATTTTTAAATTTCAAATGAAAACTCTTGAATTTCAAATGGTGTCTTTTGAATTACTTGTGACGAGTTTTGAATTGCAAATGACGAGTTTTGAATTTCAAATGATGTCTTTTGAATTCCAAATGACGACTTAAATTTCAAATGTTGTCTTTTGAATTACAAATGACGAGTTTTGAATTTCAAATGATGTCTTTTGAATTCCAAATGACGACTTAAATTTCAAATGTTGTCTTTTGAATTACAAATGACGAGTTTGAAATTCAATTGACATTTTTTGAATTTCAAATGGAATTTTTGAATTTCAAGTGGTGTCTTTTGAATTACAATTGAAAAATTTGTAGTTACTACAGTTTTAATTATTCCTAAATTTATATATTTACAGGGAATTCCTGGGAAATGATTAATTATTTCCCGGTTTCCTGAAAATTCACAAAATTCAAAGAGCAGCACTTTTTTTTGTAAAATTTAAAAAATATTTGATTTCACTTTTAATTTCTATTTGTATTTTTGTTTACCCATTTTATTTTTTAAGGATCATTCCATTGGAACGGGTGTGACACTTTTGCTTAAATGTTTTAATAGCTCCCATCTTCATTGACTGAGATGGTTAATCGGAAATTTCAAATATAATAAATGTCTTAGCGTTGTAATTATTGCAGTAATCTAGAGCATCACGGGTGTGACCTTAGCTTTGAAGAAAATCTTGAGGTTTTACTTATTTTCTTGAATTCTGTAACGTTCTTCCATTACATGACTTTTGTTCATTTTTGTTAATCAAAATAAAAGTACGAATACTTTTTCTTCGAAAGTATTCGTTACCGACATATCTTTATTAATATAGGAAACATAAGGTGACTAAATTGTAACGGGCGTGACATTTTGACCGAAATTCCGTTAAGACGCCAGCCTATATCTGGTAAAGGAAATCAGCAGACTTATTGTTGTCATTATTTTTTTTTGAAATACAGTGGTACTCCGGTTTAACGATTATACGGTTTAACGATTTCGCGATTTTACGATGGAGCATTTCGATTACATTACATATATTACGATGATTATACAAAATTTTGTACTCGGTATTGCGATCATATACAAAATACAAAAAAAGTACAAATTACAACAACGTGGAAACAGAAAACTAAATGTTTCTTTATGAATTCTTAAAAAAGAGGATTTTCAAAGTAAAAACAAAGATATTTATTTTCCTATATATGCTGTGTATTTTGGTTACTCTTGATGAGATTGTAGGCGAGTAAAAAACGAAACGAAAGCAAGAAAGAAATTGATGCTAAGTTTAAGATCATCGTAATGCTGAATCTATAAGTGCTCTAGAGACGAAAAATAGTTTGCCCCCAGTCGGCTGTATCGACAATTATTAAGTCTGGAAAGAATATTTTGCAAAATAGAAAAAACAACTAATTTTGGATGATAATTTTGGTTCAATGAAAACAGGAGAATTTGCTAGGATGGAAACAATACTGTGCCCATGGTTACAAGCCAAAAATAAAAATTATTCCTGTCAAGGGCGCAATACTCCGAATTATATTATCAACTCAAATTATAGCTTTGGTTCATAAATATTTATCTGAATCCTTAATTGCTGGAATAAGCTTTTTACACAACAGAAGAGACGAAGAGGACGATCTTCCATTAGCCACCCTTTTGTTTCAAGACGAGGGTCTAATTCACATTAGAAATTGAATGCAATTGCTAAACACTACCCTTCTAAATAACGAACTTTCGTCTGAAGTCTTAAGTCGTGAATTAGAAGAAGAAAGTGAGGAAGTCGAAGAAAATTAATTTCTGGACGAAGAACCTTTTGAAATCTGCACCATGTGGAGCAAACAAATTCTTCGAAATTGATAGTTTTAACAGAACTGTTTAATGTTTCCTCCAAAGCAGACAACAAACAAAATTTGTTTTGAATTTTCTTAAAAAATGTGTTTGCTTTATGAATAGAGTCGTATTCCGAGTCGATATTTTTATTTTTTGTACTGTTTATAATAAATAATAAATATGAGTCATTCCATTCCACAGCAGACAAAAACACCCGTGACAAATATAATAAAGATATTTATTTAAATATTCAAATATTAATAAACAGGAAAAAATATTCGATATTACGATAATTTCGATTTAACGATACGGTCTGACAATATATAGATCGTTATATCGAGATACTACTGTATAATCAAAATATGTATTGAGATATATAAACATTACGAATATTTATCGGTGTTTTTTTTTTCTTTTCAAAATATAAATTGATTTTGAAAATTTGGGAAAATTCTGCCCCAATGTGTATGTATAGAGAGAGAGAGGTGGTAGGTGGTGCGTGAGAGCCAGAGAAGTCATATAAAAATTAAAATCAAAATCCATCGGCCAAAATTCAATAATTATTAAATTATTGTCAAAATGATGCAGCTGCGTCTTAACAATTCGAATCCATCATAACGATGAAAAGGGGCTGGAGAGCTTCAGAAAGGACTTGAAAACTCAGCTTTAATTTTAATGCGACGCAAAGTGATTCAGAATCAAAATCCATTGGCCAAAATTCAATAACTTTAGTTTTGGTAGACATTTTTGAGTTCTGTAAAAAAATTGAAATTATTTAAGGTCCCAAGGATTATTTTGTCATATTAATATTAATTTTGAAAATTCAAAAAACCTATTTTTTTTTTTACTTTGTCGAACTGTTTCTCACACATTTTAAGAGATTTTGCACTTTTTTTACTAGAAATTGTGAACTTAGCTTTATTATGACACCAAAACTATGTTTGTGCCAAATATTGTTTGTTTGTAAAAAATATTTAAAAAAATATCCTTTTTGAACAAATGTCTTAATTTTTGACCAACACAACGTTTTTTAAAACGCATAAAAAAAACAAAAATTTAGATTTTCTTTAAAATCGAAAAATACGAAAAGTAGTCATCTTTGGATTTTTAATGTTAATATCTTGAAATAATCCGTGGGTCCTTGACTAATTTAAATTTTTTACAGAACTCAAAAATGTCTACTACACATTTTTCAATTGTAATTCAAAAGACATCACTTGAAATTCAAAAGACACCAGTTGAAATTCAAAAATTCCATTTGTAATTCAAAAAATATCACTTGAAATTCAAAAATTCCATTTGAAATTCAAAAAAATGTCAATTGGAATTCAAAACTCGTCATTTGTAAATTCAAAAGACATCATTTGAAATTCAAAAGTCGTCATTTGTTATTCAAAAGACATCATTTGAAATTCAAAGACATCATTTGAATTTAAAAACTCGTCATTTGCAATTCAAAACTCGTCATTTGTAATTCAAAACTCGTCATTTGCAATTCAAAACTCGTCATTTGTAATTCAAAAGACACCATTTGAAATTCAAAAATTATTCCATTTGCAATTCAAAAAGGGTAAACAAAATTATTTAAGCAAAATATACATTATTTATTTCTGTAAATTTTAATATTCTGCTGTTTAGAAAACAGATTTACCCCCATTTAGATTGATAGATAGAAAGTCTGTGGAGTGAGGATATAAAAATTAGAACATTACCCATTGAGAAATATGTTTCGTAGATGTTATATACACGTGAAATATGATCGATATTGCAAGACCTCTCACATAAATTGGCATAAGCTTTGGTTAAAATAAAACTGATCAGTAACAATTTAATATTGGAAATGGTTTTACAATCACTTTAAAATAGTTATAATCTGACCCAAGGTAAAATGCAGGTCCTTATAAATTATATTCAGATGATCTCTGATGATGATGAAATTACCGACATTTTACTTCATTATAATTATTGGTTGCTTATCACTTTATTAAATCTGTTTTCAAAACTGCAGAATATAAATTTGCAAATGCTACCCCACCTAATGTATATTTTTCTTAAAAAATTTTGTTTACATTTTTGAATTTCAAATGAAAACTTATGAATTTCAAATTGTGTCTTTTGAAAGTTTTGAATTACAAATGGCGAGTTTAGAATTGCAAATGACGAGTTTTTAATTTCAAATGACGAGATTTGAATTACAAATGACGAGATTTGAATTACAAATGACGAGTTTTGAATTTCAACGATGAGTTTTGAATTTCAAATGATATTTTTTTAATTTCAAATGAAATTTTTGAATTGCAAATGGTGTCTTTTGAATTACACTTGAAAATGATGTAGAACAAAAGTCATTGAATTTTGGCCGATGGATTTTGATTATGAACCACTGTGCGTCGCTTTAAAGTTAAAGCTGAGTTTTCAAGTCCTTTCTGAACGTCTCCAGCTCCTTTTCATCATTATGATGGATTCGAATTGTTAAGGCTTATTAAAATATTGTTATTAGATTAATTTTTGCAAATGTTTCTTCTGCATTATATAGATATATAAAATATATATATATATATATATATATATATATATATATATATATATATATATATATATATATATATATATATATATATATATATATATATATATATATATATATATATATATATAATGAGTGACATATGGGCTGAATAATTTATCTTCTTAATTCTTGACGTAATTCAAACTCATGCGCCACTCTGTATTTTCCTAATATTTTTATTTACAAAGCATTCCTCTTCTTATGCTATTTTCAGATTAAACTCTCAACAAATTAAAATCCTCAACTATTTCCAAAGGACATCATTCTGTTTGCAATACGAAACTAGTTTTCTCTTTGGCAATTGTACAAGAAGTCTGACCACAACAAAGCGGGTCAGCCATCCAGCACAAAAGCAAAGGCAGTGTGAGAAGAGAAAAAGTGAAATCCTTATAAGAAGGATTAAATGCCTTTTAACAAATTAAATAAAACAAAGTGAGAGGACTTTCTAAAACCTCATCATCATCATCATCAACAACAACAAACACTATACAACGTGTTTTGCTACAATAACGCCCGGTGGTTACTGCGCCGTACTTTTCTACAAATTTGACACAAAGGTAAGTGTGTGTGGGGGAAAGGGGGTTTGCCATAGTTTTCAACCTGATTTATTCTGATCCCAAGATAAATTGGTCGTCATCATCGTCATAGAAATATTTTCTTTTCAAAAATAACAAATTTGTTTTTTTTTAAGTTATTTCGTTCTTTTGTGCTGCAGAAATTTGCCATATCTCACATTGACCCTAAAAAGACAAACCTTTATAATAGGGAAAGTAGTGAAGGTGGTAGTTTCACAAAGCTCAAGATTGTGTAGATAAATAATGGATTTTAGGTTATGTAGAGAGGGGAATGTGTTTGAGTTGTTTGGCCTGAAACACATTTGCATCTAATATAAAATATAAAAAATAACAAATTTGCAGAAATGGGTTCCCAGTTAAATTATCCAACAAATTTGAAATTTTCCAACATATACGAAGGTATATTAATACACAACGAGGTACAATTCATCAGCCAAGGAACTAGTGGTGAATTGTGAACAAATCATCTTTTGATTCCCATACTAGTATTGGACAAAAATATAATAATAATACATTGAATTGTTTATGTGTTTTTCTTGACTATTAAAAATTGGCAATTTTTCAAATATTCGTTAAATTTTTAAAATTTAAAATTTTATAAAAACTAATATTTTTATGATTTAGAAAAAAAAATAAAATTCATGTCACTCCTCAGCAATTTAGAAAATATAAGAATATGCAATTCCGTTTGAAAATGTAGTTTTTGAAAAACGAATACTTGACAACTGTTAAAGGGGTTTTCTTTACTATCAATCAATGGAATCATTCTATAGAAAAATATCTGCACTGTTATATTCAAGAAAAGTAAAAGTAAAAGCAAAAGTAAAGAAAGAACACCAAAAAAAGTAATTCATATCATCGAAAAATCATTTTTATTGATGAGGCCCATTTCCACCTCGGTGGCTATGTCAACAAGCAAAATTGTCGCATCTGGGGCTCAGAAACCCCAAAAGTTATTTACCCTTATTCCAGTTGTCGTCGAGTCAACGTCACTTTATATCAACGTCAACGTCAACATCAATTCAATGCTAATTTGGTATTCTGTAACACTATTGGGTCGACGACGACTGTTAATCGATAATTTACACACAGAACAAAAAAAAAACGCATCTCTAATATTCAGTCAGCTGATTTATGTTGTGTTGTATTTTTGCGGAAAAATATTTTTTATTTCTGATTCAAATTCTGATTCGAGTGATGGAGAAAAGAAATACAATCTAAATTGAAAAGAAAATTTGCAAATTAAATTTGAAAATTAGACTGGAGTCAATTTACCAGATGAAATGTGAGTGGCAAAAATTAAGGAATGTTGGTGTGAGTTTTGTTATCTCTTCAAAAGGTTCCAACATTACTTTCTTGTCAATAAAATAACATTTATGCATGCGCTGGAAAACAATCACATCGACATCAAAATTAAGCTGTCCAGCCGACACTCAGCTGGAGCGATCGCCGCGAAAACGAATTTAACTTGGGACTATGAAAAACGAAAGGAAAGGAAGGAAGCTTCTGTATCCAAACCGTAGAATGGACATTACATTTATCACCCAGAATAACGAATGGACGGTGCCCTCAAAATGTATCAGATATGCACCAGCGGGCTGAGTGTGAATTGCTTGAATCGTTCTCTCTGGTAGCATTACGCTCGACTGTTGTCGACAATTTTCATTTTAATGAAATGTCATGTTGTATGTCTCGGCGGACCAAAGACATTTAATTTTTTTTGTTATTCCATCCATCCCTGCAAGCAACTGGAAGATTTTCAAAATTGTTATCACAATTAAGTAATTAAATTTTTTCAAAATTTTTATCAAAATAAATTATTTTTTTTTTCAAATTTGTTATCAAAATAAATTAATTAAATTTTTTCAAAATTCTTATCAAAATAAGTAAATTAATTAAATTGTTTCGCATTTTTTATTTTAAGTTTTTCCAATTCATCCACAATTTTATTTTTTTTATCATTTTTGAACACTTGGAAAATTTAAAATGTTCAAGTCGTCACGAAAAACGGCGACGACAAAAATCAGAGTCGCGTCAACACAATATCAACGTCACATAACTTACAGAATACCAAATATGCGTCGACGACGATCGATAAATCTCAATATTGACGACGCGAATACCAATTTACAATTGTCAACTCATGACGGAGTCATTTTGTGTCGACGACGACTATTGGAATAAGGAGAAGCCTCTACATCCTCATCGTGTGACTGTTTGGTGCGGTTTATGGTCCGTCGGACCTTACTTTTTCGAAAATGAGGTTGGATCAACAGTTACGGTGAATGGATTGCACTATCGAGAGATGATTTTTTATGGTCGGATTGATCTGGACAACGTTTACTTTCAACAAGACGGCGCTACGTGCCACACAAGCAACGAAACCATTGCTCTTTTACGGGAAAAGTTTCCGGACCGTGTTATCTCTCGAAGAGGTGATCACAATTGATCACCGTGATCTTGTGATTTAACACCTTGCGACTTCTTCCTTTGGGGCCACGTGAAAGATAAGGTCTACGCCAACAGCCCAGCGTCATTTCAAGACCTCAAAGAGAGAATTCGTGATGCTATCGAGGACATAGGGCAGCCACTTTGCGATTTGAATATGGAAAATTTCATGAAAAGGATACGGTCTTTTAAGCGTCGTCGTGGTGGCCATTTGGCTGATGTTTTGTTGTTTTTCATTATTAACGGCATACCTTCCTCTTTATTATGAAATAAACATCCGATCATTTATCTCAAAAAATTGTATTTTTCTTTGAATACCAAAACAACACCTCTTGTTACAAAACCCTGTATATTGAAAAAAATAATTTTATAAATAAATATAATATTTTGATTATTTCAAACCACGCTTATAAGGCAAGGCTACCAATACGTTTACACTATATATATAGAAATAATACTTCAAGTCAATTCAAAAAATAAATATCCTTATATTTAAATTTTCATAAAAGCTTAAATACCATAAATATTGGTGGATAGTGGGTGCTGCAGTTGGTTGTATTTCCATTCAATTTTATTTCCAGAAGTACAAATTTTGAAAATCCATTACCTCACGTACGTAGTGCAAAATAACCTACCTTCATGATTCAAACAATTTTTGCCGTAAAAGTAAAAATGCCGTAAAGTGGAAAATTCATTTTATTTTGCGTGTCTGTGCAGTCAGAGGAATGTATACACCGAATTCCATGATTCTAGCTGCGGCCATTTGGTTGGTACCATTTTAATCTTTTTTTAAAAAGAGGGATAAAAATGGGACCTTCCAAATTATATTATATTTTTTTATAATTATATTTTTCGTTTCTACGCAGTCAATGTATACTCCGAATTTCATGGTTTTAGCCGCGGTCATATGTTTGATACTATTTTTATCCCCTTTTACCAGTTTAACCCCAATAAGTACGAATTTCATTATTTTAGGTGCAGCCGTTTGGTTGGTACCATTTTTAACCCTCTATTCCCATTTTACCCTCTAAAAGTGCGAATTTGGTACGAAATACTTTTATATTATGTATCTACTCAATTAGAGGAATGTACCCAATGAATTTCGTGTTTCTAGCTGTTGTCGTTTGATAGATACCATTTGTATCCCCTTTTGCCCCATTTCACCTCCGTACGAATAAAAATCGCTTCTTAATACTTAACTAACACAGATAAAGAGTGATTTTTTTGAGGTTAGGATTTTCATGCATTAGTATTTGACAGATCACGTGGGATTTCAGACATGGTGTCAAAGAGAAAGATGCTCAGTATGCTTTGACATTTCATCATGAATAGACTTACTAACGAGCAACGCTTGCAAATCATTGAATTTTATTATCAAAATGCGTGCTCTGTTAAGAAAGTTCAGAAAGAAAGAAATTGTGTTCAGCGACGAAGCTCATTTTTGGCTCAATGGGTACGTAAATAGGCAGAATTGTCGATTTTGGAGTGAATATCAGCCAGAAGCATTGCAAGAGCTACCAATGCATCCAGAAAAAGTCACAGTTTGGTGCGGTTTATGGGCTGGTGGCATCATTGGACCGTACTTCTTCAAAGATGATGCGAATCGTAACGTAACTGTGAATGGTGAGCGCTACCGTGAGATGATATCCAACTTTTTTTTGCCCAAAATGGAAGAACTGAACTTGGTTGACATGTGGTTTCAACAAGATGGCGCTACATGCCACACAGCTCGCGATTCTATGGCCATTTTGAGGGAAAACTTCGGAGAACAATTCATCTCAAGAAATGGACCGGTAAGTTGGCCACCAAGATCATGCGATTTGACGCCTTTAGACTATTTTTTGTGGGGCTACGTCAAGTCTAAAGTCTACAGAAATAAGCCAGCAACTATTCCAGCTTTGGAAGACAACATTTCCGAAGAAATTCGGGCTATTCCGGTCGAAATGCTCGAAAAAGTTGCCCAAAATTTGACTTTCCGAATGGACCACCTAAGACGCAGCCGCGGTCAACATTTAAATGAAATTATCTTCAAAAAGTAAATGTCATGGACCAATCTAACGTTTCAAATAAAGAACCGATGAGATTTTGCAAATTTTATGCGTTTTTTTTTTTAAAAGTTATCAAGCTCTTAAAAAATCACCCTTTAGAAGCTTGATATTTAAAGTATCTTTAGTGCATATTCTCTTCTTTGATTTGGCATTTTGGACTTGTATCATAGGGTGCGAATAAGTATTAAAAATAATTTTTGTTGTTTGTATGTATAGTTGGTCTGTTATGTTGTATGTCTTGTAATTTATTTTGGTTTAAGACCAAAGGTTGTGCTGAAGTCTTCAGCAGAACCCAAAATTAGCAAAAAGGCAAAGTGAGACCTTTATTGTTGCAGCTAAAAGTTTACTGCAATTTAGCTGCAACAATAAAGTCCCTATTTTTGTAAATTATGTTAATTATACCCTCACTCTACAGAGTAGGAGGGTATATATCATTTGGGACAGAAAAAAAGTGTAACACATTGAAGGAGTGACGTAAGACCCCTAGTATGTTTGGACCAAATCCGTTTCACGATTTTTTAAGATGTTTGAGCCATGTCCGTCCGTCTGGCTGGTGTACACGATAACTGTCGAAAGAAGTTAAGGAATCAATTCAAACTTTGCACATGGTAATATTTTTCACAAACTTATTTTAATTCCGAAGATGATCGAAATTGCCCCGCCCCTTCGGTTACCTCCCACACAAATGACCCATATTCCTATATTAAATTAAAACTAATGTAATTTCCACGCGGATATTCGAAATCAGCTATATTTTGGTATTTGATATTTTTTTTATAATCACTTTAAGTGTACTAAATATGGAGGGTTTTGTCACGCCCCTTCTAGTACCGCCCACACAAATCACTCTAAACTACGTAAAATTAAAGCTGTTATAACTTCTATAATGATGATCGGAATAATCTGATATTTGGCAGTGCTCTTATAGAGCTTACATACGCATGGAATATGGGCGATATTGCCACACCCCTTCTGGTACCTCCCACACAAAGTGGCCTAAACTTTGGTTACAATAAAACCGACATAACATCCATACGGGTAGTCAAAATCATTTGCAATTTGATTTTTAAAAATGTTTTTATAATTACTTTAAATCTACAAAATATTTACGCTTTAACCACGCCTCTTTTTGTACCTCCCACACAATTGTCTCTGTCCTAGGTATAATTAAAGGCTTTATAGCTCCTTTACCGGCCCTTAAAAAACAAATATGACTTCATATTTGATCATGTTTTTACAATTATTAACAAGTGTGGAAGCTGGGTCAAATTGGCACAAACTTCTAGTACCTTCTAGTACATATGTTCTCTGAGAGTAAGGGTATATATAGGGTCCGCCAAATAACTTTTTTTTTGAAACTTTTTATGCTATAAAAACTACTGAATATTTTCTCAAATTTCTTTTTTTATTTGAAAGTACAATCCTTCCGGTTAATAATGGAAAATAATTTCATTCAAATGGCTGCTGAGGGCACCCCACAAATAATAGTCCAACGATTGAAAAAAAAACAAAAACGTTAGATGACGGACCCTATATAAGTCGGTTTAGCCGACTGACGTTTTCTTACTTGTTTTGTATATCGGTTAGACCACTGTTGCCTTAAATGCATCATGTTAAGTCTATAGACTTTCTTGTTCGCCTTGAAAATATATTTTGTCAGGTCCATAAAGTCCATCATATAAGGCAGAAATCACATGACCATTATTTGCACCCTAATCTTTTGTAGGCATAACCTACAATTCTACTACAATTATCACACGGCCATCAATGCTGGCAGGATACCTTTGTGCTAAAGCCCTCTGCAATTTCCTTCGTAATTTGTATATCAAAAAAAGAAGAATATATAATTCTTCGGAAGCACAGCCAGCCACAAGCTCTCTAAGCATCATCATTTTATTTTGAATAAAACTCAAACGCAGAACGAAGAGGACGAAAAGAAAAGAAACGCATGAAAAAGGTCCAACTTCAGAAGACCACCCAGACTCACCTTTATGAATTGTGTAGCATCACAGCAAGCAGCAAACTGGCTGCGGTGGTTGGTATGTTGTCGTCGTCGTCGTTCGTCGCCGACGCCGCTGTCGCATGTCTCCCATCAGCCAAAGCTTGTGTAGGCTGGATGTTGGCTGCTCTCCGTTTTTTTGTCCTTTCGTTATACGGTATGGACAAATGTTGGCTGGCTGGATGGGATGGTTCTTTGAATGGTGTTTTGACTTATCTTAAGTCTAAATGCTCGTGTGTCTCAAATCCAGAACATGCCACAAAAGCCACACACGCAGAGCCAGCCAGTTCTGTGTTCCAGCATCGCTTTCTGGGCCACACACATACAACACATTCCATTCCATTGATCCCCATAATGTTAATGAATCGTTAACTTACTCTTGTTTTCTTGCTTCCTTTTGGCCTGGCCTAGTGTTCGCTGGCGTTGGTGATGGTGCTATCAAAGGGAGTTAGTTCTATGACAAAGGAGATGAGAACGGGGACGTGAACGTGTATAGCCTTTGGTACTGTTGATGTCAATTGTCATTATGCTGCCACAAAGTTACGAGTAGTCCACTCCTGCTGTAACTGAGACTAATTTTTCGCCGGAAAAAACGTGTTACTGAAATTCTTTTTGTTGTTGTTGTAAACGAACGAACGAACGAACGAAAAAATGTGTCTCGTTTAGAAAAGTTGTTGATGTCCTCATGATGACAACCTCCCCCCCTAGGTGAAATATCACGCATGAGGAACTCTAACCTAAGTTTGTGTGTATCGTTTGGTGGCTTTGGTCAGCGAAGTGAGAGCGTTCTCTCAAATTACAAAAACATTTCATTCTAGTAGTTCGTTGCCGAAAATCATTCAGTTGTTTAAATCGATGAAAATTACTTTTCAATTATTAGAATTTTAGAATTTTAGAATTTTAGAATTTTAGAATTTTAGAATTTTAGAATTTTAGAATTTTAGAATTTTAGAATTTTAGAATTTTAGAATTTTAGAATTTTAGAATTTTCGAATTTTCGAATTTTCGAATTTTCGAATTTTCGAATTTTCGAATTTTCGAATTTTCGAATTTTCGAATTTTCGAATTTTCGAATTTTCGAATTTTCGAATTTTCGAATTTTCGAATTTTCGAATTTTCGAATTTTCGAATTTTCGAATTTTCGAATTTTCGAATTTTAAGAATTTTGTCTGGAAAAAGTACTCGTTTTGTCTGAAAATCGTTTTTATCTTTCCACACAACCTACTCTCTCTCTCTCCCTTACTTGGAATTAATCCGACCATTTATGAACAACTGTCTCAAACAATAATCTCCGAGAAAATCGTTTAGTTTGTGTCCTCTTGAGACATTTTTTCACGGAGACAAACTTTGTCTCTCTTTTTTTTCTCTACAAAAATAAAAGTTCTGAGTTGCCTGAAACAGAAGCTTTGCTTTCATGTCAATTTTTCGATTAGCGGAAAGTTGGTGAGGTTTACAAGTTGTTGTCTAGTCAAACTTTTTGATTCATTTAGAAAGGGCTCCAGACAATTTGGCGGTCGTTGGTGTCCTGCAAAAGTAAGTCATTGGGGTGCTTGCGAATGGCACTATCCCTTCATTATGATTTGATTTGATTTGATTTTTTTTTCTGAAAAGTTCATTCAACTGTCAATGTATAACTTTTGTTTATAAATTTATATCATTCATAAAGCTCCACAGTCTCTGTCTGTTTGACTTTTTCATATCTTTTGTCTCAACTTAGAACTTAGAAACGATACAAAAACACTCGTAATTGCCGCCAAAGTAAAGAAACTCTGCGCATCAAATACGGCCAATAACAATTGAACTTTATGTATTAACAAGAAGAAGAAAAAAAAAGCGAAAAAAAGTCTTGGCAAAATGTGGGTAGGTAGAGAGATGTGTATCTATGTGTGTCTGCATCTGGTTATATTGGAATTCCGTTTCTATGGCGATTTAAAGAAAGAAACATTTAATAACAATTTAACCCACGCCAACAAAAAAAAAACTACGCAATTTGTGTAGTACATCGGTAAGTACTTTATTTATCACCAAAATTGTTTAGAAAGTTTGTTAATTATTGTAGGTCGACATGGTTTTTTTGTGGTAGTGTGGTTAATAAACCAAATTTAGTCTGAGAATTGGCCAAAAAAATCCAATTTTTTTTTCAAGATATTTCTAGTAACAGTAGGAGAAGCAGGTAAAGATGTTCTCTCTTTTAGCTTTCTCCACTATTTCTTTTTTTGGCTGTTCAATGAGGTAATTTTCTGAATTTCTAGAAATTTACATTGGCCTATCGATTTCTTTAACTTTTGTTTCAGACATTCTTTAATTTGGAAAGTATTGTGTTCTAAAGAGTGATTTTTTTGAGGTTAGGATTTTCATGCATTAGTATTTGACAGATCACGTGGGATTTCAGACATGGTGTCAAAGAGAAAGATGCTCAGTATGCTTTGACATTTCATCATGAATCGTCTTACAAACGAACAACGCTTGCAAATTATTGAATTTTATTATCAAAATGCGTGCTCTGTTAAGAAAGTTCATTGCGCGCTTCCATTTTATGGTCAGTTTAATCGACCCACTGAAGCGGCTATTCGGGCTATTGTGACTAAATTTCGCACCAAATTTACATTGTTGGACATTAAACCACCAACACGCTTACGTAGAGTGCGAACTGAAGAAAATATCGCAGCTGTATCGGCCAGTGTTAATGATGACCACCAATTTTCGATTCGTCGCCGTTCGCACCAATTGGGTCTCTGTTACTCAAAAACGTGGAAATGCCAAAATTGGACTAAGCGGATGGACCACCTAAGACGCAGCCGCGGTCAACATTTAAATGAAATTATCTTCAAAAAGTAAATGTCATGGACCAATCTAACGTTTCAAATAAAGAACCGATGAGATTTTGCAAATTTTATGCGTTTTTTAAAAAAAAAAAGTTATCAAGCTCTTAAAAAATCACCCTTTATAACATCGTATGTAAGTACTTATCCTTGTGCTGGAAGGATAAGTACTCATATATATGTATGAAGTATATTCCAAAGACATGGAATATACTTCAGAGTTTTTATACAATTCTTAAGACAGCCCAAATGAGGCCATTACACGTTTAAAGTTTAAGCTTCATTAAATGATTGTTTAAGCGCGAGGTCTTGGTTTTCGTTTCAAATTATTTCATTTATTTTCTCAATATTTCGCCGGATAGCATCTGCGGAAGTTACATAAAAGAGGTAGTATAAGTAAACGTCACAGTTTCTATTTATATAAATAAATAAATAAGAAATAAAAATGTCGACTAAATAATTAACAGAATTTAAGTTTCTTCTAATAAATCCAACTATTTATTTGGAGGCGAATATATTAGTGACCCCTCAAAATGTGACAAATAGATTTTAGATTAGTTTAGTTTACAAAATCGTTTGATTGATACAACCGACAAGACAGACAAGTGCAAATATTCCAAATATAGTTTTCAATTGGTTCCGCAGTTTATACAAAAATTCGACTTTTAAGGAAAACAGTCTAAACAAAAATTACATTATTTCTGGTATTATTTAAAAAATTTAGGTAAATTTAAATTTAAGAAAAATCCTTCTATGAATATAAAGGGTAGGCCATTTAAAATTTTAAATAAAAATCAGTAAATGTATTGATTTTTTTTATTTTCTGGTTTTATTGGAAAGGTTGAACTTTGTCATTTAATAATGGAACACAATATCATGCATATGACTACCAAGGCAGACTCTACAGTACCTCATCCGATCAACTCAATTTTTCAGTACATGACCCGCCAGCTCAAAATCCACACCAAACAGTGACTTATTGTGAAAGCAATGACTTCTCAATAGTCAGGTGTGTGTTCTCAGAACCTCATATGCGGCAATTTTGCTTATTGACATAGCCACCGAGATGAAAATAACCTTCATGAAGGCCTATCTCCATGTAAATTTCTTACAGTTTTCATTAAAGGCTCACTACTTTGGAAATAAGTTTTTAATATAGGGTGCGCCATCTAACGTTTTTTTTTTCAACTATTCAACCATTGGACTATTATTTGTGGGGTGCCCGAGGCAGCCATTTGAATGAAATTATTTTCCATTATTAACCGGTAGGATTGTACTTTCAAATAAAAAAAGAAATTTGAGAAAATATTCAGTAGTTTTTTTATAGCATTTTCAAAAAAAAAAAAGTTATTTGGCGGACCCTATATTTCTCATTCCATTTTGCAAATGGGCATCTCCCAAAAAAGGTCTACCAAAAAAATGAAATCAGACCAACTTACAACTTCTTTTTTCCTTATTTCGACAACTTTTTTATTATGAAACTTGAAGTTAACTTGTTCTCTTTTCTTTTTATTAAAAGTTGAAGTGTTATAACGTTAATTACTTTTTTTAGTTTTTTTCGTCTGTATTTCTTTGGCCTGTGATCAATATTTGATTGAACTGGGATATTGTCCTGGCTCAAGACCATTTTGCTTCTATATTTAATAGAAAGCAAATTTATTTACAAATGGCATGGTGACATTTATTACTTGGCTGCAGACTACCACGATCATGATTTCGACCATGTCAAAAGTCTTTTCAAGTGGCTTCGCAGCGACTTTTCAACATCAACCCCGGCCTCTATAAGGAGATGATTCATACAAACGAACGAGAAGCACAACTCACTTGACGAATTTGCGTTTAAAAAAATCGCACCAAGTAATAAAGCATCTCATTGAGTTGCATATGTAAGTATGTGTATATGCAGGTATAGTTACCCAGCAATACTTCTGCCGTGCCAACGCTCATTTGTTTTAGTTTTTTCCTTTGTATTTTTTTGGTCTATAATCAATATTTGATTTGAACTGGGATATTGTCCCAGTTCAAAAACCATTTGTAAATAAGTTTTCATTCTATTAAATATAGATTGCAAAATGGTCTTGAGCCAGGACAATATCCCAGTTCAAATCAAATATTGATTACAGACCAAAAAAAATACAAACGAAAAACTAAAATTAAAAATATATATCTAGACAAAAAATAAATATCGTTTTCGTGTCTAGGACACCAAAATACATCAGATAATTTCATACAAATACAAAATATTAGCAAACTAATGTTTAATTTATTAATAATGCCATATTTATGGCTGCTTTTTGCAGACGAGCTTAATGTTTATTGTGCGCATTTCATTTGCTACCTTTATTGATGAACTTCAGAGCCAACCCTCGTTACGTTATGGTTTAATGTTACAAATCATCCCATGTATCGGACGGTGGGAAATTTATAAAATAAAATAACAAAAACCATGATGATGAATGGCAAATAAAGTTGCCCGGAGCATATCCAAATTGTATGAATATCATTTTTGACGTAGTCTCAGTTGAATCCAGTTTAGATTCAAGTTTCTGTCGGTTAATGTGAACAACTGCCAGTAGTTTCTTATATCCGTTTATTGTGTATTTTATTTTTTAGGTTTTGTTTATGGTTTATGGCCGTAACGCTTGATTTTGTTTCGTTTTTTTTTTTTGTTTTCTATTCAAGCGCATTTCTCTTTTGGCACAGGCAACTTAAACGACGGAGTGTGTGGAGCGTGTGGCCCGCACCAAAAGAAATAGTAATTTCGAGGACAACAAATTAGATTTCAGGGTCATGAGTGGTGGTAATATTAGGAGACGGCCTGAAATGATAACACTGTTGGGGCAGCCAGCAGCAGTACTTTTCTTCGTTTAAATATCATTGGGTCCAAGGGGAGGGGGGGATTGGTCATATTCGCCGGATTGGTACTGTGGTCTGCGCTGAGTTTTATGACCAATTTCTCTTACTTCTTACTCATCATTGCATGTTGTGGTCAATGTTGGTTGTTTGATGGTTGGTTCTTGTTTGGATCAGTGGTGGTGGTGATTGCTCATTTCATTTCTTGGCTAATTTTAGTTTTATGAAGTCTAGCCAATCTGTCATGTACATATTCATAAAAACCCCCAGAGAAAGAGAGAGAGTCGATAATAAACGAATTACAACGAACAAAAATGGCATCTAAAGTCTTAATTACCCGCAAATGTTCGCATTACGTTGCCATTCCATCAGAGACTGAATGTCTCAAGTTGGATTTTGGCAATTTGCTCAAGAAATCCCTTTTCAATTGTTTTGAAAAAGGATTTGGTTGCATTTTAAAGGGATTCTATGATGCCAAACTTCTGCTGGTTGGTTTGTGTGTGTGTGTGTTAAGTGAATATTCTGTTTTTTTTTTTTCTTCTTCTTTTTTATATTTTTATATCCCCACTTGACTTTAATAAAATCCATCCACTTTAATCTCAACACGTGCACTTTATTCTCGCTGTTCGTTAAGAGCTGCCATCTTGATAGACAAATTACAAATTATTCATGACCTTTTTGTGTATAATAGCCTCCCGGCCATAGGATGCACAGTGACGGAATTGCAAAGAAATTCTATATAAATGTGGGTACCAGAATTTCACACAATCATAGTTGAGCAGAACTGGGCTCCGCAAAATCTTTATAGAATTCATAAAATCGATATCAGTATCCGATTGTTAGGTATTCGAAAAAGCGAATAACACTTTGCAACAAAAATAAAATAAAATAATTAATCGAAATATTGGGAATAAATAAATTATCAAAAAAAAACACCCGTTTTTAGGACCGGACAAATCAAAAATAAAACAAAACATGTAATAAGCTTCAGTCGGCTAAATCGATTTAAATACACCCTCACTCTCAGGGAACATATGTACGGAAGTTATAAGGAAGTAAATTTTACGATAATTTATGTGGTGCTAGCAGGTTCGTGTCACATGGTCACAGCATCCACATTTCTAAAACAATTGTAAAAACATGATCAAACATCAAGTCACAGTGGATTACATGCACCAGTTTAGAAGTTATGAAGGATTTAATATTGTCTAGGATAGAGACAATTGTGTGGGAGGTACAAGAAGGGGCGTGACTAAAACGTAAATATTTTTAGATTTAAAATTATCTGTAAATATCAAATTGCAAATGATTTTGACTACCCGTATGGATGTTATGTCGGTTTTATTGTAACCAAAGTTGGTTGGTACCATTTTTATCCCCTTTTTCCTATTTTACTCCCTTAAGAGTATGACTTTCTAAAATCTCTTTATTTTACGTGGCTACGCAGTTAGAGGGATGTACACATCGAATTTCATCGTTCTAAAGGGTGATTTTTTAAGAGCTTGATAACTTTTTTTTAAAAAAAACGCATAAAATTTGCAAAATCTCATCGGTTCTTTATTTGAAACGTTAGATTGGTCCATGACATTTACTTTTTGAAGATAATTTCATTTAAATGTTGACCGCGGCTGCGTCTTAGGTGGTCCATCCGCTTAGTCCAATTTTGGCATTTCCACGTTTTTGAGTAACAGAGACCCAATTGGTGCGAACGGCGACGAATCGAAAATTGGTGGTCATCATTAACACTGGCCGATACAGCTGCGATATTTTCTTCAGTTCGCACTCTACGTAAGCGTGTTGGTGGTTTAATGTCCAACAATGTAAATTTGGTGCGAAATTTAGTCACAATAGCCCGAATAGCCGCTTCAGTGGGTCGATTAAACTGACCATAAAATGGAAGCGCGCAATGAACTTTCTTAACAGAGCACGCATTTTGATAATAAAATTCAATAATTTGCAAGCGTTGTTCGTTTGTAAGACGATTCATGATGAAATGTCAAAGCATACTGAGCATCTTTCTCTTTGACACCATGTCTGAAATCCCACGTGATCTGTCAAATACTAATGCATGAAAATCCTAACCTCAAAAAAATCACTCTTTAGCTGTAGTCGTTTAGTTGGTACTATTTTTATCCCTCTGTACCCATTGTATTCCTTGAAAATACACATTTTGAAAAAACAAACTATTATTTTTCGTTTCTACGAAGTCAGAGGAATGTATACTCCGATTTCATGACTCTAGCCGCGGTCATCTGTTTGGTACTGTTTTTATCCCCTTTTTGCATTTGAACCCCAAAAAGTACGTATTTTGAAAAATCCGTTTAGTTTTCGTGTCTACCCAATCAGAGGAATGTGTACACCGAATTTGTCTACTATTACTCTAAGTTCAGCCATTTTTGGTACCATTTTTACCCCTTAAAAGTACGAATTTGGAAACAATACTATAATAATAATAAGGTATGAACATATCGAATTTCGTGTTTCTAGCTGTTGTCGTTTAATATGTACCATTTTTATCCCTTTTTTGTTCCATTTCACCCCATACAAATCAGAATCACTATATGGTGCACGTTTTTGATACAGGGGGAATGCGCATATCAAGTAAGTACAAGCAGACTTATTGAGAAAATATGCTTAAATACTCTAAAATATTAGGGATTATTATGGGTATTTTTAGTCCTTGTGAGGGAAACATTTTTCCTTTTGCTTCAATACGTGAAGACGGCAATAAGTGTCATAATCTACAGTTATCGATATACATTAATATGTATATAGATCTTAAAAAGGCTTTATTTTCTTCGCTATTAGAAAATATTACAAAATTCTCTTGTTTTCCATTTTGTAAATGAGATTTTTGTGCTAAATTTTTGATATTAGACATTTTTTGATTTTAGACAATTTTTGATTTTAGACAATTTTTGATTTTAGACAATTTTTGATTTTAGACATTTTTTGATTTTAGACAATTTTTGATTTTAGACAATTTTTTGAATTTGAAAAAACGCGTACTTAAAAAAGTACACGTAAAATAAAAAATAAAAAGATTGTTGAACGACTGTTACTAAACCACTGGTTGTACGTCAAAGAGACATTTGTATTCCTCATAACTACTTCGATCGGGCTTATATAGGGTCCGTCATCTAACGTTTTTTTTTTTTCAACTATTCAACCGTTGGACTTGTACACTCTTGTGAGTTCTGCAAGTGGACTGTAATTATTTCGATATGACTCACAAGTTTGTAAAACCATGTAAGATCACAGTAAATAAAATAGAAAAGAAAAACAGGATGTCAGTTTCAGTTCGATTTATTGCAGTCGTTTGACTTCTTACCGCTTCAGTCGTGATGATCCAAGTGGCCGACTTGTTGCAGGTAGAAGGAAAACGCAGATCAATTTGTGAAATTCAGCAAAACAACAATTGGAAACTTCATGGAAAACCTTCGTCAAATTGAGTAAAAGCTCTTTCATCGAGCGCAATTTGACGTAGGGTTGCATGAAGGATTATAAAATTATAAGAAAGGAAACTATTCGTAGAATTCAGTGGGAATTATAACTAATATTTATAATTCATATAATACGTATAGTGAGGTAATTCAGTGTATCATAGTAAATCTAATTTCATTCAATCTTAAAGCTAGGCGAACTTGTAGAAGTTCGTTGTTGTTGAACACGGTTCAACATGTTGTTGTTGAACACGGTTCAACATGTTGTTGTTGAACACGGTTCAACATGGCGCCACCTCTTGCAGTATTGCAACATTTAAATTGGCATGTTCCTGATATTGTCCACCCGAAAACCGTGCTCTGAGCGATTGGCATAGTGGATGAAGTCTGGATGAGTCCTGCTTGCAGCACCTTGGACATCTGGTCATTGGCAAGCAGAATCTCGATTCGTGACGGGCTATAGAAGGTTGGATCGGCGTGGTCAGGGATGTGGTTGTAGATTTGTGTTAGCCTCTTTTCTGTCGTCTTCTCTGGCAGAGGCGTATTTAATTGCTGTCGTACCAGCCCAGTAACTTGTATTTTCATCGATGGGTCATGGTACGATTGCAAATTGACGGTGCAAAATTCCTTACTGTCCCGTACAGTTGTTCGTAACTTTACACGGTCCACCAAGGACTTTAGTATAACCGTCTGTGCAGCACCAGAGTTTAACATCAATCTTGTGTTATCTGTTCCCCCCAGAAGCGAGAAATCTTGCCATCGCTGTTGGCAGAAAGACATGTTGCCTGGACCGTGTGCTTAATCGCTCGCCGATGGCCCGATTTGTTTTGCTGGACTTAGGCAGTTCTCGCTGGTGGGATGGTTGACAACGACGTTCCGACTTATTTGACCGACGTGTTGGAAGACGGTTAGATGCAACAGGGCTTCTGCGTCGAGATGGTGACCTGTGATGATCGGTAGAGTTAAACTTCCTCCTCGTTTGAGTCAACAGGACTATTATTTGTGGGGTGCCCGAGGCAGCCATCGGGCTTATATAGGGTCCGTCATCTAACGTTTTTTTTCAACTATTCAACCGTTTGACTATTATTTGTGGGGTGCCCGAGGCAATGAAATTTTCCGTTATTAACCGGAAGGATTGTACTTTCAAATAAAAAGAGAGATTTGAGAAAATATTCAGTAATTATTTTATAGCATTTTCAAAAAAAAAGTTAGTTTGCAGACCCTATACTTAAAAAATACGTTTGTGGTGTGAGTCTTTCCATGATATCTTTCCAAACGATACTGAACAAAAATTACAAATATGTCAAAACGTCTATTGAAAATCAAAACTCACAATGAATTACCCGATATATAAATAGGACTTATTTGCCCATGTATTGATGCGACATTGAAGAGCCGATATCTCGAAAACTAGAATACATGAATCGAATATTACAAACGCAATTTTTTAGCCATTGTCAAGTAGAATGTTTACCAAAACAGTGATGGTCCAAATTCCACATTTTTGGTGCGATTTGTGTTTGAAAGAATTTCCTAACCCCTTAAGGACTACAACATTTCTTTTTAATTTTTGATCCTCAAGTAACCATTACGATCCCATCCTGAAATTTTGATAGGTTTTATGGAAAACTGTGGTCTATTTTCTGACAATTGTGACAAAAAAATCTAAATGGCATTATGTAAGGATATTCAAGGATAAAAGATATTTTGACATTTTACTATTTACCTATCGCTGATGTCACATATCTTGTGGTATAAATTACTGTAGTTTCCTATGGCGTTAAATACTTGTTTTGTGCGAAACATTGGAAAAAGTCCGATTTTTTGTGTTTTTTACATATCGTCCTTGCGCACATTGAAGACTTTTTTAAGACATTTTTCATTTTTGGACAGTAATACCAATTATTACTTTGCTATTTCAAAGCGATCTAAAAAATCTATACGCTCTAGTCTACATCCCCTTCGCCGTAGTTTTAGCTCGCAACTATATGATAAAAGTATAATTGAACGTTTGAGAAGTATTTCAAGTTGTAATTTTGAACCAAAATCATTTCATGGTTAAATTATAGACCAAACTAAAGATGTTTGACAGTGAAACAAAACACGAAAAGTGCGTCAGCTGTTTAAACCACTGTTGCCAAAAAGATAATAGCTAAAAAATCACCCTTTATATAATGGAAATAATACTTCAATTCATAAAGTAAATATAAGGCAGCAATCATAAATACCCTAAATATTGGGGGACAGAGAGTGTATTTTCAGCTACAGTCGTTTGGTTGGTTGTATTTCCTATTTTAATTTCAAATATATAAATTTCGAAAATACCTTTCCTCTCACGTACGCAGTATAAGACAACTTCCATTCTACAATTTTTTGTCGTAAAAGCAACAACATTTGGAATTTTTTTACGTGACTATGCACTCAGAGGAATGTATACTCCGAATTCCATGATACTATCTGCGGCCATTTTGTAGCTACCATTTTTATCCACTTTTTCGCATTTTACTCCTTAAAAGCACGACTTTCGAAAATTTCATCATTCTAGCCTTGTAGTTGGTATCATTTTTATCCCTCTGCTCCCAATGAATCCCTTGAAAGTTGGAATTTGGAAAACCCCTTTTTCGTGTCTACTCAGTCAGAGGAATGTATACAGCGAAGTTCATGGTGCTAGCTGCATCCATTTGTTTGGTACAATTTGTGTACCCTTTTTCCATTTTACACCCTAAAAGTACGAATTTCGAAAATTTCCTTTATTTTATGTGTGTACGCAATAAGAGGAATATATACACCGAATTTCACTATTCTAGGTGTAGCAATTTGGTTGGTACTATTTTTATCCCTCTATCCCCATTTAACCCCTTAAAAGTACGAATTTAGAAAAAATACTTTTATATTATGCATCTACTCAATTAGAGGAATGTACACAACGAATTTTGGTTTTCTATGTGTGTTCGTTTGATAGGTACCATTTTTATCCCTTTTTGTCCCATTTCGCCCCCTACAAATAAAAAACACTCTATGGTGCCCTTTTATGCTATAAAGGGAATGCGAATTGCAAATATCAAGTAATTACAAGATAATATGATCAAAAAACATGCTGAATTACTCTAGTATCTCTCTTCAGTCCTTGTGAGTGAAAAATTTTTCCCTCTGGGCCGATTTCGCCCTCTTTCAACCCCAACAGATCTGCAACCATAAGACACATTTAGAAAAATTTTGAACCCCCTAGCTCATTTCGTTCGGCCGCTATCGTGCTTTCAACAGACAGACAGACCGACGGACATAGCTAAATATATCGTCTTACAATGTTACCACGACCCAGAATATATATACTTTATGGGGTCTCCAATGAATATTTTAAGGTGTTTCAAATGGAATGACAAAGTGAATATACCCCCATCCTGGAGGTGGTATAAAAAGTGAGAACTTAATACATATTCTGATAAAATGTATATCTTCAGCGATATACTACGAAATTCCATTTTCCAACATATTAGATCACCACTTATCCTTTTTCTGAGTATTAGAGTGAGTGTGACACTTTTTTTTATTTTCTCAACAAAGTGTGAGAAACTTCTTCAGTTCTACTGTATATAGACACATGAAATGAATTTAAGAAGAACGAAAACGAAAACCAATGACAACTGCAATATCCTTGGATTTTTATGGCTTACATTTACATATCATTCGTAAAAGGATTGATTTCATGGCTGCGCTGAAACGAATTTTATGTTCATGGCAATTTGCATGGAAAGATTTCCAATAAAAATTGTGAAAATTGAATATTTTCATACTTTTTTTCACATATAACTTGTATTTGGAATCTGGCCAGAGTCAACCATAGGGTGCGAGCGAATACAATTCAATGTGTTCATATCCTTATTATCATTACACAGTGGTTCAGATACCAAAAACTAGACTATATAGATAACAACACAGTACTCATTGCGAGGGCAGTTCATTCAGCCTTCCCTCCCCTAAAACCACTGTGTTTCATGCTTTCATGATTGTATCACATTGTTGTTAATTTGCATATGATTATTGTAATTTGTCGACTTATTTGGTGGCAGACTGCTCCTGCTGTTCTCGGTTTAATTGAAATGTGTAAAACATTGGCATGACACATCCAAATTAATGCTGTCGCCCCCTTCGCTCCCCGCTCCCTTCGATAAATGCAAACTCAACATGGGTCTCTGGTTCTCAGTCATTGAATGGTATTTATAACATAAAAACCACAAAGAATTAAATTCTTTAAAAATACACATGATTGTGGTGATAAATATGCAGAAAAATAAATAAATTAAAGATACCTATCCATGCACAGTGGTTATGTGTTGTGTATGCTGTATAATTTATATCGGCTTCATTAAATTATTCGTTTTAAATAACAGGCAAAAATAAGTGATGGAGAAAATAATCAATGATTTCTATGAAAAACAAATATTTTTTTTAAATTATACAAAATAAGGACAGCACTCTATAAACCAAGGCGAAGTAATATGTTTAACACCAAAAAATATACGAAATACAAAACATGAGTATTGATATACCGATCGGCTCAGAATTTCTAGCTGAATTACAGTCACAATCTTTAGCAGTCTATCTAATAATATTACTAATAATTATTTTATTATAAGAAATGTCCAGATTATATATATTTAATAATTCCAATTGTAACAACCCATATTTGTTTAGTGCCAAAAAAGTAAAAAAAAAATTAAATTTTTAAATTTTAGTTTTTTTCGTTTGCATTTTTTTGGTCTGTAATCAATATTTGATTTGAACTGGGATATTGTCCTGGCTCAAGACCATTTTGCTTCTATATTTAATAGAATGCAAATTTATTTACAAATGGCATGGTGACATTTATTACTTGGCTGCAGACTACCACTATCATGATTTCCACCCTGTCTAAAGGTTTCATTCAGGTGGCTTCGCAGCGACTTTTCAACATCAAACCCGGCCTCTATAAGGAGATGATTTTCACAAACGAACGAGAATCACAACTCACTTGATTACAGACCAAAAAAATGCAAACGAAAAAACTAAAACAAATGAGCGTTGGCACGGCAGAAGTATTGCTGGGTAACTATACCTGCATATACACATACTTACATATGCAACTCAATGAGATGCTTGTAAGATGGCATGTGTGCTTTATTACTTGGTGCGATTTTTTAAACGCAAATTCGGCAAGTGAGTTGTGATTCTCGTTCGTTTGTGAGAATCATCTCCTTATAGAGGCCGGGTTTGATGTTGAAAAGTCGCTGCGAAGCCACTTGAAAAGACTTTTGACATGGTCGAAATCATGATCGTGGTAGTCTGCAGCCAAGTAATAAATGTCACCATGCCATTTGTAAATAAATTTGCATTCTATTAAATATAGAAGCAAAATGGTCTTGAGCCAGGACAATATCCCAGTTCAAATTTTTAAATTTTTTCAAAATAAAAAATTATTTCCATCAAACAAATATAAATCTTATAAAAATAAGAAGATTAAACAAAATTACAAAAAATTATTAAAAAAAAAATTAAATGATTAAAAAAAGAAAATTTTGTTAAAAAAATCAAAATAAAAGATTTAAAAAAATATTTTTTTAGATTTTTTTTTCAAAAAAATACGATTTTTTTTTTCAAAAAAATACGATTTTTTTTTCAAAAAATACGATTTTTTTTTTTAAAAAATACGATTTTTTTTTCAAAAAATACGATTTTTTTTTTTCAAAAAATACGATTTTTTTTTTTCAAAAAATACGATTTTTTTTTCAAGAAATACGATTTTTTTTAAAATACGTTTTTTTTTTCAAAAAAAAAAAAAAAACGATTTTTTTTTTCAAAAAAAATACGATTTTTTTAAAAAAGAAAAAAATCCAAAATGGGATTTAAAAAAATATTTTTTAAGGACTTTTTCTATGGGGAAGCGAAACTTATTATACAAATACAAAACATGAATACTGATATACCGATCGGCTCAGAATTTCTAGCTGAATTACAATCGCAATCTCTAGCAGTCTATCTAATAATATTACTAATAATTATTTTATTATAAGAAATGTCCAGATTATATATATTTAATAATTCCAATTGTAACTAAAAAATAAGGGTTGTTTAGTGCCAAAAAAAAGATAAAAAAATTAAAAAGATTTTTTCAAAATAAAAAATGATTTCCACCAAACAAATAAGATTTAGAAAAAATTAAAAAGATTACAAAAAATGGTTAAAAAAAATAAATAATTAAAAAAAGAAAATTTTGTTAAAAAATCAAAAGAAGATTTTAAAGATTTTTTAAAAGAAAAAATTAAAGAAGGGATTGAAAAAAAAAAATATTTTTAACGACTTTTTTCTATGGGGAAGCGAAACTTATTATAGCCATCGTAATTATCTTCTATTGAATATTTAACCGCCCTAATCGGAATTATATTAACAAAATGTGTTTAGAAATATTAAATTAATTTTCGACCAAAGTTGAAATTTTAGTAAAATAATTGAAAAAATATATCCATAAAAAATCATGCCTTGCATTTATGTATCTGTACGACTCAATACTCATTTTTAGTTTTCTGATTCAAAATTTCTAGCTCCTTTCGTTTAGATGCAAGCGTGATTTCAACAGTCGGACAGACGGACGGACATTAGAGCGTACCAGGTTACAAGTAAAAAAAAAAAAGTTCGCCGTACACCTTCGAATATGAAGTATTATTGAAAGGTAGTTTCAAAAAAAAATTTTATTTTTTTATGCCGAACGTAGGGGTTGCGCTTTTACATTTTTCTATATAACTTCTGCATTTATAAACGGATTTTAAAGTGTGATACATCGATGTTTTTGTCTCGACGAGGCCGAATTTTTTGTCTTTGAAGTCATTGAGCTCAAGCATGATTCATGATTTTATGCGAGCTTTAATTTTCTGATATTAGAGTGGTACATTAGGGTAGTAGCAACTGAGATATGATGGGTAAGTACCAGAAGGGGGTGCTTGACTCAACGACTTCAAAGACAAAAAATCGGCCTCGTCGAGACAAAAACATCGATGTATCACAATCCGTTTATAAATGCAGAAGTTATATAGAAAAATGTAAAAGCGCGACCCCTACGTTCGGCATAAAAAAAATATTTTTTTTTTGAAACTACCTTTCAATAATACTTCATATTCGAAGGTGTACGGCGAACTTTTTTTTTGAGGTACGCCCTAACGGACATGTCTAAATCGTCTTAGAATTTTATGACGATCAAGAATATATATACTTTATAGGGTCTCAGGTCGATATTTCAAGGTGTTACAGACGGAATGACAAAGTTAGTATGCTCCCATCGTGGAGGTGTAGGGTATAAAAATGAGATAAAATGCCTTTTTCTTTAGATTTTTGAACGCTGCTATTATTTTGACCGGTCCAAAATGTCGAATAATCCAAAAAATGTGAAATTCCTTAAATAATTAAAATCATATCACCAAATAAAGAATTATTTTGTGTTTGTAACCTCATAACACACAGCATTTAATGCAGTAGTAGCAATAAAAAAATTATCACACAAATAAATATATGAAAATGTTTGTTAAGCTCTGGTGCGCTGCTATTTTTTTGACCGGAACTGTATAATTTCGAAAACTGCTATTGATATTTTTAAATATCCAATGTTTGTTATTCAAAACATTCTAATTTGTTAGAGAGTGTTGGAGGTGGATACCCTCACATATTCGTCATATAAGCCTTTTCCTAAATTGTTTTCTTTTTTAAATAGCCTTTCGGTTGGTTGTTTACATTAAGAACTATTTGTTAGATCTATTCCTCCCCCCCCCCAATTAAAGTAGTCATTTGGCTAACCTTCAATTTGGCTAATGTCCACATTTCGTTCATCTAATAATAGTCCGAACTATTATTACGAACATTTAATTCCTCCCCCAACCACCGCCTAACCAACAAATAAATGTTGGAGCTAAAAATAAATAATAATAAAAACAAACAGAAAATGAGCTTGTTCCCACTTAACATTGACATTTACTCGACAATAAAACGCTAATGATATTACATTCATACATACATGTGTTTGTGGGGCTTATTCCTGTTACGCGAAAGGCTATTCACTCGAACAAGAACTACACTATGCCACACAAGTATGCGTAGGCTGGCTGCCATAGGTGTGTGGTGAGTGTGTGTGCCATGCCACAGCTCAGCTGTCAATCAAGAAGAGCTCTAATAAGTATTTGCATAGCAAATCGCTACTCCCCCCTGTAGGCCCCACCCAAACCCAAAAATATGCAGGTTGGTGTGTGTATGTGTGTCTCTCCATCACAGACATAATCTCTCCATGAATGCGAATCAGCCCCAGCAGAGAGATGTTATGGCCGTTTTGCGGTTGCCTGGGTTCATTAAAGGTGTCACAACATGTCATATTTCATGGCACAGACATGATTCTGGCGAAGACGAAGAAGAAGAGGAGGAAGGAAGGAATGGTGGTGGTGTGTGTGTGTGTTAGTGCGGTTTTCGTCATCATAAAAATTCATTTGAATTCCTTTTTTGTATGAGGTCATAAATTCTCCAAGTTCCTTCCTCAGCCACCGCACACACACACGTGGCAGAACATTGCCTCCCGGTAAATGGACGATGCTTTCGAATATGTGTTATCTGTCGGTGTGTCGTCGTCATTAATTTACCTGAATTTGTTGTCACTGAATTCTCATACCCCCGTGTGACACTCGGTGTTCTCTGTCGTTTTTTGTTTTTATGTACCATAGGACGTATTGATGAACAACAAATTGCTTTTTAATAGCAAGAAGAGGTGGGATGACAACATGAAAATCTTAAAAGATTCCCTCCCCTTCAAGTCACTAAAGGGACTACACCATTTTCAAGTGTAATTCAAAAGACACCATTTGCAATTCAAAAATTCCATTTGAAGTTAAAAAATTATCACTTGAAATTCAAAACTCGTCATTTGTAAGTCAAAACTCGTCATTTGAAATTCCAAAGTTTTCATTTGAAATTCAAAAATTATTCAATTTGAAATTCAAAAGATTGCATTTGAAATTCAAAAGATTGCATTTGAAATTCAAAAATGTAAAGAAAATTATTTTAGAAAAATATACATTAGGTGGGGTAGCATTTTTTTCTGCAAATTTGAATATTCTGCAGTTTTGAAAATAGATTTAATAAAATGATAAGCAACTAATAATTATAATGATGTAAAATGTCGGTAATTGCATATAATTTATAAGGACTTGCATTTTACCTAGGGTCGTACAACAATAAGGTACAACAAATAAAGAGTGATTTTTTTGAGGTTAGGATTTTCATGCATTAGTATTTGACAGATCACGTGGGATTTCAGACATGGTGTCAAAGAGAAAGATGCTCAGTATGCTTTGACATTTCATCATGAATCGTCTTACAAACGAACAACGCTTGCAAATTATTGAATTTTATTATCAAAATGCGTGCTCTGTTAAGAAAGTTCATTGCGCGCTTCCATTTTATGGTCAGTTTAATCGACCCACTGAAGCGGCTATTCGGGCTATTGTGACTAAATTTCGCACCAAATTTACATTGTTGGACATTAAACCACCAACACGCTTACGTAGAGTGCGAACTGAAGAAAATATCGCAGCTGTATCGGCCAGTGTTAATGATGACCACCAATTTTCGATTCGTCGCCGTTCGCACCAATTGGGTCTCTGTTACTCAAAAACGTGGAAATGCCAAAATTGGACTAAGCGGATGGACCACCTAAGACGCAGCCGCGGTCAACATTTAAATGAAATTATCTTCAAAAAGTAAATGTCATGGACCAATCTAACGTTTCAAATAAAGAACCGATGAGATTTTGCAAATTTTATGCGTTTTTTAAAAAAAAAAAAAGTTATCAAGCTCTTAAAAAATCACCCTTTAATAACTATTTTAAAGTGATTGTAAAACCATTTCCAATATTGAATTGTTACTGATCAGTTTTATTTCAACCAAAGCTTATGTCAATTTATGTGATATCGATCATATTTCAGGTGTATCTAACATCTACGAAACAAATTTCTCAATGGTTACCCATTCTTATTTTTATATCCTCACTCCACAGACTTTCTATCTATCAATCTAAATGGGGGTAAATCTGTTTTCTAAACAGCAGAATATTAAAATTTACAGAAGTAAATAAATGTTACCCAACCTAATGTATATTTTGCTTAAATAATTTTGTTTACCCTTTTGAATTGCAAATGGAATAATTTTTGAATTTCAAATGAAAACTTTTGAATTTCAAATGAAAACTTTTGAATTTCAAATGAAAACTTTTGAATTTCAAATGGTGTCTTTTGAATTACAAATGACGAGTTTTGAATTGCAAATCACGAGTTTTGAATTACAAATGAAGAGTTTTGAATTGCAAATGACGAGTTTTGAATTGCAAATGACGAGTTTTGAATTTCAAATGATGTCTTTTGAATTACAAATGATGAGTTTTGAATTCCAATTGACATTTATTGAATTTCAAATGGAATTTTTGAATTTCAACTGGTGTCTCTTGAATTTCAAGTGATGTCTTTTGAATTACATTTGAAAAGGTGACGTGATAAAATTTTGAAATTTTGATTTGTCAGTTTTTCAAGGAATATTTATCCTATTTTATGCTTTTGACAGATGCCAAACGTTGACATCATTTTGCGGATTATGACAGCTGTAATATCTGCCATAAGTTCTATAACAATTGCACTAGTTTGCAAACATTTTGTCAAGGGTCTGAGTATTTTCTGATATATTTTGGAGTTATAAACTCGAAAACGACATTATTTTTTATAATTACTTTCTTTATACTCTTTTAGCTTTTTTCTTTATACTCTTATACCTTTCAATACTTGTACTTAATTTTTGGAGTACCAGTGCAATCATGTATGAAGACTACAATGAACCCGTGACTATAGAAAAATTTTGTTTAAAAAAAAAACAGTTCCTTGATGGGACGAAAAACTCATTAAAAATATAAAACAAAAATCAGAAAAAAATATTTTGTTTTATTTTAGTTTTTTTTTTCGTTTGCATTTTTTTGGTCTGTAGTCAATATTTGATTTGAACTGGGATATTGTCCTGGCTCAAGACCATTTTGCTTCTATATTTAATAGAATGCAAATTTATTTACAAATGGCATGGTGACATTTATTACTTGGCTGCAGACTACCACGATCATGATTTTGACCATGTCAACAGTCTTTTCAAGTGGCTTCGCAGCGACTTTTCAACATCAAACCCGGCCTCTATAAGGAGATGATTCTCACAAACGAACGAGAAGCACAACTCACTTGCCGAATTTGTGTTTAAAAAATCGCACCAAGTAATAAAGCACACATGCCATCTTACAAGCATCTCATTGAGTTGTATATGTAAGTATGTGTATATACAGGTATAGTTACCCAGCAATACTTCTGCCGTGCCAACGCTCATTTGTTTTGGTTTTTTTTTTTCGTTTGCATTTTTTGGTCTGTAATCAATGGCTCAATACCATCAAGCAAAATGGTCTTGAGCCAGGACAATATCCTAGTTCAAATCAAATTTTGTTTTATTTTTAAAACAAAGTTCATAATGTTTTCAATGGAAAATGTCGAGCAAAAAATTGGAAGCACTTCTGCAGGAGGAGCCACATTTTAGCCGCATCCTAAATATAAATATGTTAATATCTCGTAACATTTTACGAATAACATTTGCACAGGGAAATGAGAGAGAATGAGGAGATATGTTGTCCGCTTTCTACCTAAAATGGCGGACCCTATAGAAATGTTATATTGAAATTATTCTTCTTCTACTTCTCAAGTGGACAATGAGAAATGTCATTTTAAGGATACATTTTTTTATAAAAGTCAAAAAGAAAAGTTTTTAAATTAGAGATCTGATCAAAGTAAAGAGAAAAATGTTTCTTTTTTTGGATTTTTGACTTACATTAAAAATGGAAAACAAAATATTTTGTTTTATTTTCCAACGAAAAAATAAGGCTTAACTATGAATAAATGTAGAAGACCCTTATTGTAGAAGTAACAAATCATATTGTTCCGTTTTCAAATGAAGTTTTAGCTTATTTTTTCCGATTTTGTTTTCTCTTAAAATAATTTAAAGAATATTTTAAGCGTTTACGCATAAAATAAAAAAATGGATCGACAGAGTCGTCGTCGGTACCAATCAGTATATTTTTCTTTTGCGCTTTTCTCGAAATGACATATTTCAAACTGGTGTATATAATATCTACGAGTCTACTGAACCGATTTGTCTTATCTTATTTTGTTTATTCGTTACAATATTGTCTATCGTCCAGCATCAAAAGTTATGCAATTTTGTTTGACCAAAATTTTGATGAAAGTTTGTGTTATTTTCAGAAGGATGTAATTTTTACAAATAAAAAATTAAAGTAAAAATTCTAAATGGTTGGAATTTTTCAGATTATGTCTAACAAGATCACAATATCTCATCCGTTTTGTAACCAATTTCCAATTATATTTTATCTAGAGAATACCAAAATATTCCTTGTCATATGATAACTGACTAAATAGAGAATATTTGCACGGCTATTTTTTACCATAATTGTAATAATCGTTTATTTTACTCTCTTTCTTTTTAGGTAAGCAATATTTATCCTTCCTTTTCCACGGGCATTCGAGGTAACGATTATACTTTATTTATTCAAAATCAGACCTTTTTTGAGTGTAATAAGCAAAGATATCCAATATCTCGTCCATTTTGTAACCAATTTTATTTTTTTCTATCATCTAGAGATAGAAAATTTTTTATTGACATATGACTAAATAGAGAATATTTATGACGGAATAGTTTCACAAACCCAGATAGTAAAATTTAAATAAATGCAATTGCAACCGCAAAAAAATACAAATATGTCTTGCATACAGATCATTTTAGCCATATCAAACGCGAAGATAAAATTTTTGCAAAAATGTCGAATTTGTATTTTTTGTTCACTGTGAACTACCGAAGTACCTTTTTTCACACTGAACCAACACTCAGGGGATGACCCCTATAAATGTAGTGCATTGCGTTGGCGGAAGGAAGATCAGGTATTGGAAGGAGGAAAGAGGAGAGAGTAGTGTCTGTTGACATTTGTTTTGAAACTCTGAATGTCGTAATTGGAGGGAAAGGTATTTGCCGGAAGTCGATTCCACATATGGATAGTACGGGCGAAGAACGAATGTATTCTGTAATGTGTGCGGACGGTTGTCCAATCGACAACAAATGGGTGCACGTTCTCACGGGCGGTATAAGATCACGAATCTCCGAAGAACAAACACCATGAAAGTATCGATAGAACAATGACACACAACCAACATTACGACGGTGTTCAAGGGAGACAATATAATTAGATATCCTACCGTCGCCTATCAACACCATCGCCCTTCTCTGGACGCGGTCAGCTCCAGTGATGAAGCTGGAGCACCCGACCATATATGGGAGTTGTATTCCATCTTTGGTCTGATGTAGGTAGTGTAGATATTGAGAAGATCAGAGGGTGTGAAATATTTCTTACATCTTTTTAAAAAGCCTAAACATTTGAAGGCATCTTTCGACACATCAAATACATGTTTTGTCCAACGAACATCGCATTGTATTGTTATGCCAAGAACAACGAGAGCATCTGATTGCTCAATATCTACACCGTTCATAGAAATCGACGACACCGTTGGATCAGTGAATCGCTTATGAGACAACAAGGAACACTGGGTCTTACGTGCATTAAAATCTACTCTATTCTCTCGACCCCATTCAGAAATGGTCAGCAAATCCTGGCCAAGTGACTCATCCATCAATCGCCTTTTATCCTCAATTTCTTGACGACTTGGTCTATGATCGAATGAGTATGAATGACAGATGTTGCTGACATCCGCGAATGAGTATATTGGATTCAAAGTCCGATCCAATAGGTCGTCGATGAAAATAAGAAAAACGGAAGGGGAAGGACAGAGCTCTGTGCTACTCCTGCGGTTAACCTATGCTCATCTACAACAACACGTATAATGCGATCTCTGAAGAAGCTCAATATAAATCTAGAGAAGTCACTACCAACTCCAAAAGCGATAAGCTTTGATATGAGTGCGCCGTGCCAAACTCTATCAAAGGCCTTGGGGATATCTAGAACAACGAACTTACTCTCACCAAGCTGGTGGATGGATCGATTCCACTTTTAGGATAGCAATGTCATCAGGTGTCCCGTAGATCGATTTGTTCATGACCTCAAGCCAAACTATGTGGAAAAATAGAAAATAAAAGGTCTAATATACATAAAATTAAACAAAAAAATTAATTTTTTTCCAAATTTTTAGAGGCTGTTGCTAAAGCACTGTTTCTATGTTAAAGTGCCAGTTAGTATGACAGTGCTTTAAGTCACACTTTATCCGTCCGAGATATGCAATGTTTGAGTCAATTGAAACATATTTTTCCCATCGAATTTTATAGAAAAAATCGACAACATTGGCAACTCCAAGGGAACCACTACTTTCAGAAGAACCACTGTCATTCTTCTCAAAATTGAAAAATCTAATATATTTTTTTTAATTCGAAATAGTAATATTTATTTGCTTACCAAAAATGAAATGCTAGAGTTTGGCCTTGGAGATATCTAGAGCAACGACCTTACTCTCACCAAGCTGGTGAATAGATCGATTCCGCTTTTCGGAAAGCAGTGTCATCAGGTCTCCCGTAGATCGATTCCTACGGAAGCCATACTGTCGATCATTAAGTAAGTCATTAGTTTCTAAATACCTCACAAGATGGTGGTTAATCATACTCTCAATAACCTTCGAAAGCGCTGAGCAAATCACGATCGGTCGATAGCTAGAAGGATTATTAGCCTCACCTTTTTTTAGGGATGGGCTGGATGTTCGCAATCTTCTAACTCGCTGGGAAAACCCCTGCACGGTATGTAAGGTTAAAAAGATTACGAAGGGGACGGGCGAGCGTCGAAGAGCACTTACATAGGAACAGTGCTGAAATACCATCCGGGCCTGGAGATTTATTGTTTATCCTAGTAATTTTTATACACTCCACGAGAGTATTATGTCATTATGTTTGTAACACCCAAACGAAAGGGAGATTGACCCATTGTTAATTATACCGATCGAACTAGAATTATTTTTTGAATCGATTTAGCAATGTCTGTCCTTCCGTCCATCTATTCTTGTAATCACGATGTAGTCAGAACAAAATGAAACTTTGCACAACGGCGTTTTTCGCTATTTAATTTGAAGAAAATCGGTTCAGATTTAGATATAGCCCCCATACGAATTTCACTCCCGTTTTGACTCTTTTCACTCTAGATACCACATAATTTAACAGATTTTTATCAAAATTGGCAAAACATCTTATAGTTCAACTAGAAACACCTGTGGTAAAAATGGGTTAGATCGGTTCAGATTTATATATAGCTCCCATAGAAATTTCGCTCCCTATTTGACTTTTTCTGCTCTAGAAACCACTCATTTTGACAGATTTTCTTCAAATTTGGCAAAGCAGCTTATATTTAAACTAGGAACACCTGTGGTGAAAATATGTCAGATCGGTTCAGAATTATATATAGCTCCCATTCAAATTTCGCTCCCTATTAGACTTTTTCTGCTCTAGAAACCACATATTTTAACAGATCTTCTTCAAATTTGGCAAAATATTTTATATTACCACTAGAAACACCCATGGTGTAAATGGGTCTGATCGGTTCAGATTTATATATAGCTCCCATACAAATTTCTCTACCGATTTAACTTTTTCCACTCTATAAATCACAATTAAAATTTAACACATCTTCAAATTTTGCAAAATATCTTGTATTTTAACTAGAAACACCCACGATGAAAATGGATCAGATCGGTTCAGATTTATATATAGCTCACACACAAATTTCCCTCCCGACTTGAATTTTTCCGCCCCAGAAAACACGTATTTTCAACGAATTTCTTAAAATTGAGCATAACACGTTATAACACTGTGGTTACAGCCCCGATACAAATATTGTTCTCGATTTAACAAATTAGGTCAGGTCATATCAGTCTATGATTAGGAAACATACTAAAATCCTTCCTGTTTTCACTTTTTTTTTATAGAATTGAATTGTATTCGGATAGAAAGTGGAGTGTGTCGACCCCGCCCGATCTTTCCTTACTTTTTTTATAAGTTATTTACAACTTTCGTGACCCCCCACTGTAATTTTGCGGCAATTTTTTTGGAAACAAATTTTTATTCCAGAAATAAATTTAAAATTTCAAGACAAGCAACATTTTTACATTTGTTTTCCTTTCATTTTTTTTCTTATATGACCTAATGTACAGTAAATGAGAATGCAATCAAAAAAGAGCCTCTGGTCCTTTGTCTTGTTAACTTTGGCAAAGTAAGTTTGCCAGTTAAGTTTGTGGCTGACTGTGCCCAAATATGTCTGTGAATATTTAATTTCTTGCGAAGAATGTCACAAGTTTGATAGTAAAAAAGTTTTGTGAAAAGAAGAAAAAAAACAACGACAAAATAACAACATTCTTTCTAAATGGTTTTCTATGCTTCGGATAAAATTTGAAATGTTCCCAATGGAATAATGATGAGTGAGGCGTAGTTGTTGTTCTTCCTGTGTCCCATCCTATGTCAATTTTTCAACGATTGAGAAAAAATCAACAACATCCATACGAATGTGAAAAAGTTACTATCTATTTTCTTAAATTTGACATCCTGTATTGAAATAGCTTGACCATAAACAAATACATTTTTGTAACCTTTGATAGGTGAAATATTTTTATTTTGAATTATTCTGCAATATTTATTTTCGTGGCGACAAAATATACCTCCTTTCAAATTTTATTTTCTACTTGTGACCTTACATTTTGTGTGGTTTTTGTCTCCCCAGCGGGTATCCATCCTTTTCATTCCTTGCTTTATGAAGCTGCTACGAATTCTCTCTCTTGTTGTTGCGGTTGGCCATCAATTAAACTTTTTTATTAGACCCTACTTGATGGCATGTTAGTCATCAACAAACTTACTAAAAGTCACATTTAATGTGTGCTCCTTTGCCGGTTGTCTCTCGAATATATTGCAACATAAAACAGTCCAAATAAATATAAAAATGGTCGAAAAGCTGGGCGAGACACTCATGGCAGAGAGATGGCATCACAAGATAGCGAATTTCACACACACACCATGCAACGAGGGGTATAAGTTAGGTGCGTTCCTGTCCGCCATCTAGGGAGTATGAGGAGGAGTAGTTTGGAATATTATATACCGACATCACAGACATCATATAAATTAATCGAATGCTGTCCTAAAATATAATTGAACAAATTAGTCACAAAGTCACGACAAGGACAGCGACAAGAACTCGACACGTAACAACTCATCCCGTGTGTACATATGTGTGCGTGAGGGAGGACATTTCGCATCCTGTCATTTTTGCTCAACACTACACACATGGCTCAGCAGTATGCACTGCACGTATGGTGGTGGTGACACACACACAAGAAAAACTTTTACCAACACATGAGGACGGACAGTAGGAAACATGTGAAGATGAAGACGGAAAATTAATAATATTTGAAAGTTGATTGCATGTTTTATGGAGGAAATTAAAAAGTACCAACAAATATGTAGGCGAATAAGAGAGAGAGAGAGAGATGAGTGACGACCAGCCATTCATGACATATAAAAGTCATCCATCACAGGATAGGAAATTGAAAAGAATTTAATGACTTTCCGGCCGATTGAATATTAAGTTCAGATATGTGTGGGCGAAAACATTCCTCAAGCTTCATTAAGACACCAAGAGATTTAAATGTGGGATTATACTAAAGTCATGCGTGTCATCCCTGAGAAGGCAGTCAGTAGTCAACGATTAGAAAATCGTTTATTGCATACACTGAAAGAAATAAACGCTTGAATGAATAGAAAATAGAAAAATAAAAAATAACAAAATAAAAAATAAAAATAAAAAATAAAAAATAAAAAATAAAAAATAAAAAATAAAAAATAAAAAATAAAAAATAAAAAATAAAAAATAAAAAATAAAAAATAAAAAATAAAAAATAAAAAATAAAAAATAAAAAATACAAAATACAAAATAAAAAATAAAAAATAAAAATAAAAATAAAAAATAAAAAATAAAAAATAAAAAATAAAAAATAAAAAATAAAAAATAAAAAATAAAAAATAAAAAATAAAAAATAAAAAATAAAAAATAAAAAATAAAAAATAAAAAATAAAAAATAAAAAATAAAAAATAAAAAATAAATCGTTTATTGCATACACTGAAAGAAATAAACGCTTGAATGAATAACAAAATAAAAAATAAAAATAAAAAATAAAAAATAAAAAATAAAAAATAAAAAATAAAAAATAAAAAATAAAAAATAAAAAATAAAAAATAAAAAATAAAAAATAAAAAATACAAAATACAAAATACAAAATAGAAAAATAAAAAATAACAAAAAAAATAAAAATAAAAAATAAAAAATAAAAAATAAAAAATAAAAAATAAAAAATAAAAAATAAAAAATAAAAAATAAAAAATAAAAAATAAAAAATAAAAAATAAAAAATAAAAAATAAAAAATAAAAAATAAAAAATAAAAAATAAAAAATAAAAAATAAAAAATAAAAAATAAAAAATAAAAAATAAAAAATAAAAAATAAAAAATAAAAAATAAAAAATAAAAAATAAAAAATAAAAAATAAAAAATAAAAAATAAAAAATAAAAAATAAAAAATAAAAAATAAAAAATAAAAAATAAAAAATAAAAAATAAAAAATAAAAAATAAAAAATAAAAAATAAAAAATAAAAAATAAAAAATAAAAAATAAAAAATAAAAAATAAAAAATAAAAAATAAAAAAAAATTAAAAAATAAAAAATAAAAAATAAAAAATAAAAAAAAAAATAAAAAAATGGAAAATAGAAAAAATTTTGAGTTTGAAAAGTTTGGACGATTGTAAACATGCACCAAAGTTGTTTTAATTACTTTTACACCTGTGGAGGCCCTTTTGTTGAATTACACTTTATTTCAAGTAGTCCAGTCAAGGAAGCCTTTCGTTAGCGGAAATAAATTGACGTTTGAAGATAGAAAACAATGAGCTCCACATTGTGTTTTCGGAGAACTTTTTCATGGGCACAAATTTGTTATCAATTGTTGAAGGGTGATTCCATTGGAACGGATGTGACAGTTTTGCTTAAATATCTCCCTGAGATTTTTTACTATATTGCCAAATTATTGAATTAATCGAAATATTTTAAATATTGGATATACAACAAGCTAAAGCATCACGAGTGTGACCTTAGCTTTGAAGAAAATCTTGAGGTTTTACTTATTTTCTTGAATTCTGTAACGTTCATCCATTACATGACTTTGTTCATTTTTTGATAATTAAAAGAGTAGTTACTAAACGTTCTTCTAAATTGTACGTTACCGACATCTCTTTATGACTATAGGAAATATAGGATATTTAAATTGTAACGGGGTGATATTTTGATGGAAATTCTGTTACAAAACCAGCCTATATCAGAAAAAGGAAATGAAATTTGAAATTTTATCGAAAAAAGGGTCACTTTACGTGAATCATTTTTAATTTTTGAGAACAAATTATTATTCCTATCCCAACAAAAAATTATCTAGATATTGGAAGCAGTTGCAGAGTTACTGATGGTGCAAGAGCTTACTGATGGTAAAGTAAACATTTGCTGAAACTCTGCCTGATTCGGGTGCAATAGAGTCATGCAGAGACCGAAAATCGGACAGAGCCTGCTTCGGTTGCACTAAAAGGAACAAAATGAAAAAAAAAACGCACACATACATCCCCATCGTGATAGGTATTTTCTTATGGATTTCCAAAAATGGATTCAATGATAAAAAAAACATTTTTTCTTGGCAATAAAAATATTAAAAGAAAAGTAATATATTTAATTTTTGCTTTGAACTAGGATATTGTCCTGGCTCAAGGCCATTTTGCATCTATATTTTTTTAGAATACAAATTTATTTACAAATGGCCTGGTGACATTTATTACATTACCACTATCATGATTTGTGAACCGTGAAATCCTTTGCCAGATGGCTTCGAATATCCCTGTACTCTTTAAGTAAATCAAATATTGATTACATACCGAAATAAACCAAAAAAAAAAACAAAAAAAAAATATGTTAAATTATAAAAATAAATATATTTATTTTTTATTTACGACATAAGTAACACATAATAAGCAATCTTATGGAAGTTGTCCAACGTTTTTACTTGCAAAAAAAAAACAAATTCATGGGATCTCACACGAAACGAAAGTGATAGAAGATATCGTGAGAATAAATAAATAAAATCAGAACCAAAATAAAGAGTGATTTTTTTGAGGTTAGGATTTTCATGCATTAGTATTTGACAGATCACGTGGGATTTCAGACATGGTGTCAAAGAGAAAGATGCTCAGTATGCTTTGACATTTCATCATGAATCGTCTTACAAACGAACAACACTTGCAAATTATTGAATTTTATTATCAAAATGCGTGCTCTGTTAAGAAAGTTCATTGCGCGCTTCCATTTTATGGTCAGTTTAATCGACCCACTGAAGCGGCTATTCGGGCTATTGTGACTAAATTTCGCACCAAATTTACATTGTTGGACATTAAACCACCAACACGCTTACGTAGAGTGCGAACTGAAGAAAATATCGCAGCTGTATCGGCCAGTGTTAATGATGACCACCAATTTTCGATTCGTCGCCGTTCGCACCAATTGGGTCTCTGTTACTCAAAAACGTGGAAATGCCAAAATTGGACTAAGCGGATGGACCACCTAAGACGTAGCCGCGGTCAACATTTAAATGAAATTATCTTCAAAAAGTAAATGTCATGGACCAATCTAACGTTTCAAATAAAGAACCGATGAGATTTTGCAAATTTTATGCGTTTTTTAAAAAAAAAAAGTTATCAAGCTCTTAAAAAATCACCCTTTAAATCATTTTAGCCATATCCTCCGCAAAAATTAAAATTTTGAAGAAATAGGGAGAAGAATTATAGAGTCGATATTCTGTTCCAGTCAAAAACTCTTAATTTGTTAGACAGTGCCATCCATAAACAAATAATAATGTTTTCGAGTTTAAATTTTTGTCAGTGTATTTTCTTTCAGTGTACAATTTTAAATGTATCCGAGTTGAAATCGACTGTAATGTAATGGTTGAATTTAAATAACAATTATTTTAAACTAAAAATATATGCAGAGTATGTCTGTGTGTGTCATGATTTGTGACACATTTGCCACCGCAAAGTTTGCATCATATTTTATAAATATGCAATCGACCTGCTTACAATTGTTGTTCTCACTGTTGTTGTTATTATTACAAACGCTTTTCAAGTCATCATTTTATTAATTTTGTGTAATTAAAGCCTTTGACTTGTACATCTTTCGAAACTATAATTATGCCATTCACACACACACACATTTTAATTATAATTGCCAATTGATTTAAATCATTTTGTAATAATTATACATTTATATATATATGTAGTGTGTGTGTGGTTGTATGCAAATTATGATATTTCACTAGAAATAGAACACACAATTTCATAATGTCGGCAGACAATGGGAAAATGATACTTGAAATGTAGTGCATATTAATTATATAACAATTGCAACAAAAAAATGGGGCTTACAACAATGCTGCACTCATACATACATTTGTTACAACACTCGGAGAAAAAATAAAACATATTTGAAATATGACATGATATATTGATGTTGGCAATAAAGAAGTTGTTTAAGAAACCACCCCGTCCTTGGGATGGTGTGGATAAAAGCTAAGTTCTTATTCTCTGGAAATTAATGAAAGTTTAGTTGGCATTTGTCTCGTAATAAAATTACGAATTTCCAAACAATAAAAAAATATATATAAAAATGGTTCGAAATCGAATTGCTTAGAAGAAAAATAATATTTAGGGCTACTATCGTATTCGTATTGCGGAAGTAAACTCAATTGCAGAAGTTTGTTCAGTCAAAGCAATACGAAAGCAATATTTCTGAATGGTAAGTCGAAGATAGCGCCAGAGCAAAAGCAAAATATCGCCAGGAAGATACCAAAGACATAAAAGCATTTTTCCATATTTTTCATAATTTTTACTTTTAGGAGGTGAAATAAGGGCTAAAGCAATAAAAAAGGTATCTTAAATCGTAGCATTTTCAACAACAACAAGACGCATGCACATCCTTGTAATATACGCACAGTGGTTCAGAATCAAAATCCATCGGCCAAAAATCAATAACGCTAAAGGAATTTTTCAAAAAATTTACTTTTAATTTTATTTTTGGCCGTAATTTTATTCGCAATTTTTCATATTAAACATTGATCAAATTTTTGGGCTATATTTCGTATGAAAAATTACTCAATTTTTGGGCGATTTTTCATTTTTGATTTGGGTGATTTTTCATTTATTTTTGGCCGTAATTTTGTTTGTTCATATTAAAAATTGTTAAAATTTCTGGGCGATTTAGCATATGAAAAATGGCCCAATTTTTTTTGGATTTGTGTGATTTTTTATTTCATAATTTGTGTGCAATATTTTATATTGCAATCATTCATATTTTTTTCATATGAAAAATTATCCAATTATTTGGGCGATTTTCCAACTGCGTAATTTTTCGTTCACTTTTGGCTGTATTTTTGCTCGTAATTTTTCATATTAATTTTTTGATTTGAACTGGGATATTTTCCTGGCTCAAGACCGTTTTGCATCTATATTTAATAGAATGCAAATTTATTTACATGGTGACATTTATTACTTGGCTGTAGACTACCACGATCATGATTTCGACCTTGTCAAAAGTCTTTTCAAGTGGCTTCGCAGCGACTTTTCGACATCAAACCCGGACTCTATAAGGAGATGATTCTCACAAACGAACGAGAAGCACAGCACACTTGCCGAATTTGTGTATAAAAATCGCACTAAGTAATAAAGTACATAAACGCAAATTCGGCAAGTGAGTTGTGCGTCTCGTTCGTTCGAAAAAAATACAAACGAAAAAACTAAAAAAAATATATTTTTTTTAATTTTTTGATCGGTATAATTGGTTTTTGGGCGATTTTACATATGAAAAATGAAACAATTTTGGGCGATTCATATGAAAACAAGTAAGGAAAGGCTAAAGTGGGGCGGGGCCGACTATATAATACCCTACACCACTCCCTGCGTATGGACCTCGCTTTGATTACTAAACCCATTTATTTCATGGGAGCAATTTTATGTAGTTCATATAAATTATACAAACGATCTTACAAACTTTCACCATAGGTTGGATTATAAGATGTTGTGACAATTTTAAAGAAAAACGGGTATAATATGTGGTTTCTAAAGCGGAAAAAGTGAAATCAGGAGCGACATTTGTATGGGGGCTATATCTAAATCTGAACCGATCTTACCCAATTTTTGCATACGTGTTTCTAGTTCTGTTATAAAATCTTCCGCAAATTTTAAAGAAAATCGGGTGCAATATGTCGTTTCTAGAGCGGAAAATGTCAAATCGGCAGCGACATTTGTATGGGGGATATATCTAAATCTGAACCGATCTTACCCAATTTTTGCATACTTGTTTCTAGTTCGATTACAAGATGTTCTGCAAAATTTAAAGAAAAACGGGAATATGTGGTTTCTAAAGCGGAAAAAGTGAAATCAGGAGCGACATTTGTATGGAGGCTATATCTAAATCTGAACCGATCTTACCCAATTTTTGCATACGTGTTTCTAGTTCTGTTATAAAATCTTCTGCAAATTTTAAAGAAAATCGGGTGCAATATGTCGTTTCTAGAGCGGAAAATGTCAAATCGGGAGCGACATTTGTATGGGGGCTATATCTAAATCTGAACCGATCTTACCCAATTTTTGCATACGTGTTTCTAGTTCGATTATAAGATGTTCTGCAAAATTTAAAGAAAATCGGGTGCAATATGTCGTTTCTAGAGCGGAAAATGTCAAATCGGGAGCGACATTTGTATGGGGGCTATATCTAAATCTGAACCGATCTTACCCAATTTTTGCATACGTGTTTCTAGTTGGATTATAAGATGTTCTGCAAAATTTAAAGAAAATCGGGTACAATATGTCGTTTCTAGAGCGGAAAATGTCAAATCGGGAGCGACATTTTGTATGGGAGCTATATCTAAATCTGAACCGATCTTACCCAATTTTTGCATACGTGTTTCTAGTTGGATTATAAGATGTTCTGCAAAATTTAAAGAAAATCGGGTACAATATGTCGTTTCTAGAGCGGAAAATGTCAAATCGGGAGCGACATTTGTATGGGGGCTATATCTAAATCTGAACCGATTTCCTCCAAATTCTTCTTCTGCCAAGTTTCATGACAATCGGACAACAATTGCGACCTGTAGAGTGCGAACAAGCTTAGTTAGATAGCAGACGGACGGACGGACGGACAGACATTGTTAAATCGACTCAGCTGGTGATTCTAAGCCGATCGGTATACTTAAATTATTTCTTGGTGTTACAAGCATTTGGCGCGAAACTAACTTATAATACCCTAGTCCACGAAGTGGTGTAGGGTATAATGACGCATTTTTGATTTGGGAGTAATTACATTTTCCGTTTCTGACCTATTTTAACTTTTTTGACCCAATTTTTGTTTTGGAAGATTTTTTTTCTTTATTTTTGGATAATTTTCTATTGCATGTCGCCTTAACAAATACTCATTTTTTTGACCGATTTTTTTTTGATGATTTTTGATTTATTTTTGAGTGTAATATCATTTTCCGTTTTTTTTTTCGATTTTTCATGTTGTCGATTATATTTCACTGATATTTTTCTCCTGTCGTAGTAACATCCTAATTATTAAACCATTTGCATGAATCAACATTTAATTTGTGGTCCATGCTGTGAAAAGAGCTTAGTGCAATTATACAGTTGTGCGCTTAAAAATATTTGGTTAAATAGCAGGTGTTCTAGGATTTATAAGCTTAGGAGCGAGTGAGCGAGCGAATAACAACAATGGACGACTAAATCAGCAGCAACAGCGGCAGCATTGTTGGTGAACATTAATTAACGCCAAAAATAAATCCCTTTTGTGGCAAATACAAGTTTGAAGGATGGATTACATATTCTAGTTCGACTACATCGTCTGTGCAGATGTTTTAATTCGTGCAATTAATTAACGTCAAATCGATTTACTCTTGGACATTTAAGTCAACAAGGTTTTGCTTCACACAAGTAAGACAAAATGATTGTGAAAAAGTGATATTAATTAATTTTATTGACAATTTTATTTTTTAATAAAATAAAAATAATAAATGTCACCATGGCATTTGTAAATAAATTTCCATTCTATAAAATATAGATACAAAAAGGTCTTGAGCCAGATATTTTATTTATTTCATTATTTATAACAATTAAAATCCTAATAAACATAACATAACAGACCAACAATACATACAAACAACAACAATACACACGAGGTACAGTGAAGACCGGACATACCGTACAACAACAACAACCTTTGCATTGAATTGGCAAAGTGAGATTTTTAGTGTGTCGACTTAGTTCGGTGGAATATTTTGTTTATCAGCGCTTCTCATTTGTCATATGTGACCACTGGTACTAATATGAACCCTGATTTAAGTCAAAGACATACATTCGTTGCGAAAGTTCTGACGAGATGGGGTAGCGTCCATCGAAACTGCGCAATCAACTTTTAGCTGCAACAATAAAGGTCTCACTTTGCCTTTTTGCTAATTTTGGGTTCTGCCGAAGACTTCAGCACAACCTTTGGTCTTAAACCAAAATAAATGACAACACATTATAATAAACTTATACAATAAGGGCACTAGCAACTAAGGCAATTTTTTATCATTTTTATTTTTATCATTATTGTAACAATCGTTTATTTTTTCTCTCTTTTTAGGTAAGCAATATATAATACATCCTTCTTCAAGGGCATTCGAGGTAAACATTATGTACTTTATTTATTCAAAATCAAACCTTTTCTTTCAGTGTATTCATAAGCAAAGCTACATGAATTGAATTAATGTTGAAAAATATTTTACTTGTTTGTATTTTAACCACAACTAGAAATTATTCTAATGATTCACAATTTTAGAATATTTTTAGTTTCCAAACGGGTGACTCCCTTATAAAGTCCAAATTGAAGATATAATCTCCAAGTGCATAATAAAAATACCCTCAACCACAGCATGAAGTGGTGTATATTTAGGTTTTTATGCCGTTTGAAACAGCTTCAAGTAGTCATCAGAGATCGAATAAAGATAAATAAACATCCAACAATAGTACCAATGACTTATTCGAAGACAAGAATAAAAATTTATATTTAACAATATTCGGAAATAAAATTTGGACTAAACATACAACATACAAGGGAAAACATGGTGACATGACCCAGCGACAAAATATATTGCAGATCACCATTAAACAATCAAATTAATCATTTCTGGCCATTTTTTTCGTGACCCAGCCTAATAAACATATTCAAATGATTTTTTTTTGAATAGAATAGAGATATCTTCACGAAATTTTATATTTAACCCTAGTTGCTATGATGGCTACTGGTTAACTCGGCAAAGTTGGTCACCTCGACCAAAAGCACAATTATGATGAATGGAAAAAAACTACAAACAAGATATTATTTATTAAATTTATCAAAAAATGTCCAGGTGCATGGTTGATGAAATCCTTCACATTGTTCATCGGACTCTGTTGCCAACTGATGTTCTAATGAATCCATAGGGGAATTCAAAAAATTAATTTTTTAAAAATAATTTTTTAAAATTATTAAAATTATTTTTTTTTAAATTATTTTTTTTAAATTTTCTTTGACATATGAACACCTAATTTTCAAATATTTTCGGCAATCGACATTTTCGTGCGATAGGGGAACGATGTTTGTCTACACTCAGATGAGTATATCGTATAGCGCTATATCAATATTTCATCCTCGTGAAAGTATGACACGCTTTGAACTTGTTTCTAGTTCAATTTTTCTCAAACTAAATAAATTTTGAGTAAATATTGCAGCAAATTTTTCTTCAAGTAAATTTCTCCTTAACTCAAGTAAGTATTTACTCAAACTGAGTGGTTTTTCCTAAACCTGAACAAAATTTTAGTAAGTTTTTTCCTAAAAACAAGTAAATATTTACTTAAACTGAGGATTTTATTGCCTCAAAACGAGTACACTAAGAGCATTTTACTTGATATAAGGAAAAACAAGTGAACTTAAACTAAGTTCAATTGAACTGAAACTGAGGAAATTAATCCCCAAAGAAAATACTTTTTTCGCGCGACTACATTTAGTAAATGATTTTTTAAAAATACAACTCGTTATTTCTCCAAGCTGAAAGTTTCAGGGTTTGTTTAGAATCGATCAGGGAATATGCCTATATTTTTTCTGAATTTTTAGGTTGGTGCTTTCACAGTGAAAAATACAAAAGAAGAAGAAGAAAAATCAGAAATGCACAAAATTGTTGTCAGTAGCAGCCAAGGACGCCGGCGAAAAGTAACTGAAATTACCTTTAAAATAAGCCATCATTCTTTGAATTGTGCCCAGGCGTTTTCTCACAAAACCATTTTTATTTATTTATTTATTTCAATAGTCTATGGAATCATATCCTTACAGACTTGCTTAAAAACTAAAAGTAATATAAATCTAAAATTTCAAAAAATTAATTGATAGGAAGATTGATAAATCTAAAGCAATTTCTTATTATTTAAATTGAATTCTTGCAATGATCTCAAAATAGGTTCATTACATAAATAATTATTATTATTATTCAAAGAATTAAAAAATTCAAAGAATCGCAGACAGTCAATTGAAGCCAATTCTACTAAGGAGTAAAGGACAATCAATAAGTCCACAAATCAACTTGTACACGAATAGAACAGAACTTTTACCTCTTCTATTGGCCAGGGTTTCCAAACGTATAAGCTTACATCGAGACTCATATGTGGGAAAAGGATTGGAAAAACTTAAAGAAAATAAGGCAAATTTAATAAATTTTCTTTGCAATCTTTCAAGACGATCACAATTTACATCATAAAATGGGTTCCATACAATGGAAGCTAACAAAAGAAGTATGCAAAATTTTTCGAGTATATGGGTCATTAAATTCTTTACTATTTCTTTTAATGAAAGCAAGGACCGCATAAGCTTTTGACAATACATAATTAATATGAGCATTGAAATCTAACTTTGAATCAAACAAGACACCAAGGACTAACACGCGATTTACCATTTTCAAACATTGATTACACTACTCAACAAATTGAAAAAAATTTCATGTACTCCGGATGCGATAATTTTTTCTGTGTAGATAACCTTGACATGAGCTCGAAAAACGCAATAAAAATTTTTTTTTTCGTTTGGTTTTTTTTTTATTATTTTTTTTTAAATTTTAAAAATTTTTTTTGGTTAATTTGTTTCGTCCGGCATAACTCGGGAACCACTAGCCCGATTTAATTGAATTAAATTTTAAAAAATTTAAAATTACAATTCCCTTAATCTGTTCATATATTGTTTTCCTATACAAGCAACAGTTTCCAAGTTAAAAATGAATATATAAAGGAAAAAACTTATTTTTTGCCTAAAGATTTAATTTTTTTTTTTTTTAAATCCATAAAAAATCCAAAATGAAAAAAAAATGTCAAATCTTATTACTTTTACGTAAAGTCACATAACCTATGAGCAAAATGAGACAAAGATCATGAAAATCGATGCACGCGTTTCGCTTTTATTCGCAATTGAGTAAAGGTATGAATTTCAAAAATTTAAAAAATTTTTTTTGGTTAATTTGTTTCGTCCGGCATAACTCGGGAACCACTAGCCCGATTTAATTGAATTAAATTTTAAAAAATTTAAAATTACTATTCCCTTAATCTGTTCATATATTGTTTTCCTATACAAGCAACAGTTTCCAAGTTAAAAATGAATATATAAAGGAAAAAACTTATTTTTTGCCTAAAGATTTAAATTTTTTTTTTTAAAAATCCATAAAAAATCCAAAATGAAAAAAAATGTCAAATCTTATTACTTTTACGTAAAGTCACATAACCTATGAGCAAAATGAGACAAAGATCATGAAAATCGATGCACGCGTTTCGTTTTTATTCGCAATTGAGTAAAGGTATGAATTTCAAAAATTTGCTCGACATATGCACAACTTTGTCTATGGTAAGGTTTTTTCTTTTTTTTTTTATTCTCAGAATTAACAAAACGGAATAAACAAAGGGTTATTTAATTTTTATGATTGCGTAAGCAAAGTAATAAACGCTAATAAATGTGCGTGAACAATTAAAAGGAAAAAAAGGTACTCTTACGATCCAGGAGAGTGGCGTCTTTTCATCGACAGCAACAAGCAGAGCCTTAAAGCAATTTTACTGCACAACGGCAACGAGAAACCTTCGATTCCAATTGCTCATGCCGTTGACACCAAGGAAACATACGAAGTCATGGACAATCTACTAAAGTGCCTTAGCTATGAGAGGCACGATTGGAAAGTTTGTGCCGACCTTAAGGTTATCGGTATCCTTTGTGGATTACAAGGTCGATTCACAAAGTACTGTTATTTTCTCTGCCTTTGGGACAGCCGCGATCGTCAACATCATTACACCAGGAGGAGTTGGACAGAAAGACTTAACTTCATCCCCGGCAGCGACAACGTGAAATATACACCACTCATAAAAAAGGAAAATGTTTTTCTCCCACCTCTTCACATAAAGCTCGGACTCATAAAAAACTTCGTGAAAGCTATCAACAAAGATGGCGAAGCGTTCGCCTATTTAAAAACCATTTTTCCTCACCTTTCATCGGCAAAGATTAAGGAAGGCGTTTTCGACGGTCCGCAAATTAAAAAGTTGTTGCAAGACCAACAGTTTGAGCACATTTTATCACCAAATGAAGCTGCAGCTTGGAACTCATTTCGGCAAATTGTTTCCGGATTTCTTGGAAACAACAAAAGCTCAAATTACAGAGAGATCGTCGAACAACTACTCCAAAATTATAAAAAAATTAGAGCAAATATGTCGCTTAAGATACATTTTCTACACTCGCACTTGGACTTCTTTCCGGACAACCTGGGCGATGTGAGTGACGAGCATGGCGCACATGTAACAAAAATTATTTGGATTGGTATTGCATTCAAATCCTCGCGAACGTTTGCTCATTTTAACTATCGCGTTCGTCGACACTTGTTGAATGAGTAAAATCGATCAATGAAGACCTATTTATACTGTGTATTGTTTAGTATTTTACTGACAGGTACTTATAAATGGGTGTATATTTTTTTACGGTGGCTACATACCTGTTTCACCATGTGTGAGTCTTAAATTTTCCGAATAATGACCACCCTTAAATGTGGGTTGCATTTCTGTAAAAAAATCATACAGGTAGCCAACGGAAAACCCAAATAATTAAAAAAGTCCCTTTTCCTTTTTTCCTTTTAATTGTTCACGCACATTTATTAGCGTTTATTACTTTGCTTACGCAATCATAAAAATTAAATAACCCTTTGTTTATTCCGTTTTGTTAATTCTGAGAATCAAAAAAAAAAGAAAAAACCTTACCATAGACAAAGTTGTGCATATGTCGAGCAAATTTTTGAAATTCATACCTTTACTCAATTGCGAATAAAAGCGAAACGCGTGCATCGATTTTCATGATCTTTGTCTCATTTTGCTCATAGGTTATGTGACTTTACGTAAAAGTAATAAGATTTGACATTTTTTTTCATTTTGGATTTTTTATGGATTTAAAAAAAAAAAAAAATTAAATCTTTAGGCAAAAAATAAGTTTTTTCCTTTATATATTCATTTTTAACTTGGAAACTGTTGCTTGTATAGGAAAACAATATATGAACAGATTAAGGGAATTGTAATTTTAAATTTTTTAAAATTTAATTCAATTAAATCGGGCTAGTGGTTCCCGAGTTATGCCGAACGAAACAAATTAACCAAAAAAAAATTTTAAAATTTAAAAAAAAAATAATAAAAAAAAACCAAACGAAAAAAAAATTTTTTATTGCGTTTTTCGAGCTCATGTCAAGGTTATCTACACAGAAAAAATTATCGCATCCCGAGTACATTTTGACTGTTGACTAGTGTTATTGATATTGTACTGCGAATCAATCATTCTAGTACGTCTAGTAAATGGAAGGTGATAACATTTAGAAATATTCAAATGAAGATTATTTTGTTCACACCAATGGAACACCCTTTTCAAATCTTCCTGAAGAAATGCAATCTGAAATATCTAAAAATATTTTAATAACATCCGCCTAAATTAAATATTTAGCAAAATGAAAGCAACTATCTACATCATTTACAAATAAAATAAAAAATAAAGGACCTAAAATGCTACCCTGAGGGACCCCAGAGGAAGCTAAGTACATATAAGATATAAACCCGTCAACAGACACAAAACAAAGTCTATAAATAATAAGAGATACATTTAATAAGAGATGCATGGAATCCAATTTTAGCCAATTTTAAAAGAAGAAGTTTGTATAAAACTTCAGCAAAAACTTTGCAAAAATCTACATAAATAACATCAACTTGATATCCATTTTCAAAGCTGGAAATGCAATGATTAACGAAAGTAGTGAGATTAGAAACAGTCGAACGATTTTTCATAAACCCGTGTTGCGATTCTGTCATGATTGGATAAACGTGATTGTAAACAACGTATTAAAACAATTTGGAAATATTTGATAATTTAGAAATTGGCCTGTAATTGCAAACGTCTCCCTTAGGACCCGATTTATAGATCGGGGTAATGGAAGATATTTTCCAACAATCTAAAAATGTTCCTGATTCCAAAGAGTAATTAAAAATGGCACAGAAATCGATGAACTACATTTTTTAAGAAAATGGGCTGAGATACCATCAATATCAAATTTAGTTGATTCTTTGAGATTTAAAAGACTCGAAACAATATCCATTTCTGATACATGAATAAATTCAACATCAATGCCAGAAGTAATATTGTTTAAAAATATATTATTGACGGGTAGGTCACCAGACTGAAAATTCGCTTTAAAAAAATCCGCAAATAGATTAACTTGCTCACAAGAAGACTTAGCACGGTTATCCCCATGGTACATTACCGAGGGAAAATCGCTATTAGATTTTTTAGATTTTATGAATTGCCAAAAAGACTTCGGATTGCTATTAATTTTGTTCTCAAAGTTCATTATATCTGTGGTCACAACCCTTAACAGCCTAACTCGAGTTAGGACACAATTGAGTTATTAGCACCATCGTATTCAGCGTATCTAAATTTATTTGCTCTAAATTTTTCATGTTTGTATCTCTTCTAGGAAGGCAATTAATCCTAAAAAACCTAATAGCTTAAGTTATTTTTCTAAATTACTGTTTTGGCATAACTGCCTAAGTCAATTTAGGATTACAACAAATATAAACATTATTTTTTCATCATTGCCTAAATCAACTTAAGTCGTTAATCCAAAAAAAAAACAAAGAAACAATTTTATTTTCCTAACTTGAGTTAAGCTCTTATTCCGAATTACAATTTCGTTTTTTGATAAACATAAATTGAGTTAAGGTCTTTCTCCAAACAAAAAAAAGTTTTAAAATATCATGTCAAGTTAAACTTTTTGACTTTCTTTCGTTCAACAATTCATAAGAGCCTAAGTGTCTTTTTCGATAATATCTTTTGACTGCGAGAATAAACAACTATTTTTTGTTAACAACTAAGTAAAGAAATTCGTTTCCTTGGAATCTGTAGCAAAGTTTTCCAAAAAACACCTTCTCCTGATTTTCAGTGAAGATTCAAAACTTTAAACTCCTGTACTAAAAATATTGAAAAACAGACTTAGGCTGTTATGGGTTGTGACCACAGATATATTGTTTATATAAAAACTTATTTAAGAAAGAAAATTCTCTTGAGTAGTGCTCATACAGCCTTTTACTCTCAGGGGAGTTACAAGATGAATAAGCTTTAAAATACTTATTCCTAAGATTCTTAAGCTTTTTCAAAACTGGCGTGTACCACGGTAGTTTATAGGATTTTGGCTTCAATCGCGGAATATTACTTAAACAAATACTTTCTATTTGTTTAGTGAAATCAGAATAGCATTCAGCCAGCGTTCTGTCCTGAAAGATATGCATCCAGTTGATACTCATTATTAACTCATTTACCAATTCAAAGTTGCAACAATTATAATCATAAGCAATATTATTAGAACACTTAACCGATTCGAATAAATAAAACTCAATATTTAAAATAAGTGGCACATGATGCATATCCTGAGGACTAAACGGATTTTCACAAAATCGCATTGAATAATTAACATTTTTAGAAATAAAAATTAATTCTAATATTTTGTGAAGAGTATTATAATTGGAATTAATTTGAGCAAGATCTAAACCGCACATTGTATCAATAAAATTAATTTCATGTGGCAAATTAACATTACTAGCAAAAATTAAATTAGAGTCTTGAAGAGACGACCAAACAATTTTACTTAAAAAAAAAATCGCCAATAACTACACACCCATCACGTTCATTAGCAGGGACAAGTTTAGAAATATTCTATACATGAGCATTATACAAACTTTCACTGCTACTCGGAGGAACATAGGACACAATCAAAAGTAACGCATCACTTAAACCATCAATACGCACACATATTTGGTCCAGAACGCTATCTTCATTAGGAAGATCCAATAAAATTGATTTAAAACATTTTCATTTTCAATGTTCATAACTCGGCACGATTTTCTTGATTTTCGCAATTTTAAATTGGTCATATATTTGAAAAAAAAATCCTTTTTTTTCGTCTTCTACGAATCAAATATTTTATAAAGTTTAGTTATCGTACAAAGTTTCAACGAAATCGGAAATGGTGATGTAAAAAAGGTTTTATTTTTAGTTAAAATTTCCTAAATGGAATTGTTTCCTTACAAAAAAAATCTGATTTTTTTTCCTTAAAACTTTGTAAATATTCTTCCGCACAATTATTAATTTACTCAATTGTAAGAATTTTTTATTATATCCAAAGAAATGCAATGTTTCTAGTAAATGAACTATTTACCATGCCTTTGAAAGAAGGAAACTTTACTCATACTTGGTTAATTTTCCTACTTTTAAGGAATTTTTTTACTGAACTGGAGTAAAATTGTTGAACTAAATTGTTGTAGTATGGATTTTACTCAGATTTCGGAATGCTTTTGTTCTGAGTGTATGGAAATTTATTTCCGAATGGCCTTTATCATGATTTCTGGCCCATGACAACCATCTTCAGAAGGCTGCTCATTGATGTTTCAACAAAATGCCCGAACTCTTTAAGTTAATAATTAATAATTCACTTGATTGGTGACAAGTGAATGACTGATATTCGAGTGAGTGAGTTGTGCTTCTCGTGCGTTCATGAGACTTTGTTTTGATCCCATAAATGCTCTGACTTACTTATCTATCGCTTTGCAATTCTCTATATCAGTGCGATTTTTCTTTGGCAGTTTTTCGAGTATCTATTAATTGGAAATAAGCACCCAAAACCTTTGTTATTCTTTATTTGTTGACAATAAATATTAATAAATTATATGTATGAATCTTAACAAAGGAAAAAAGAAATGATTAAATGTCGTATTGGTGTTCATGTCATCGAAAATAAAAGTGCGGCTGATATCATTGAAGTCGCGTTATTTGATTTTAAATTTTTTGTCTACGCTTAAGTTGTTGTTATTATATATATTTATAGCACATTGCTAATTTTTGTTGTGTAAAGTCGTAAAACGCTCAAGTGCAATGACGAGGGCGGACTGGGAAGATTTTTTGGTTATCTGACCGAGAATTATATTTATATCCTAGAAGAGGTTAAATATTTATTACAGCTTTGCCCAAATTAATATTAAGACTGTTTTTCTTTAAGACTGGATAATTAAGCTGCGATAACAAAAATCTAAATAAAAAGTTAAAATTTCACTGAAAATAAAAATTATTTTTTTTAAACTATCGCCATATTTTGAAAAAAATATTTTATATTAAAAATATTGGACTTAGCCTGGATAATTATCCAGTGTAAGTAAAATTTATGGTCATCGAGGCTGAGTCCATAAAAGTCAACACAAAATATTTTTCTTGAAAATTTGTTTTGATACGAATATTTATATTGTAGTTGCCGACAATGTGAAAAATTTTTTATTTTGAGTAAAAAAATAACTTTTTATTAACGTTTTTGTTATTGCAGCTATTGCTATCCCGGCTTAAAGAAAAACAGCTCTATTCTGGTGGAAGCAACAACATCGTCCACCAATATATTAATTTTCTTTAGTAATTAAAAAATCAGTTTTTATTATTTTATTTCCTCTTTTGCATATCCCCCACCCGGTGATTGCCTTCATGGTTGCTATTTAACCTTGTTTAGTTTCTCTCCTTCCCCTGTCAATTTTTTATATCGCCTTTTTTCTGATTTAAAATTAGATCCGCATTGCGTGCGGCTTTCTATTCAAAATCCCGCTTGGTTTTCATTTAAGATTGATGCGATTGTTTGACAGTTGGGGAGTCGTATGTTTGTATGCGTGGGTACGTTTTGTAGTCCGACATTGATTTGAAATTTCAAGAGATTCCATTTCATTTCAGTTCAGTTCAATCCGTTTTCATTTTGCGTAATGGATAGATAACCTTGTGCCAAAAACACAACAAAAATTGTTCAACAAAATCAAATCAAATGCGAATCGAAATCGACAACGAACGACTGAAAGAAGAAACGCTCGCAACAACAAAGTGAACAATGAAATGTTTGTTTTTTGAAACAAATAAAAGTATAAAATAAAAATAATAAACAAAAAAAAAAATAATACAATTTTCATTACAACAACGACAACAACAGCAGCAACCGCAAATGAAGCAACAAAGAAAAAACTTGAGCCCAACACAAGCTATGGAAGCGTTGATAGACAGCCGGCAGGCCGGTTGATTCGTAGCTGTTCATTTCATGTTGACTGGTCGACGGCAGACTGACTAACTAAGTGACTGACTCATTGCCGCCGCCACCGTCCATGGTAGTTTTTGTTTGGGTCTTTATTTCTTTTTCTGCCTTTGCTTCTTCTTCGTACTAGTCGTACATATTTTGAAATCAATTAATATACAATCGGCGGTAATTACGCCAAATTGCAATGCAGACTAAACACCACCAACCATTCAGTCAGACTTGACTTTTTGCATATTCACCATCACAGCCATCGCCACCGCCACCACAGGGAGCAGCAGACGACGAACACTACCGCCGCTGGACGGACGGACGGACAGACGGCGTGGAGAACCAAACAATGACCTTCTTTTTTATGGTCTTTACTTTGGTCTGGTTATGACTTTGTCGTTCTGTCTGTTGACAGAAAAAGGTGTAGTGTCGCCCGCTGCTATTTATAAAGACTGCGGTGGGTCGTCCAAATCATTATGCAGATGTCCATGCCCAGGAAGTAGCACTGACAGGCAAAATTAAGCCTTGTTAGAAAATCATTTTTGCTGCGTTAATCATATTTGGAATTCTGATAGCAGCTAACCCCCTAATAGAGTTATTATAAAGGGATAGTCATTAAGCGTGACAGAAGTTTAAAATTTAATATGACGAAGGTGCATTTTTGCAAGTCTAGATGTTGATATTTTCAATGGAGATTCAGATATTTGAACGCTCTTTCGGGGTACGAAAAATTGCACAGTGAAAATTGGTCCAGGAAAATACGAAAAATAACCTAAAAAACCCATACAAAAATGTATTTCTTACAGCCGTTGTCAATTTTACGATTTTTGTAGATTTTATCGATTTAACGATTTTTGACGATTTTTTCGATTTAACGATTTTTTTCGATTTAACAATTTTTTTTCGATTTAAAGATTTTTTTCGATTTAAAGATTTTTTTCGATTTAACGATTTTTTTTGGCGATTTTACGATCTTTTACGACTTTACAACAATTTTACCTTTTTTTCTTGTTTTTTTTTGTCGATTTTACATTTTTTTGTGTCAATTTACAATTTTTGTCGATTTAACTATTTTTTTTTGTAAATTTTACATTTTTTTTCGACAATTTTATGATTTTTTAATTTTTAACGATTAAACGATTGTTTTTGTCGATATTTGTCGATTTAACGATTTTTGACGATTTTGTCGATTTAACGTTTTTTCGATTTAACGATTTTTTTCGATTTAACGATTTTTTCGATTTAACGATTTTTTCGATTTAACGATTTTTTTTTGGCGATTTTACGATCTTTTACGACTTTACAACAATTTTACAATTTTTTTTCTCGTTTTTTTGCCGATTTTACATTTTTTTGTGTCAATTTACAATTTTTGTCGATTTAACTATTTTTTTTTGTAAATTTTACATTTTTTTGTCAATTTTATGATTTTTTAATTTTTAACGATTAAACGATTGTTTTTGTCGATTTGACGATATTTGTCGATTTAACGTTTTTTTGATTTAACGATTTTTTTCGATTTAAAATTGTTTTCCATTTAACGATTTTTTTTTCGTTTTAACGATTTTTTTCGATTTAACGATTTTTTACGACTTTACGACAATTTTACATTTTTTCTCGTTTTTTTTTGTCGATTTTACATTTTTTTGTGTCAATTTACAATTTTTGTCGATTTAACTATTTTTTTTTTTGTAAATTTTACATTTTTTTTCGACAATTTTATGATTTTTAATTTTTAACGATTAAACGATTGTTTTTGTCGATTTGACGACATTTGTCGATTTAACGATTTTTGACGATTTTGTCGATTTAACGATTTTTTCGATTTAACATTTTTTTCCGATTTAACAATTTTTTCCATTTAACGATTTTTTTTTTCGATTTATCGATTTTTTTCGATTTAACGATTTTTTACGACAATGTTACCATTTTTTCTCGTTTTTTTTTTTGCCGATTTTACATTTTTTTGTGTCAATTTACAATTTTTGTCGATTTGACGATATTTGTCGATTTAACGATTTTTGACGATTTTGTCGATATAACGTTTTTTTCCGATTTAACGATTTTTTTCCATTTAACAATTTTTTCCATTTAAAATTTTTTGTCGATTTAACTATTTTTTTGTAAATTTTAAATTTTTTTTCGACAATTTTATGATTTTTTTTGTCGATTTAGCGATTTTCGTTGATTTAACGATTTTTGTCGATTTAACGATTAAGCGATTTTTTGTCGATTTTACGATTTATGTCAATTTTATGATTTTTTTTGTTGAATTTAAAATAATTATTTTGTCGATTTTACGAGTTTACATTTTTTTCTATTTCACAATTTTTTCCTATTTTTTTTTTGATTTTTGTCGAATTTGCGATTTTTTTGTCGATTTAGGGATTTTAATATTTTTGTCCGCATGCTAACACAAACACACTGTACAGAATGTCCAGTGATAAGTTACCCACCCAGTTTCGTTAATTAGAAAGAATATTTCTTGCATCCCGAAAAATTACAAACTCTAGAGAGAGTGTGATTATATCGAGCACTTAGTGCCGAATTACAAAGACAAAATGCAAATTTTAAAGAAGAAGTATTTTTTAAATATTTGTATAAAACTAAATAGATTTAAATGCAAAATATTGTACCAAAATCTATTATTAAAAATATTTTTATTACAAATTTGAAAATTTGTTCCATCATTATAAAGGGTGATTTTTTAAGAGCTTGATAACTTTTTTTAAAAAAAAAACGCATAAAATTTGCAAAATCTCATCGGTTCTTTATTTGAAACGTTAGATTGGTCCATGACATTTACTTTTTGAAGATAATTTCATTTAATTTCATTTTTGAGTAACAGAGGCCCAATTGCTGCGAACGGCGACGAATCGATAATTGATGGTCATCATTAACATTGGCCGATACAGCTGCGATATTTTCTTCAGTTCGTACTCTACGTAAGCGTCTTGGTGGTTTAATGTCCAACAATGTAAATTTGGTGCGAAATTTAGTCACAATAGCCCGAATAGCCGCTTCAGTGGGTCGATTAAACTGACCATAAAATGGAAGCGCGCAATGAACTTTCTTAACAGAGCACGCATTTTGATAATAAAATTCAATGATTTGCAAGCGTTGCTCGTTAGTAAGTCTATTCATGATGAAATGTCAAAGCATACTGAGCATCTTTCTCTTTGACACCATGTCTGAAATCCCACGTGATCTGTCAAATACTAATGCATGAAAATCCTAACCTCAAAAAAATCACTCTTTAAGTTTACCATAAAAAATCATACGTGAGTCTACGTATATTTGGAAAATTGTGTCGATTGTGATTCTAGTATATTTAAATTAAAAGCTTCAAATTCGTATCAACATTCACATTTTATTTTATAATATTTATTCAGACATAATAGTTCAATAAATTGAAATAGTTTTAAACTATGGAATAAATTGTTCTCTTTAATTTGTAAATGCGTATTTGACATTTTACAATTTGGCTGGCTGGTGTACACGATAACCATCGAAAGGTGTTAAGGAATCAGTTCAAACTTTGCACATGATAATATTTGTCCCAAACTTAGTTTAAGTTCGAAGATAAGCGAAATTGCCACGCCCCTTCTGGTACATCCCACACAAATGACCTATGTTAAATTAAAACCAATGTAACTTCCACAATGATATTCGGAAGCAGCCACAATTTTCTACAAAACTTTTCAAAATCTCAGTATGGGACAATCGTGGGATCGGGGTGGCCTAGAACCAACAATTTAAAACAATTTTGCGTACCTTATTGGGTTAGGAAATTCCAAAAATCTGAATTAGCGACCAGTAGTTTTCCAGTGAGATTAATCAGTAATATCCATAAATTTTTTAAATTAAATTAAAGTAAGTTGTTTTAATTATTTCCATTAAATAATTTTAATTTCGACTGCAATCATGTTTATAATTGTTGTACAATAAGTATCAGGAACTCCATCATGAAAGTTATGGAACGTTTTGTTGACACTGTTAATAAAAATTTAATTTAAAAAATCGAAGAGAAAATGAATTAAAGAAATATTAAATATTTTTCAAGACTTGCACATTTTATATTAAATCAGAAAAACGAATAAATTTGTTACATAAATATAAAATCCGTCGAATGATCATTTATTTCAATCGGATTGATAGGTATATCCAATATTAAGAACTCCAAAAATATCACTCAATTAAAGTATTTGTCAAAAAAAAGCAACACACTCTAATTACACAATATTAGTTCGAAAATAATTTCTAATACTTCATAGTCGACCACCTTTTGGTGACATGCGCGTCATCGCTTCATCTTCAATTTAACCCATCAAGGCCCAGCGATGCGAAAACGCATCGCATTTTGTAGGGCACCCCGAGAAAAAACGGCTAGGGCTATAGCAATCATCAACATATTCCCAAAAACGTTAGATTGTATACCACAATATTGCTCATAGTTGTCACTTTGGAGCAAGTGTGTATCTTGGTGAAAAATCCATGTGGAAATTCTAAAACACCTAAATCGAAGAAAGTTAGCGAGCGTAAATAAAACGGACATCTCTGAAATTTAAATATAATGCCGTTACTTTTCTTTTATCGAAATAAATTAAATTTCATTTCTAAAATATAATTTTATAAATTTTTCACATATTTTTTATTTTACCTATAATTATTTTAAAGTTAATTTTGTATATCACTAAGGCCCAGTGATGCGTTTTCGCATCACCCCCGCATGGCTCACCTGCGCACCTGGAAATTTCGGGTAATAATTTTTTTTCTTAATTAGACCATGGGGACCTCATATATACTACTAATTTTTGTCTATCGAGGCTCCTAATAGGGTCGGGCCTTAATGGGTTAAACTGTCAAGAAAGCGTGTTTTGCAAACTTAACATCCCAGGTTCGATTCACACTCGACCCTGTGTACTTTTCGATGAACCACTTGCAACTTTTTCGGTCAATATTTTAATGCCTTTATCGAGTAAATACGAAAATTCATTCATATTCATTTTATTAGTGACTTGAATCTAAATTATTTTTTCACTTGACATGACATTAAGCCAGAAGAATTTCTGAGTTCAATTATATATGTTTAACAATTTCTCTACGTCTACGACTTTTAAAATACGTCTTTTTAAATATTTCATCAATCTTTATTAGTTCCGTGGAAGAGGGAGAATGGACCGAACTTAAAATGTTTGTTTTAAAAAAATTGGTTTAGAAGTAGTAGCTGATTTTCCAAAATACCCTGACAACAAACATACCTGCACTTTTGCGCTCCAGTGTGTATGGACATGAGGGTGTTGGCATAGTTGGTACTTTATGGCTGCAATGACTAAATAAACTTCTTGGTCTCGTTAGTGGAAAATTGTTGGTAATAATAGAGCGACGACACACCACACCGGTCGACGTGGTGTGTGGGTCTGACAACTGTTGCACCGATCTGCGGACTTGTCTGTTGGTTTTTCATTAAATTCTTGTTACATTTAAACACGACGGTGGCGGTGAAGGCAGCGGCGGCGGCTGCAACCGCAGTGAATGAAAATGAAATATGTACTCGTATTGTGTTGGCCCGTCCGTTCGCCCGCCCTTCTGTCAGTCAGTCTGTCTGTCCGTTTGTTTGTTTATTTTTTGTGTTTATCAATATTATCGTAAAAATAAATGCACAAACTTTCCGTCCGTCCGTCTGTCTCTCTGTCTATCAGGGTGTCTGCTTGTATTACGTTTTTTTTGTGTGGCTGTTTTAACTTTTACATTTATAGTTTATAGTTGGTTTATTCTTGGTTCGGTGGTGAGGTGGCTGCTGTTGAATAAACCAACCTATCGAAATAAATAGTTTCGGTTCTTGATGTGCTGTTGTTATTTAATTAAGTTATTCTTATAAATGCAAAAATACAAATAAAAAACACAGAAAAAAAACAAAGATAGACACAACAAGCGAGCACGAACGAACGAACGAACAGCCGTCAAGTATGAAATATTATGTACACGTTTTAATTCATTTGCATGACGTACTCTGTGACGTCAAATAAAACGGTTATTTGTGTCATTATATTCGCAACTAGCTTAATAACAAAACAAAACAAAATAAATAATACTCGTCTAGCTAAACAGCTACTACAACCGGTTAAAACACATAAGTTCGGCGGGTTTAAGTATTTAGTGTTAACCTCAAGTCAAGTCAGCCTTTGAAGCCAATGATGATGATGATGGTGGTGGTGATTTGTTGTGTTAGCCACCACGTCTCCCACAGCCGGAACCTCCATCAGTCTCTGGGTCTTTGCAACATCGTTCAACTGCACTTCATGTTATTACTCGAGCTCGAGGCGCAGCTAGTCTAAGCATTTGTAAAATTATTTAACATTTGACTTGCATGTGGACAATGCCAATTGTCGATTTTTTTCTCTTATTCTCATGATTAATGACTCCTTGTTCATTACTGTAAGTGCTTGGTGTTTGATTTTAGTTTGGGTTGCAGCCAGAGTCATTTATTTATTTTCAAAATGTAAATTGTTGTTTGTAATTTGTTTAGCTAATCTTCGAATTATAATGCTAGATAACTGAATTTTTGGCATTTAATAAATAAATGACATTTTATAAATGTGATATACATTTGTATATGAGTCATTCCATACAAATTCACTTGAATTTTGAATAACTTTAGCAAAAAAAATATTTTGAAAAAAAAAAAATCGTAAAAAATGGAACCCTGCATTTCACCAACTCCAAAATCACACAGCCGGCAATAATATACATCTAAGGACACTACCCAGCAAAAACTCTCATTACCAAGTAATGTGGGTAATAAGGCAAAACCAACCTTCACTACTTATTTTTCGGATCCTTTTCTAATTATTTTTATAGAGGGATTGTAAAAAATAAGTACTTCCACGCACGCTTACGAAAAGTTGAAATATAAGTACTTTCACGCACGCTTACGAAAAGTTAATAAATAAGTACTTCTAAACGAGTTGTAAAACAAGTGGCCTCAGGAAGATACAAAATAAGTCATTATTGCTAGCTAGCCAAATAATGTATTATCAATAATGGGCATAATAAGTGATGAAAACAACATTTTTATTAAATTATATATTTTGTATCGACTTGTTAGCAATCTGAATACAGAATTTAGGGCTGTTTTTCTTTAAGCCTGAATAACTAAGCTGCGATAACAAGAGCACTGCTATTCTCTGACTCACCACCACCAATGTAGAAAATTAATTTTTAAAATCTGAAGTTGTATGAAATTTAACATACCAATATCTACTTATTCAAACCATTATAAGGAGGTAATTATTTCATACTTCAAAATAATGCTGGCGTAACGAGCTGTCATTACCAGGTAATGCTAAAAATAATGAAGTGTCATTACCAAGTTTTTGCTGGGTAGTTTAAATTTTCTAAAAAAATATCATTTAATGTAATCATTTCGCAAATCAAAATGAAAGAAATATTTTTTGAAAACTCTAAAAAATCTAAAGTAATTGAAATTGCCATCAAAACAAGGTACAGTACATTATAATCGGGGTCAAGTATTTCAAGAGTTACAGGCACCTTTTTGAAAAAAAAATCGTAATTTCATAACTCGTGAAAGAGATTTTTTTTCCAAAAATACGTATAGAATATTTTTATGAGATGACCACATATACCGATTTTCAGAAGATCTCATAAAATATTATTCTTTCTTAAATATTTTAGAAAAATAAAAAATCCACAAAAATTGAAAATCCTGCTCATCACAGATACGATTTGAAATGTCTATATCTTGTGTGAAAACTATCAGGAGTAACTTTGCCGAGAGCCCTTCAAAAAAAGATCAGAACTTTTTTTTACTGATTTTAAAAAAAATCTTGAAAATATCATTCAAATTGTAAAAATTTCGTCAGGCAGAAAGTTCGACTCAAGAATGGACAGTGATTTGTTGTTGTTTTAATTATTTTTATTATATTTTTCGTTTATAATACTATGTTGAATACACTATGCAACAATAATTTTGTCGTTTTATATATATATGTATATTTTTTTCTTTTATTTTTTATTTTTATTTATTTATTCTTTTTGTATTTTTTTAATTTTTTTTTAATTATACCCTACACCACAATGTGCATTTCACTTTTTGAGTCGATTTAGCGATGTCCGTCCGTCCGTCTGTCTGTCCATCTATTCTTGTAATCAGGTCGCAACTTTGGTAAAAATGGGCCACAGCGGTTCAGATATATATATATAGCTCCAATACAAATTTCGCCACTGCATTGATTATTTCCGCTCTAGAAATAGCATATTTGAACTGATTTGCTTTAAATTTGGCAAAAAAAATTCATATTTCAACTATAAACATCCATGGCGTCAAGTGGGTCAAATCGTTTCAGATTTATATATAGCTCCCATATAAATGACTCCCCCTGATCTAATTCTTTCCGCTCTAAAAACCACAAATTTAATAGATTTCGATCAAATTTGGGAAAGCGTCTTATAAAGGGTGATTTTTTTAAAGCTATAGGAAAGTTAAAAAACACAGAAAAATGAATGAAATCTTTATTTGAATCGATAGTACGGTCCATATAATTTAATGTTTGAAGATTACTTCATGCAAATGTTGACCTTGAATGCGCCTCAAATGGTCCATCCGCTTAGTCCAATTTTGACATACTCTTTCCAACATTTCGGCCGGTATCTTACGAATAAATGCTTCAATGTTGTCTTCCAATGCGTCAATTGAAGCGGGCTTGTCTGTTTAGACATGAGCTTTAACATAGCCGCACAAAAAATAGTCTAAAGGCGTTAAATCGCACGATCTAGGCGGCCAATTGACCGGTCCCGAACGTGAAATAAAATGTTCACCGAACTAGCCTTTCAATAAGTCCATTGTTGGGCGTGCTGTGTGGCACCGTCTTGTTGAAACCACATGTCATGCAAGTCAAGCTCTTGCATTTGGGGCACAAAAATGTTGGATATCATCTCACGGTAGCGCTCACCATTCACAGTTACGTTACGATTCGCATCGACTTTGAAGAAGTACGTTCCAATGATGCCACCAGCCAATAAACCGCACCAAACTGTGACTTTTTCTGGATGCATTGATAGCTCTTGCAATGCTTCTGGCTGATATACACTCCAAAATCGACAATTCTGCCTATTTACGTACCCATTGAGCCAAAAATGAGCTTCGTCGCTGAACAGAAGAAGCGCGCGATGAACTTTCTTAACAGAGCACGCATTTTGATTTTATTATTTATTTTTATTATAATTTGCAATAATGTAAGACGATTCATGGTTAAATTATAGACCAAACTGAAGATGTTTGACAGTGAAACAAAACACGAAATGTGCGTCAGCTGCTTAAACCAGTGTTGCCAAAAAGATAATAGCCAAAAAATCACCTTTTATAAGACTATAGTGTGTTTACGATGCAAGTAACCCCTTTTTTCAGTTTTTACTTCACATTTAACCCCCTGAGTATTAACAGTAGGACAATAATGGGTTAGCAAATTCTAAAAATTGCAATTGGTTATCAATACCTCTCCAACGATCCAACAAAAACATAACGAACTAAAAATGTGGAAGTTATTGCGGTTTTTATAAAAAATGCATCAAAAATTGCACTAAAATAGTATAAACCTGTCCTTTATACTGGGTCATATTGCAAGTTTTTAATATGGTTTGATAAGGCTCGGGTCGGATTTTAATTTCTAGAGGGTTTTTTCAGACTTTTTTAAAACACGTATATTCTTTTTTATACGTCAGAACCTTTTTATTTTTTTGTGTTCAAACTAAAATGACAAACAAAAACACTAAAATAAATTCTATATTAATTGACATTATTTGGGTTTTCCATTATTATGGCGGGTCAATATATTGTAATTCATAATTATTTGCTATTTTTTTTTTCAAGATGTTCACACTTTGAAAATGTGAAATTGGTAAGGAAATTATTTAATTATTTAAAAATCTTAATAAATATTCTATTTATTTTATTAAGCATTATTTTTTTAATTTTTACATTTTTGGTTAGTTTTTCACAATTTCGCCTTTTTGAGCGGAATTGATATGGTCACGTTATTATATGTACCTAAAATAAGTTCTCGTTTTTCCTTTCCATAAAATACGAGCTCATTATTTGTCTCGTCACTGAAAGTGAAATAAAAACGAAATGGCCTTCGTACGGTCTCAACGTGCTATGATAATTCTAATGCTACAATGGGAACGACAAACCTAATACTTTGGACGTCCTGTGGTGAGCTACGCAGAAAGTTCAATGGGTTTGTAATTGATTAATTTGTTATGCGATTATACACATGTATAATCATGTTGTGTTATATATATATATATGTGTGTGTGTGTGAACAAATTACAAATGACTGTAATAATGCATATTTTATGTGAGGCAAAACTTAACTTTTGATAAAAACATTGAACGACAAAATATTTTTTTTTTGCGAATAAGAAGGTTCAAACAACGAATTCGAGTAGAGTGACCCACCAAAAACTCTCATTACCAAGTAATGTGGGGTATAAGGCAAAACCAAAAACCTTCACTACTTATTTTTCGGAACCGTTTCTGATTATTTTTATAAAGGGATTGTAAAAAAATAAGTACTTCCATGCACGCTTACAAAAAGTTGAGAAATAAGTACTTCCATGCACGCTTACAAAAAGTTGAGAAATAAGTACTTCCATGCACGCTTGCGAAAAGTTAATATATAAGTACTGGTTGATAAGGATATTGGTTGACGTTGTTGTGTGTTGTGGTTGGAGGTTTGAACACACACACACAGTAAAACATTTCTAGCAACTTCAAGTTATTGAAACTTCATTATATTTCAAAATTTTTATGATGAACAACCACAGCTCGGCAAGTTGTCGCAACAAAAGGTACGGCACAACAAGAGGAATGGGAAATGTATTTTCCATTATTCTTATTGTTATTGTTGTGTTGTTTAGATAGTATTTTAGTAATAAAATAAAACATTTTTTTTAATTCCAATATTGTTCTTCTATTGTTCAGTTAACTTTATGATTCTGCAAAGAAATAACTCTCATTCCGCATGAACTGAATTTTCTTCATCAATCTAACATATGTTCGAGTGACGGTCGCGGCAACATCAAAATGGCTGGATGACAAAGCTACACACAACTCTATGTGTAGCAAAACATGGATGTGCTGTTACCAATAACTCATTTTTTAAGCCATTATATGGAGTATTATTTCATACTTCAAAATAATGCAGGGCGTAATGGGCTGTCATTACTAGGTAATGCAAATAATAATGAGGTGGCATTACCGAGTTTTTGCTGGGGAATGAAATAAACCGTGTTTGTTTTTTCATATTGAAATTGAAAATCACAATTTCAAGTGTAATTTCTCAATTTCAATTAGAATTTTCCCAATTTCAATTGAAAATCGTGTAGAGCAAAGATATGATGGAGCTAACATCCATAACTTAGTCTGCTGAGACATCCTAATGTACAATCATTTGTGTTCGAATAAATGTACATACCTACGTATGTATGTATTTATGTGTGAAACAAAGTCAACAAATGAAATTTGCATATGAATTGATTTTTTCCTTTGGGGGCACGATGTGCGTGTCTGTGTGAGTGTGAGAGGGATAGGGCAGAGCGTACATGCGATTGTATGAATGAATGAATGGACGGATTGGATGGTTTGGTTGAAGGGAGGGTTAAGTAATTTCTTTTTAAGAGTGTACTATAATTAAAAATTCAAATATTGACACTGACATTGTGCAAAAAAGCACAAGAAAAAAGAAAACAACAGGCAAAACTCAATATTGTGGCATAGATATGTACATGAGGCAATAAATCACAAAATATTTAACAATGTTTGTACTTGCGTATGTATGTATGTATTTATGGGTGAAATAACCATATTCACTTTCTAACGTCATGTCAAAACTTTGAGCAAATATTCTATTTTGCGTTTCCGAAAAGCTCCTGTATTTAGAGAATTATTAGGAATAAATTAATAAAGTGGGTGGAACAGAATGAAATAAAACTAAATAACAAAGTTCCGGAAACGGAGGGTGCAATAAAAGAATATACGTGTGCCGGCGTTTTGAAAGTTAACGTGTGTGTGGGGGGTCACTTAAGAAGGAGGTTCAATATTTCACTCTTTGTAGAAACAAGCGATTTTTTTAAATCGCGATTTTTTTAAATCGTGATTTTTTTAAATCGTGATATTTTTATTTTTTTAAATAGCGCAAAAAATGTATTTACCAATTATATAGCAGAATATGCTATTATAGTTTGGCATCTTAACACATGAAGAAAATCTATGAATATGAAGTTATGACCCTTATGTAGAAGTAGGGAAATTTTTAAAAATCGTTTGCCATTGTTTACTTCTACAAAAAGGACCATAACTTATAAGTTGCAAAGCGATTTTGCGAGTTATTTTAACAAAAAGTTAAAAAATTAAGCCTACAAAGAGTATCAAAACTTCTACTTTTATCTATATATTTTTATACCCTCCACCTCCAGGATGGGGGAGACCCTATAAAGTATATATATTCTTGATCGTCATAAAATTCTAAGACGATCTAGCCATGTCCGTCCGTCCGTCCGTCTGTTGAAAGCACGCTAGCATCTAAACGAAAGGAGCTAGAACGTTCAAATTTTCCATAAATGCGTCTTATAGTCGTAGATCGGTTGGGATTGAAATGGGGCGAAATCGGCCAAAAGGGAAAAATGTGTCCCTCACAAGGACTAAAAACACCCATAATAATCCTTAATATTTTAGCGTATTTAAGCATGTTTTTTTGAATATATCTGTTTATATATGCTTGATATTTGGTATGCGCATTCCCCTACAGCAAAAACGTGCACCATAAAGTGATTCTTATTTGTAGGGGGTGAAATGGGACAAAAAAGGGATAAAAATGGTACATATTAAACGACAACAGCTAGAAACACGAAATTCGGTGTGTACATTCCTCTAATTGAGTAGATACATAATATAAAAGTATTTTTTCCCAATTCGTAATTTTAAGGGGTAAAATGGGTACGGAGGGATAAAAATGGTACCAACCAAATGGGGCGCAGCTGGAATCATGAAATTTGGTGTATACATTTCTCTGATTGCATAGACAAGTAAAATACACGTTTTTTTTTAAATTCGTACTTATTGGGGTTAAACTGAAAAAAGGGGATAAAAATAGTACCAATCAAATGACCGTAGCTAGAGTCATGAAATTCGGAGTATACATTCCTCTGAGTGTGTAGACACGGAAAATACACGGATTTTTCAAAATTCGTACTTTTTGGGGTTAAAATGAAAAAATGGGATGAAAATAGTACCAACCAAATGACCGTAGCTAGAGTCATGAAATTCGGAGTATACATTCCTCTGAGTGTGTAGACACGGAAAATAAACTGATTTTTCGAAATTCGTACTTTTTGGGGTTAAAAAGAAAAAAGGGGATAAAAATAGTACCAATCAAATGACCGCAGCTAGAGTCATGAAATTCGGAGTAGACATTCCTCTGACTGCGTAGATACGGAAAATGGACGAATTTTTCGAAATTCGTAATTTTTCTTTTACGGCAAAAATTGATTGAATCATGAAGTTAGGTTATTTTGCACTATGTACGTCTGATAATGGATTTTCAAAATTTGTACTTTTGGAATTAAAATAAAATGGAAATACAACCAATTGTAGCACCCACTATCTACACATATTTATGGTATTTAAGCTTTTTGAAAATATAAATATAAGAGTATTTAATTTTTGATTTGAAATAGATAATGGTTTGATGTAATTAAAATATTATATTTATTTATATAATTATTTTTTTAACATTTGTATTTGTTTTGGTTTGGCTATATTACAAAATTTATATTTTCCTGTAATATTACTGCACTTCTACGAAAACCGACAACCTCTGTGGAATGCAATCCATGGTGGAGGGTATATAAAGTTCGGCCCGGCCGAACTTGACGCCGTTTTTACTTGTTTGTACATATAATGTTGCTTTGTGGCTATTATAAATAAAATGTAATATGCTTTCGACTTTTTTTATTTTCTATGATTTTTTTCATGACAGCAAAAATAGTTTTCGAAAAAAAAATTTCCCAAATTTTTGAAAATTATTCTTAAACCACAAAGAGTTGCGTTACTGACTGACTTATCATTGACCAGCCCCCAGACTAAACGGCTGAAGCCAGGGTCATGAAATTTTCAGGGTAGTTCCGAAATATGACGCAGACGTCGACTAACGAAATTCTTACTTTTAGGGGGTAAAATGGGACAAAAAGGGATTAACATCGAACCTTGGTCCTGACTAAAAGGCATTAGCTAGAAACATGAAATTCGGTGTGTTCCTTGCAATGACCATGCAGACCAGCTACAAATAGGGATTTTTCGAAATTTGTACTTTTAAGGAAGGAAAGAAGCAAAAAGGGATAAAAATGGTACCAATTTATGAATTGCAGCTAGAATCGTGAAAATCGGTATTTGCATTCCTCTGACAATGTAGACCTGCAATATAAATTGATTTTTCGAAATTTGTACTTATAAGGGGTGAGCGGGACAAAAAGGGGATAAAAAAGGTACCAACTAAAGTATTGTAGCTAGAATCGTGAAATTTGGTATGTAAATTCCCCTGACCATGTAGCGTTCTGCGCGTTAAAATTGGATTTTTCAAAATTTGTACTTTTAAGGGGGACAACGGTACTAATTTAAGTACTGCAGCTATAGTCTCGAAATTTGGTGTGTAAATTCCTCTCACCACATAGAAGCGCAATATAAATGCATTTTGTACTTTTAAGGGTTGCGCGGGACAAAAAGGGATACAAATGGTACCAACTAAAGTATTGAAGCTAGAATCTTGAAATTTGATGTGTAAGTTTGTCTGACCATGTAGAAGCGCAATAAAATTGCATCTTTCGAAATTTGTACTTATATGAGTTGAGCGGGACAAAAGGGATAAAAATAGTACCAACTAAAGTATTGCAGCTATAGTCATGAAATTTGGCGAGTAAATTCCTCGGTCAAGTTAGAAGAGCAAATCCTAATGTTTTTTTTTTTTCGAAATTTATACCTATAAGGTGTGAGCCGGACAATAAGGAAAAAAATAGTTGTTTTGTTTTTTTTGTTAAAAACTGGGTAGAAAATTTAAAAAAAATATATACGAAGGAAGTTCAGCTAAAACAGTGCACATTCCTTTGACTCTATATGAGTGCTATGTTTTCAATTTACTATTTTAGAAAAGAAAATTTAATTTAAGGTACCTTCACCGAAAATTTTTTTCCGTAAAACTAGAAAAAATTTGCTTGAAATTATAATAAAAATTGTATTTGTATTTCTTACCACAAAGTTAAGTTACATGTTTTTAAATTAACTGATGTCAAAAATAATTTATTTTCGCTCCACCCTCCTTTCTTATTTTTCGAAATTTCATCAACATCAAAGAGAAGATCAAAAATAGCTTCACATTAAATTACTCAAATGTAGCTTTTCAATTGCTCGGTTTTGTAACAAAATTTCGAAAAAATAAATGCATTTTTATATAACTTTCGGGACGTAAAACAATATTTTGAAAACTGAACTTGTCATCTCAGTTATTTTCAAATTTTCATTTTATATATATAGTTATGTTTTTTGGTTATTGTTTAATGTATAAATTAATAAATTAAATCGTATGATTTCTATTAAAAAATTTCCATTTTTTTCTATTTTCAGGTAAACTTCAAATATATTATAAATTACCAAAAATACGGTGAGTTTTATTTGCATAAGTATAGGTAAAAAGTCATATATAAATTTATATAATTTTCACCATGGAGTATTCACAGGCACAGAATTACAGGCATATTAGGAAAATTATAATATTGGTGTTTGTATTTTATTAATAGTGTATCCGATATTTAAATTTTGTTATAATTTTATTATCAAAACTTACGAGAATTTTAATTGAATTGAATGATTTTTTTCCAAATATCAAGTATTTTCTACCACTGTGTCGCTATCTCTTAACCCACTTATAATTGGCATACTTTTCCTGACTCACAGTTGGAGTGAAAAAAAAAAAGATTTTGAAATCAAACTAATGATATTTGGACTACCTGGGCTCTACGCAACTTCTTCAAATTTGGAATTTCATTTTTATTATTCCATGTTGTTCATGTTATTGCTGTTGCTGTGGTAGTGGTTGTAATTCATATAAAGGTCACGATCACCTCAATTACCATTACCATATCCAATATCATTATTGTTGTCTATTTATCATGGCATTCATATCCAAACCTCCCATACCCATTTATTCAGAGTCAACAACAACCACATCCATAACAACCAGCGTAAAACGTGATGCTATTTATTAAGTCTTGAAGAAATACGCCACTCCACTGTCAGTCCCCCTGCCCCCCTGGGCAGCACGATAGTCATCCATCCGTCCATCAGCAACAGCAAACACTTCAAGTCTCTGGTGGCTGACTCCACTCCATTCACTTTCATTAGTCACTTCGATAATATCGATATTTTGTGAGTTTTTTCTCCTCTTCTTCTTTGTATCCATGTGTCTGTCCGCCTGTCTGTACATGCCAAAGTAAATAGTCGTCTAGTGTAAGGTCCAGCAAATTATGCGCATATGAGCTTCAGATCAGATCTGTGATCAGCAGATCAGTGTTCAGCGGCCAGCGTTCAGCCGGCCAGCAGCATGGATTGGAGCAGATAATTCACAGTCAACAGCAGGCCGGCTCTTACATACGCCGTCTTTTTTTTGGTTTGTTTTGTTTCCTTCTTCGCCGCCCTGCTTTTCTTCGTCAGTATTTACTTTGAATATAATTGTAATATCTATTGGCTGGATTTGAATCGCCTTTGGTACGAGGGTGGCATGGGAAGTGTCGAAAATGTAAATTGTGCATTTGGGGATGAAATACTTTCCGTCTATATCCCAGTAATGAATCTACACAAGAATATAATTTTTGAATATTATATATATATTATATAATATATCCATATAGGATGTTGTAAATCCAAATAAAAAATCAATTGAAAATCTTTAGTTATAGAAATGCATCTATTACGCGAGTGGAACTACTCTATTCTCCGTATAGATGGCGCTCTTTATGGAAACAATTACAAATGTGGGAAAATTGTTTTCGAAAAAAAACAACTATTTTTGCTGGCACGAAAAAAAATCATAAAAAATAGAAAATAACAGGAGGAAATTTATTTTGTTTTATTTTTAATAGCTAACATTCTAACGCAAAAAAAAACAATGCTTATAAAAATCATATTTTTTAATCATATTTTTTAAAAAATCATATTTGTTTTAAAAATCATATTTTTTAATAATCATATTTTTTAAAAAAATCATCTTTGTTTTAAAAATCATATTTTTTAAATCATATTTTTTAAATCATATTTTTTAAATCATATTTTTTTTAAAAATCATTTTTTAAATATTTAAAATATTGTTTTAGTTTTTTCGTTTGCATTTTTTTCATTTTAATCAATATTTGATTTGAACTGGGATATTGTCCTGGCTCAAGACCATTTTGCTTCTATATTTAATAGAATGCAAATTTATTTACAAATGGCATGGTGACATTTATTACTTGGCTGCAGACTACCACGATCATGATTTCGACCATGTCAATAAATATTTAAAATATTTTAGTTTTTTCGTTTTGTATTTTTCTAAATATTTTTTTAAATCATATTTTTTAAAACATATTTTTTAAATCATATTTTTTTAAAAATATTAAAAAATCATATATTTTTTTAAAATATTAAAAAATTATATTTTTTTAAAATATTAAAAAAATCATATTTTTTAAAAATCACATTTTTTAATTAATATTTTTTTTAAAAAAACTCATTTAAAAAAACATTTCTTTTTTTAAAACTCATTTTTTTAAACTCATATTTAAAAAAATTCATATTTTTTTTTAAACTCATATTTAAAAAAAACTCATATTTAAAAAAACTCATATTTTTTTAAAAAACTCATACTTAAAAAACCATATATATTTTTAAAAAAACTCATAATTAAAACAATCAAATTTAAAAAAATATCATATTTAAAAAAATAATATTTAAAAAATCATATTTTTTTAAAAAATAATCATATTTTTGTAAAATCTAAACTAAACTCATGTTTAAAAAAACTCATATTTTTTTAAACTCATATTTTTTAACAAAAACTCATATTTTTATAAAAAAAAAACTCATATTTAAAAAAAAATCATATTTTTTTAAAAAACTCATACTTAAAAAAACCATATATATTAAAAAAAAAAACTCATATTTATTTTTTTAAATCATATTTAAAAAAAATAATATTTAAAAAAATCATATTTTTTGTAAAATCATATTTTTTAAAAATTTAAAAAAAAATCATATTTTTTTAAATATTAAAAAATCAAATGTTTTAAATATTAAAAAATCTTTTTTTTTTAAATATTAAAAAAATCTTATTTTTTTAAAAATATTAAAAAAATCATATTTTTTTAAAAATATTAAAAAAATCATATTTTTTTAAAAATCACATTTTTTAAATTGTTATTTTTTGTAAACTCATATTAAAAAAAACTCATTTCTTTTTTAAAACTCATATTTAAAAAAACTCATATTTTTAAAAAAAAAACTCATATATTTTTTTTAAAACTCATTTAAAAAAACTCATATTTTTTTTAACTCATTTCAAAAACTCATATTTATAAAAAAACTCATATTAAAAAAACATATTTTTTTAAACTCATATTTATTTTTTTAAATCATATTTAAAAAAATCAAATTTAAAAAATATCATATTTAAAAAAAAATAATATTTAAAAAAATCATATTTAAAAGAAAATCATATTATTTTTAAATCATATTTTTTATTTTTTTAAGTAGCGCGTTCCAAAAGTTTCATTACAAATTATATAAAAGAATATATGTGGAGGTTATGATAATCTTTTCCCAAAATATTAAAAAAAATATTTTTTTAATTTTTGTTTAAATAGCGCAAAAAGTCCTATTACAAACTAAGGAAACATGGCATTTTTCAAGAATTTAAATATATATAAATAAATGTATAAGCCATTATCCTCACGTTGAATTAAAAAAAAACTCATATTTAAAAGATAAAAACTAATATTTTTTTAACTCATATTAAAAAAACTCATATTTTTTTTAAACCATATACTTTTTTAAAAAACTCATATTTTTTTAATCATATTTAAAAAAATCACATTTAAAAAAATCATTTTTAAAAAAATCATATTGAAAAAAAAAATCATATTTTTTTAAATCATTTAAAAAAAGTCATATATTTTTTAAAACATTTAAAAAAAATCATATATTTTTTAAATCATTTAAAAAAAATTAAAAATCATGTTATATTAAAATAATATTTTTTTTTTAATTTTTGTTTAAGTAGCGCGAAAAGTTCCATTACAAATTATATTAAAGAATATATGTGGAGATTATGATAATCTTTTCGCAAAATATTAAAAAAAATGTTGTTTTTTAATTTTTGTTTAAATAGCGCAAAAAGCCCTATTACAAACTAAGGAAACATGGCATTTTTGAAGAATTTAAATATATATAAATAAATGTACAAGCTATTATGCTTACGTTGAAGTAAGGGAATTTTAAAAAATCGTGTCATTTATTACGAATTGAGTCATACCTAAAGACGACATGTACTTCTAAAAGAGGGACCATAACTTCTTATCCACTTCTCCATAGATTTTCTTAGATCTAGATCTTGTTTTCATTGTTATGATGCCAGCTATTACAAACTAAATTTGTCAAGATATTTTTCGCACTATTTAAACAAAAACATGATTTAAAAAAAGAGTATCATTACTTCTACATTTAACCATGTATGTTTTTACACATAAACATTGTTTTTGTGTTAAATTGTTAGCTATTAAAATATGTTTTTTCCGATTTTTTTCATATTTTTAATGATATTTTTCGTGCCAGTAAAAATAGTTTTTTCTCCAAAAACTATTTTTCCCAATTTTTTTTTCTGTTCCTAAACCACTTTATCTATGTGAAAGTGTAATTGGTAATATTTGTAGAAAGCACGAGTCGCTTTAATTTATACATACAACATTCAAATATTTATTATTTTTTCAAATATTTTTATTTTTTTTTAATATTTTTATTTTTTCAAATATTTTTATTTTTTTTTAATATTTTTATTTTTTCAAATATTTTTATTTTTTCAAATATTTTAATTTTTTTCAAATATTTTTATTTTTTCAAATATTTTTATTTTTTCAAATATTTTTATTTTTTCAAATATTTTTATCTTTTCAAATATTTTTATTTTTTCAAATATTTTTATTTTTTCAAATATTTTTATTTTTGCAAATATTGTTATTTTTTTTCAAATATTTTTATTTTTTTTAATATTTTTATTTTTTCAAATATTTTTATCTTTTCAAATATTTTTATTTTTTCAAATATTTTTATTTTTTCAAATATTTTTATTTTTGCAAATATTGTTATTTTTTTTCAAATATTTTTATTTTTTCAAATATTTTTATTTTTTCAAATATTTTTATTTTTTCAAATATTTTTATTTTTCAAATATTTTTATTTTTTCAAATATTTTATTTTTTTCAAATATTTTTATTTTTTTCAAATATTTCTATTTTTTCAAATATTTTTATTTTTTCAAATATTTTATTTCTATTTTTTGTTTATTGTTTATATTTTTGTTTTAAAATGGTAATGTGTGCTTTTTCACTTGCTGCCATTATTTTTGACTGATATTCAAATGGAGAGTTGTGGTTATCAATGGTTTGTTAGAATTATTGACTTAAAGAGTATTGCCACTTATCATTGCGGCCCTCGTACAATTTCGTCTATTTCACATTTGCCATTAGTTGCCACCAAAATGTATGGTTAGTAACCTAAAGATGTGTTTTTTGTATTCAACATATTTTGTTGCAATTATATAAAGATGAATATGCTGATAATAATTATTGTCTAAACACTTACAACTGATGCTATGTTATGGTCGGTCTGGTTTGTTTTTCGTAATAGTTAGTGGAATTTGATTAATTAAAAGACGACGTCTGTCCGGCCGAGTGAACATCGGTCGTCAGACGCCGGGAGGGGCATTAAATATTAAATTTGTAAATTGTATTTCTGCTTTAGTTCGCAGAGAACACAGCCGACCACAAAAAGGTCATTCATTTGAAGTGGTATTCCTAAGGTTGGTTAGCATACATTGATATGTAACAGAAACCAATGATACCCCCATCGTAGAAGGGATTTGAGAGAGTATTACATAAGAATTTCGATGTTTAATAGCTAGAGCGAACAGATGTTATTTGAACTATTTAGAGAAATTTGATTGGATTGTGAAAGTAATTGCTTTAGCATTTATTATATATTCTCTAGATTCAGACCTAGGCGATTACTGCTCTTCTTCCAAAATTGCAAAGATGGAGCTTCATCACCCAAAGGGGGAAAAGTGTAAATGACACTATGAAACAACAATTTTGTCGAAGGGAAATGTATAATATTTTCTCTGTTATATCCCCAGCAAAAACTAGCTAATGCCACCTCATTATTATTTACATTACCTAGTAACGACAGCCCATTACGCCCTGCATTATTTTGAAGTATGAAATATTGGACTCCTTATAGTGGCTTAAAAAGTAGTTATTGTTAACAACACATCCATTTTGTGTGTAGCTTTGTCATCCAGCCATTTCGATGTTGCCGCGACCGAACATATTTTGAAAGAAATATTTTGCTGTGTGTTTGTTCAAACCACCAACCACAACACACAACAACGTCAACCAACATACTTACCAACCAGTACTTATATATTAACTTTTTGTAAGCGTGCATGGAAGTACTTATTTCTCAACTTTTTGTAAGCGTGCGTGGAAGTACTTATTTTTTTACAATCCCTTTATTAAAATAATTTGAAATGGATCCGAAAAATAAGTAGTGAAGGTTTTTGGTTTTGTCTTATTCTCCACAGTACCTGGTAATGAGAGTTTTTACTGGGTCATTAAGGAAACGTAAATCCCATAATAATCGGTTATATGTGAAATTAAAGGTACTTATGATGGCTAAAAATATTGTGAATTACAGTTTCACATAAATAGTGTGGTTTAGCAAATAGAGTGGCTTAGCAACAGTCTGCAGAAAAAAATTATTTTTTTTTTTTCGAAAAATAAAACGCACAAAAAAATTCATAAAAAATTGAGAAAAAGTCGGAAACATATTTTGTTTAAATTTTTAATACATGACATTCTAATGCAAACAATAATGTTTATATATAACAAATATGTGGATACATGTAGAAGTTATGATACTCCTTGTAAACACAAAATAATGTTTTAAATTATATTTTTTAATTGTTGTTAATTTTATTTAACAGAATGTTTTATTTTAGTTTGGCATCTTAACGAAGAAAACATAGCCTGGTTAAGGAAAATCTATGGATAAATGTAGACGTTATGGTCCTTTCGTCTTCACGTATGACTAAATTAATTTAAAGAAAAACATCGCGCAAAATGTCATATGATTTTTTAAAATTCCCTACTTCTACATAAGGCTCACAACTTCTATATTTATTCAAAGATTTTCTTAAAAAATTTCTCGTTTCCTTCGTTAAGAAACCTGCTATTACAAACCAAAACAATATAGTCTTTTATACAATTTTTGAGCAATCTAAACAATTATTAAATAAATATGATTTTTAAATTCTTTTGCGTCTGCAAAGAATAACATAACTAGGGTTTGGGGTTTCCCGGACTTTTTTCATTTCCCGGGAAAACGGGAATAAAAAATGTCATTCCCGGGAATCCCGGGAATTCCCGGGAAAAAGTAATTGATTTATAGGTATGTTCAATATGGTTTAAAATATCAACATTTAATAACTGGTGTGTTTTTTTCAATACTGTCATATTATAAATTAAAAACGAATGTTATTGTCAAAATATTTTACAAATTATTTTTCATTTTACAAATATTTTACTCTACACCTTTTCAAGATTATATGCGGAACATACAAATTTATATTGAGAACTGTAAATTCATATAAGGACATATAAATTCATAATGGGTAATGTAAATTTATAATAGGAACATGTTAATTCATAATGAGATATATAAATCATAATTCATTGAGAACAATTAATTCATAATAGGAACATACCAATTCATAATGAAATATACAAGTTTGTAATCAGAAAATCCAAATTCATAATCAGAAAATACGTTTTCATATTCAGAAAATGTGAATTCATAATGAGAAAATATAAAATCATATTGAGAAAATGTAAATTTATAATGAGAACATTGATAAAATATGTGTTTCTACGAAAATATCCATAGGAAAACGTATATACATAGCTTCGATTATAAATTTTAGATTTCCTGATTATGAATTTATATTTTATGAATATATATTTCTGAATAAGAATTTATATTTTCTCGTTATCAATTTGGATTTTCTCAATTTGCATTTATATATCTCATTATCAATTTGCATGTTCTTATTATGAATTTATATTTCTCAATATGAATTTACGTTTCACATTACGAATTTACAGTGTTGATTATGAATTATCATGCTCCTATTATGAATTTACATTTCCTGTTATGAATTTACATTTCTCATCATGAACTTACATATTCTGATTATAAATTACATTTTCTCATTATAAACTTGAGAAGTTGTAGACTAATCGTCAGAATTGGACATTTATATCGCAGGTAGAAGTGACTGACACCTACACTATATTCAAAATTGAAAACGATTAAGGAAACAAATAACTCATATGACGGAGAATGTTATGACGCATTTAATTTAGAATATTCATTCGTCTGGAGACAAAAATATTTTATAGAAACAGGGGGAATATTCTAAACTGTAAAAACAATAGAAACATAAAAAAATTAAAATTAATTTAATAAATTCGTAAAAAATAAAAATATTGAAATAGTCCAGTCATTAATTCTTACAAAGGGTCATTTAAATACATCGTAGCATATATTTATATTCCTATTAGATTTCTCTTGAAAGTTTCCAGGCGAACAATTTTTATAGTATTCCTATTTTTAGACCATTTCTTTCTGGCTACATATGTATAGTAAATTGTTTTTGAAGAAGATATTCACCTCGATTCTTCTTGGAAAACAAGAAAATTTACATTATGTAAGCCATAGTATTGTCGGCATGATTATTTTATTTCACAATAAAGTTCCTGCAAATAGCCTCACAGAAAGTTTTTATTCCCCTAACTGGGGTTCGCTTAAAATGGCTATTTAGCGAATTTAAAAAGTTTTGTTTGTAGTAATATAATATAAACAAATACTCATTATTGTCAGTAATGTAAATACATATATGAATTTGAAATACATCTAAAAATTCCAACTTGAAACGGACCAGTTCTATGATTTATCCATATCGACCTATCTCTGGATAGGTACATTTATAGCAATTTTCCGTAGGGAACTTCTACATTTAACCATAGATTCTTTACAATTAAACACTGCATTTTTTGCGTTATAATGTCAGCTATTAAAAATTAAACAAAATACTTGTTTTCAACTTTTTTCTTTTTATTAGTATTAGATTTAATTGCCAAAAAAAGTTTTCGCCAAATTTTTGGAGACTCTTCCTAAATCACCGTTTCTTTGTGAAAGGGTAATTTGTAGCATTTGTTGACATCATAATTACCTTTAATTGAACATATATGTGGGTGCAATCGGGCCAATATCTCCAAAATGAGAGTACTAATACCAAAGGTAACTAGGACGACAATTTTAATATTACACCATTTTCAATTTAAGAAAATTCAAATTCAAAAACAAATTGAAATTGAAATAGAGAAATGGAAATTGAAATTGAGAAAAAGCAAATTGAAATTTTGAAATCTAAATTGAAATTGAGAAAATAAATGTTGAAAATCAGAAATGTAAACTGCAATTGAGAATGTACAATTTGATATTGAGAAATAAAACAAATGAAAATGCGAAAATACAAATTAATTTCTGAATATATGTTTCAATTTTAATTACTGAATTTCAATTTGCTTTTTCTCGATTTCACTTTTCATTTCTGAATTTCAACTCGTAACATAAATAAAATAAATATTTTTGTGAGCATTGAGTCATGTTGAGTCAACAAAAAAATTATGAATATTTTTTTAATTTTTTACTACAACATTTCCAATTGAAATTGAGAAATGACAATTAAAATTAAAAAAATACAAGCTGAAGTTCCGTTATTTAAACTGAAAGTGATAAGATACAAATTGAAGTCCAGAAATGAAAATTGAAATTGAGAAAATGAAAATTGAAACTGAGAAATGAAAAAGCAAATTGAAATACAGAAATTAAAAAAAATCATCACACGAACATTTTCACGAACTAATTCCATTTTTTTGCGGACATACTTTTCCATCGTCATAAGTAGAAAAAAGTTTAAATCATTAATGCAATTATTTGACGAACATTTTCACGAGTTAATTAAATTTTTGGCTGACACGAAATTTTCCATTCGCAAAAACAAGAAGAAAGTGTAAATCATCAACAAAAAGAATATGTGGCGAAAATGTCCAAGAGTTAATTCCATTTTTTGCTGACTAGCAATTTTTCAATCGCCAAAAGTGTAAATCATTAGTCCAATATGTTCACGAGTAAATTCCATTTTTTGCTGACACTCGGCATTTCAATCGCCAAAAAAAGAATAAATTGTAAATCATCAATAAATCATTTGACGAAAATGTTCACGGGTTAATTCCATTTTTTGCTGACACTCAACTTATCAAGAGCCAAAATGAATCATTAGACGAATATGTTCACGAGTAAATTGCATTTTTTTTTTGCTAAAACTCAACATTTCATTTGCCCAAAGAGGGAGTGTAAATCATAAATAAATCATTTAACGAAAATTGTCACGAGTTAATTTCATTTTTTTTTTTGCTGACACTCAACTTTTCAACCGCCAAAAGTGGGAGAGAGTCTAAATCCATAATAAATAATTTCAAAAAAATGTCCACGAGTTAATTCAATTGCTGACAGTCAACTAAAAGTAGAAAAAGAGAAAATCATAGAAAAATCATTTAACGACTTTTCAAATCGCTAAAAGTAGAAGAAAGAGAAAATCATTAGTAAATTATTTGACGAACATTTTCACGAGTTAATTTCATTTTTGTTGACACTGAAATTTTCAATCACCAAAATTAAAAAAAAAAATGAAATTATCAAAGATATCATTTGACGAACATTTTTTACAAGTTAATTACATTTTTTTGCTGACACACAAATTTTCAATCGCCAAAAATAGTAGAAATTCTAAATAATTTTACGAAAATTTTCACGAGCTAATTCCACTCTTCTGCTGACACTCAACTTTTCAATCGCCAATAGTAGAAGAATGTCTAAAACATTAATAAATTATTTGTCGAAATTGTCCACGAGTTAATTCCATTTTTTTGCAGACACACAAATTTTAATCTGACAAAATGTTCTGGATGAGATTATGGTGAAGAAATCTCAAACTCTTTTGTGGAAATATCAAGTTAGCAACGCTCACAATATAAATAGTGACCCTCGTAATACCACAAACGCTAAAAAATGATAATTAGTCGATTTGTCATCATATTACAGCACTTGACTTTCTTTCATCCCCAGGAGATACGCTTCCATTGTGCTGCTATTAATTTGGCTGTTATATAGTCACTCCCATCACTAACCACAATTAATCGGAAAAAATTGTCAATTTTTTCCTTCTCCCCTCCACTTTCCTAATTTATCGCCTGAATGAAAACTCACTTATCACTCCCTACCACCGATTCCTCACAATGAACCAATATATACATGTTTTGTTATCTTCCTTCCCCTGCCACGCAATCCCATCCCCATCACCGAAAATATTTCATTTCATCGAAGTAATTGAATATTTCGTTGCAGCTTAACAAGTGTAAAAATCACTACCAATTTCTGGCCAGTAAACTAACGAGCAATACATTCATCACCATACAATGGGTGATATCGAGAGAATCTTCACCAGAGAATGGCCAAACGAAGTGTGTATCTGAACCAAAAAAAAAACGAAGAAAAAACTGATGTGGTGTCAATAAAGAAAAAAAGGGGGAAGAAAAAACTGCTGGCAAAATTTCAAGTTTCAACCACAGCAGCACACAAACAAACACATACTCGGCTCAGGGCTGAGTGTGTGTGTGTTGGTGTAAGGATATTGTCCTGGAGCAAAAATGGCAAAAAATGCGCCATTTCAAAACAAAAGGGCTCCAGTCTCGAACTCAAACGCAAAGAGGAGGAAAAAACGCATGGAAAGAATAATAATAATAAAAAAACCTATCCGTTGTGCCGCATGAAGATAGGAAGTGGAACTTTTTACGTCCATAGAAAAGCAATAAAGGTCAATGACTTTCAATCGTCATTTTTTTGTTGCGAAACCCGATGCACAACCACCAAGCCACGCCACCCCTGAGAGCCGAGGCACAGTGCTCCAGCCAGTGAAACCTGGAGGTCGAACGAATTGGAAGAAAATCTTTGGATGAATTAATAAAGAAAGTACATTTTATGGACACTCGGAACCTTTTTTGAAAACCAATTTTAAAATACCCTTTGTGTGTGAACACTGTGAATGCAGGGAATTTTCAAAAAAATGCTCGAAAAAATAAGAATTGAATCATTTATGCTTTAAAACAAAAAAATTCTGGTTCTTACACCGAACAAAAAGCAAACTCCATTAGTACAACGTTATGCCATCCATTCATCCATCCATTCAGTCAGCCATTCAAACAACCAACAAAACGTCAGCCATCCCATTCAACCAGCCAGCCAACCAGCCAACCATCCATCCATTCACTCATTTGTTCGTTCGCTCGCTCGTTCTTTCATTTATTGCAGTTTTTTCCGTTTGGTTTATTTTGTGCCAAAGCACAGATTTCTGCGATTTTCATGTACCGCTGCCGTTTCGAGCGTCTCCTGCTCCAGCTCATTCAACCTGCTTTATTTGAAGTAAGATTTTCTCCCCTCCGATCTGATGTGAAATGCTGCCAGGGTTGCGTTTTTTTGTGCTCAACATTTTAGATAGATTTTCACTGCTACTCCCCATTTGTCACCACCACCACCACCAGCTTCCAATCCCCCATCACCTCTCTCCTTTTGTTTTTTCTCCTCCACTTTCATGTTGGCTTTTTATTTCAGACTTCATTTGCAAGATTTTAGCTTGAGTTTGCCGTTTTTTGTTCATTTCAATGTTTTTTTCTTTCTTCTTTGCTCCCTTCGGCTTTTGTTTCCCCATTTCAATTTCTGTGTTTCTCTGAAGGACTTGGTGTTTTTCCGCCATTTCCTTGTGTGATTTTTTTTTGAAAATCAGGAAACAAAATCGTGATCTTTAATTACGACTTGAATGATTTAAATTACAGGAGTCATTTAGGTTAAGTCTCCAATCGATAGTAATTTATTCCCCAAGGAAGGATCGCTCTAGGCAACAGGGAATGAAAGGAATATGTGAGGCATATTCAGGCAGAGAAGAGATATGTTTGCTGCATCATATTCAAAGACCATCATGTTATGATAGGTGCAATCATAGTATAATTGTAGCTAATCATAATAGTATCGTTATGTGGTCATGTTTTGCTACAACTATATCACATATGTAAAGTCTCCAATCGATAGTAATTTTACCCCAGCGACCATCATGTTATGATTGGTGCAATCATAGTATAATTGTAGCTAATCATAATAGTATCATCATGTGGTCATGTTTAGCTACAACTATGTCAGATATAGGTAAAGTTCAAAGACCATCATGTTATGATAGGTGCAATCATAGTATAATTGTAGGTAATCATAATGGTATCATCATGTGGTCATGTTTTGCTACAACTATGTCACATATAGGTAAAGTTCAAAGACCATCATGTTATGATTGGTGCAATCATAGTATAATTGTAGCTAATCATAATAGTATCATTATGTGGTCATGTTTTGCTACAACTATATCACTTATGTGTAAAGTCTCCAATCGATAGTAATTTTACCCCAGCGACCATCATGTTATGATTGGTGCAATCATAGTATAATTGTAGCTAATCATAATAGTATCATCATGTGGTCATGTTTAGCTACAACTATGTCACATATAGGTAAAGTTCAAAGACCATCATGTTATGATTGGTGCAATCATAGTATAATTGTAGCTAATCATAATAGTATCATTATGTGGTCATGTTTTGCTACAACTATATCACATATGTGTAAAGTCTCCAATCGATAGTAATTTTACCCCAGCGACCATCATGTTATGATTGGTGCAATCATAGTATAATTGTAGCTAATCATAATAGTATCATCATGTGGTCATGTTTTGCTACAACTATATCACATATATGTAAAGACTCCAATCGATAGTAATTTTACCCCAGCGACCATCATGTTATAATTGGTGCAATCATAGAATAATTGTAGCTAATCATAATAGTATCGTTATGTGGTCATGTTTTGCTACAACTATATCACATATATGTAAAGTCTCCAATCGATAGTAATTTTACCCCAACGACCATCATGTTATGATTGGTGCAATCATAGTATAATTGTAGCTAATCATAATAGTATCGTTATGTGGTCATGTTTTGCTACAACTATATCACATATATGTAAAGACTCCAATCGATAGTAATTTTACCCCAGCGACCATCATGTTATAATTGGTGCAATCATAGAATAATTGTAGCTAATCATAATAGTATCGTTATGTGGTCATGTTTTGCTACAACTATATCACATATATGTAAAGTCTCCAATCGATAGTAATTTTACCCCAACGACCATCATGTTATGATTGGTGCAATCATAGTATAATTGTAGCTAATCATAATAGTATCGTTATGTGGTCATGTTTTGCTACAACTATATCACATATATGTAAAGACGCCAATCGATAGTAATTTTACCCCAGCGACCATCATGTTATGATTGGTGCAATCATAGTATAATTGTAGTTAATCATAATAGTGTCATCATGTGGTCATGTTTAGCTACAACTATGTCAGATATAGGTTAAGTTCGAAAAACCATCATGTTATGATTGGTGCAATCATAGAATAATTGTAGCTAATCATAATAGTATCATTATGTGGTCATATTTTGCTACAACTATATCACATATATGTAAAGTCTCCAATCGATAGTAATTTTACCCCAGCGACCATCATGTTATGATTGGTGCAATCATAGTATAATTGTAACTAATCATAATAGTATCATCATGTGGTCATGTTTAGCTACAACTATGTCAGATATAGGTAAAGTTCAAAGACCATCATGTTATGATAGGTGCAATCATAGTATAATTGTAGCTAATCATAATAGTATCATTCATGTTTTGCTACAACTATATCACATATATGTAAAGACTCCAATCGATAGTAGTTTTACCCCAGCGACCATCATGTTATGATTGGTGCAATCATAGTATAATTGTAGCTAATCATAATAGTATCATTATGTGGTCATGTTTTGCTACAACTATATCACATATGTGTAAAGTCTCCAATCGATAGTAATTTTACCCCAGCGACCATCATGTTATGATTGGTGCAATCATAGTATAATTGTAGCTAATCATAATAGTATCATCATGTGGTCATGTTTAGCTACAACTATGTCACATATAGGTAAAGTTCAAAGACCATCATGTTATGATTGGTGCAATCATAGTATAATTGTAGCTAATCATAATAGTATCGTTATGTGGTCATGTTTTGCTACAACTATATCACATATATGTAAAGTCTCCAATCGATAGTAATTTTACCCCAACGACCATCATGTTATGATTGGTGCAATCATAGTATAATTGTAGCTAATCATAATAGTATCGTTATGTGGTCATGTTTTGCTACAACTATATCACATATATGTAAAGACTCCAATCGATAGTAATTTTACCCCAGCGACCATCATGTTATGATTGGTGCAATCATAGTATAATTGTAGTTAATCATAATAGTGTCATCATGTGGTCATGTTTAGCTACAACTATGTCAGATATAGGTTAAGTTCGAAAAACCATCATGTTATGATTGGTGCAATCATAGAATAATTGTAGCTAATCATAATAGTATCGTTATGTGGTCATGTTTTGCTACAACTATATCACATATATGTAAAGTCTCCAATCGATAGTAATTTTACCCCAACGACCATCATGTTATGATTGGTGCAATCATAGTATAATTGTAACTAATCATAATAGTGTCATCATGTGGTCATGTTTAGCTACAACTATGTCAGATATAGGTTAAGTTCGAAAAACCATCATGTTATGATTGGTGCAATCATAGAATAATTGTAGCTAATCATAATAGTATCGTTATGTGGTCATGTTTTGCTACAACTATATCACATATATGTAAAGACTCCAATCGATAGTAGTTTTACCCCAGCGTCCATCATGTTATGATTGGTGCAATCATAGTATAATTGTAGCTAATCATAATAGTATCATCATGTGGTCATGTTTAGCTACAACTATGTCAGATATAGGTAAAGTTCAAAGACCATCATGTTATGATTGGTGCAATCAAGTATAACTGTAGCTAATCATAATAGTATCATTATGTGGACATGTTTAGCTACAACTATGTCAGATATAGGTAAAGTTCAAAGACCATCATGTTATGATAGGTGCAATCATAGTATAATTGTAGGTAATCATAATAGTATCATTCATGTTTTGCTACAACTATATCACATATATGTAAAGACTCCAATCGATAGTAGTTTTACCCCAGCGACCATCATGTTATGATTGGTGCAATCATAGTATAATTGTAGCTAATCATAATAGTATCATTCATGTTTTGCTACAACTATATCACATATATGAAAGTTTTACCCCAGCGACCATCATGTTATGATTGGTGCAATCATAGTATAATTGTAGGTAATCATAATAGTATCATTCATGTTTTGCTACAACTATATCACATATATGTAAAGACTCCAATCGATAGTAGTTTTACCCCAGCGACCATCATGTTATGATTGGTGCAATCATAATATAATTGTAGCTAATCATAATAGTACCATTCATGTTTTGCTACAACTATATCACATATATGTAAGTTTTACCCCAGCGACCATCATGTTATGATTGGTGCAATCATAGTATAATTGTAGGTAATCATAATAGTATCATTATGTGGTCATGTTTAGCTACAACTATGTCAGATATAGGTAAAGTTCAAAGACCATCATGTTATGATAGGTGCAATCATAGTATAATTGTAGGTAATCATAATAGTATCATTCATGTTTTGCTACAACTATATCACATATATGAAAGTTTTACCCCAGCGACCATCATGTTATGATTGGTGCAATCATAGTATAATTGTAGCTAATCATAATAGTATCATTCATGTTTTGCTACAACTATATCACATATATGAAAGTTTTACCCCAGCGACCATCATGTTATGATTGGTGCAATCATAGTATAATTGTAGGTAATCAAAATAGTATCATTCATGTTTTGCTACAACTATATCACATATATGTAAAGACTCCAATCGATAGTAGTTTTACCCCAGCGACCATCATGTTATGATTGGTGCAATCATAGTATAATTGTAGGTAATCATAATAGTATCATTCATGTTTTGCTACAACTATATCACATATATGTAAAGACTCCAATCGATAGTAGTTTTACCCCAGCGACCATCATGTTATGATTGGTGCAATCATAGTATAATTGTAGCTAATCATAATAGTATCATCATGTGGTCATGTTTAGCTACAACTATGTATGTCATATATAGGTAAAGTCTCCAATCGATGGGAATTTTTCCTCAAGGAAGATTGACACTAGGCAACAGTCATTGAAAAGGAGGCGCAGGCTATAATATGTGGAACATCTTTACGCTGAGAAGAGATATGATTGCTGCAACCATATTCGAAGAGCATCATATTATGATTGGGATTATGGTTGGGGTAATCGTAATATGTCTGTAGCTAATCATAATATCATCATTATGGTCATTTCATGTATAGCTACAGCTAAGTACACACAATCTAAATTTTCAACCATAATATGATGCTCTGCACTTACCTAAGACGTTATCATATTATGCTTGCTATATATTGTTTCCCTTTTTATACCCTCCACCTCCAGGATGGAGGTATACTAACTTTGTTTGTAACACCTTGAAATATCGACCTGAGACCCTATAAAGTATATATATTCTTGATCGTCATAAAATTCTAAGACGATTTAGCCATGTCCATCCGTGCGTCTGTTGAAAGAACGCTCGCATCTAAACGAAAGGAGCTAGGATGTCCAAATTTTCCGTAAATGCGTCTAATAGTCGTAAATCGGTTGGTATTGAAATGGGGCGAAATCGGCCCAAAGGGAAAAATTTTCCCTCACAAGGACTAAAAATACCCATAATAATGGCTTTTTGAATATGTCTGTTTCTACTTGCTTGATATTTGGTATGCGCATTCCCATCATAGCAAAAATGTGATTCTTATTTGTAGACATTTATTTATTTGGGACAAAAAAGGGATACAAATGGTACATATTAAACGACAACAGCTAGAAACACGAAATTCGGTGTGTACATTCCTCTAATTGACTAGATACATAATATAAAAGTATTTTTTCCAAATTCGTACTTTTAAGGGGTAAACGGCTGTACCTAGAATAATGAAATTCGGTGTATACATTCCTCTGATTGCATAGACAATTAAAATAAACCGCTTTTTCGGTTTAAAATGAAAAAGGGGATAAAAATAGTACCAACCAAATAACCGCAGCTAGAGTCATGAAATTCGGAGTATAATTTCCTTTAACTACCTACACATGAAAAATAAAAGGTTTTTTTTCCAAATTCGTACTTTCAAGGGATACAATGGGTACGGAGGGATAAATATGGTACCAACCAAACGGATGTACCTAGAATTCGGTGTATACATTCCTCTCATTGCATAGACAAGTAAAATATACAAATTTTTCAAAATTCGTCTTTTTGGGGTTAAAATGAAAAAAAGGGGATAAAAACAGTACCAATCAAATGACCGCAGCTAGAGTCATGAAATTCAGAGTATACATTCCTCTGACTGTGCAGACACGGAGAATAAACTAAAAAAAATAAACTAAAAAATAACTAAACATGAAAAATAAAAGGTTTATTCCAAATTCGTACTTTCAAGGGATGCAATGGGTACGGAGGGATAAAAATTGTGCCAAACAAACGCCTACACCTAGAATAATGTAATTCGGTGAATACATTCCTCTGACTGTGTAGACACGGAAAATAAACTGATTTTTCGAAATTCGTACTTTTTGGGGTTAGAATGAAAGAAGGGGATAAAAACAGTACCAATCAAATGACTGCAGCTAGAGTCATGAAATTCAGAGTATACATTCCTCTGACTGTGCAGACACGGAGAATAAACTAAAAAAAAATAAACTAAAAAATAACTAAACATGAAAAATAAAAGGTTTTTCCAAATTCGTACTTTCAAGGGATACAATGGGTACGGAGGGATAAAAATGGTACCAACCAAACGGCTACACCTAGAATAATGAAATTCGGTCAATACATTCCTCTGACTGTGTAGACACGGAAAATAAACTGATTTTTCGAAATTCGTACTTTTTGGGGTTAGAATGAAAAAAGGGGATACAAATAGTACCAGGATACAATAACGTATTGGTAGCCTTGCCTTATAAGCGTGGTTTGAAATAATTAAAATATTATATTTATTTATAAAATTATTTTTTCACTATATTAAAAACTTCTACGAAAATCGACATCCTCTGTGGAATGCAATCCATGGTGGAGGGTATATAAAGTTCGGCCCGGCCCGGCAGGTGGTAAATTGAAAACAAACTAATTGAAAATAATGAAATAAAATGGAAAACTCATTTGCAATTCGCGCAAAAATCACGTGACTCACGCACGAACATTATTTCGTTCCTCATGTTCACGCACGCTCACGTAAGTAAAATAATTTTTGCTCACGAGCACGCGTGATTCACGCAATTCACGTGAGTCGCGCCCATCTCTAAAACCAAGATGCATAAGATGTACGTTGGTGAACTCGGTCCAGACAATTTTATTGTTTGTTTATTATTTGATTTAGCTAATTAGGCCTATATTCCTTTTCAAAATTTCTTGTTGACTCCTGCAAGGCTTTCGTCAATTTAAATAAAAACACATTTTTTAATTAATTCTCAAGAAAGAGTTATTAGTGAATTTCCTTTATTATTTGAAAGGCTCATTTGTAAATGCCATTGATTTCGTTCTCATAACTGGCGAGAGGTCTAAGAATTCACATAGATTTAAACGCTTGGCTTGGGTTATGCTGATTTAAGGGCTTTGGACGATTGCAGCTTATTGGGAAGAAAGTTGAGAAACCCCTCAAGAAAATGTCTAGAGAGGAGTAAAATCGCTATTTAATTATACAAAAAGGTAAAACAACTTGCAAAAGACAATCCGAAATTATTTTCTCAATCAAACAATTTTCTGCAGCATAGCTTTAGGGGCAGCATTTCTTTGTGGCATTTAAATATGTGTACATTTGTACCTTAAGACCAACACAACAAAAGAAGTTAATATTTTGATCGATGTGATTTTTGATCGAATATTGAGCTAATATATTAAACCTTAGTTAATTACACTGCCCAACAAATTAAGATTTTGTGATTGGAACTGAATAGCGACCTTATAATTCTAAAAGCGTATGCCGAGTATACATTTATTGCGAATAATCTTATAGTCCAGATGGTCTGAGTTTCTTTTTACAGTGGATTATAATATTGTTGTATTATAGTCTTGTAAGTTAATGGCTGAGAGGATTTTTGTGGAAGATCTTAACCATCTAGCTCATCTCTTTATGATTTAAATAGCAAATACCTTCGTACCCGGAAAAATGGTTTGGTATTGACAGTAGTTTGTATGGGTATTCAAGCTGTTTTTTTATATTTTGAAATTGCCTTAGTGTAAGGATATTACTTTCAGCGTTTATACGTAGTCAATATTTTAATTTATAGACACAAAATGAAAACAATTTTTCTACAAAAAAATCATATAAAGTAGAAAATTATTTGCATGTTTCTTTCTTAAGCTGTGAAAATTATACCCTCACTGCAGAGTAGGAGCGTATATATCATTAGGGATAGAAAAAAGTGTAACGCATTGAAGGATAGATTTAAAACCATAAGTATGTCCCAAGTCCCTTTCACGTCTGTCTGGCTCGCTGGTATACACGATGGCTCTGGAAGGGACCTACAGAATTAGTTCAAGCTCTGCACATAGTACTATTTTCCAAACTTAGTTTAAATTCGGAAATGGGGGAAATTGATATACATCTTATGGTACCCACACTCGTATATCGTAAAATTAAACCTAATATAACCTAATATGGAAAGTGCAAATTGACATAAGCTTTGGTCAAAATAAAACTGATACAACTTCCATACGTATGGTTGAAATTAGTTGCAATTCGCGATTTTAAAATATTTTTATAATCACTTTAAACCTACAAAATATGTATGCTTTTCCGCGTCCTTTGTAGTCCCTATCCAAGTGAAAATTAAAACCATAACTTCTATACCGGTGCGTGACTTGAAATCTGATCTTATAATTGGAACAAACATTTTGTATCTATCTTTTATTTTGCCGGGGATAATGAATATAATAATCACACACAACTCTTTCTGTGCCGCTTGTGCCCTTAAACATACAAATTTCGAAAAATTAATTTTTGTACTCGGAGAAATGTCCACACCGAATTTCTTTTCATATTCTAGCTGAAAACGTTGGTTGGTACTATCTTTATCCCAAATTCCCAATTTTGGTTGGTACCTTTTGGACCACTTTTGATCCACTTCCCCCTTTAAAGTATACATTGTATTGCAGTATCCATTTTAATCGTTTTTTTCCATGTTCAACTTAAAAGTATAAATATTGAAAATCAGTTAATGTTTCGCCTCTACACCGTCAGAGGAATATACACACCGAATTTCACGATTCTAGTTTTAGCCGTGTTGTTGGTACCTTAGGGATATAAAAAGGTACGAATTTTGAAAATTATATTAATTTTGTGTTTCTATGCATGTACAAACCGAATTTCATGATTGGTACCGCTGTTATCCGTTTTTACCCAATTTCACAAGTAAAAAAGTACGAATTTCGAAAAATTACTTCAATTTGCATTTTCAGGGATGTACACGCCGAATTTCATGACTCCAGCTCCGTCTGTTTGATTGGTACTATTTTGTTTTCCTTTCTACCCAATTTCTCCCACAAATAGTACGAATTTTGAAAAATATTTTCTTGGTCGCATTCGTGCTATAAAAGTAATGCCCGTTCCAAATTTCAAGATTCTAGGCCCTGCCGTTTGGTCAGGGTGGTGGTACAATTTTTATGCTTTCTTATTAGTGATCTGCGCTGTAAAATGAATATACACACCGAATTTCACTATTGTAGCGTCATCCGCGTTGTTGGTACCTTTTTTTATCCCCTTTTCCCTTTAGAAGTACAAATTTCGAAAAATTCCTTCATTTTGCGATTCTAAACATTTTGAGGGATGTACACACCGAATTTTATGGTTTCAGCTCCATCCATTTTATTGGTACTATTTTATCCATTTTTACCCGATTTCACACCCAAAAAGTACGAATTTTGAAAGACATTTTCTTGGGCGCGTTGAAGCTATAAGAGGATTTTTTTTTACCAAATTTCAAGATTCTAGTCCCAGCCGTTTGGTCATTGCGGTGGTACAATTTTTATCCCTCTTTAACCCATTTTACCCCTTAAAAGTACGAATTACGAAAAACTCCCTTCAAATCTGATCTCTTCGCTGTAAGAGAAATGTACATACCAAATTTCATGATTCTAGCCATGTTGTTGGTACAATTTTTGCCCCAAGTCGTCAAGAAATTGAGGATAAAAGGCGATTGATGGATGAGTCACTTAGCCAGGATTTGTTGGCCATTTCTGAATGGGGTCGAGTGAATAGAGTAGATTTTAATGCACGTAAGACCCAGTGCTCCTTGTTGTCTCACAAGCGATTCACTGATCCAACGGTGTCGTCGATTTTAATGAACGGTGTAGATATTGAACAATCAGATGCTCTCGATGTTCTCGGCATGAAAATACAACGTGATGTTCGTTGGACAAAACATGTATTTGATGTGTCGAAAGATGCCTTCAAATGTTTAGGCTTTTTAAAAAGATGTAAAAAACATTTCACACCCTCTGATCTTCTCAATATCTACACCACCTACATCAGACCAAAGATGGAATACAACTCCCATATATGGTCGGGTGCTCCAGCTTCATCACTGGAGCTACTTGACCGTGTCCAGAGGAGGGCGATGGTGGTGTTGATAGGTGATGGTAGGATATCCAATTCTATTGTCTCCCTTGAACACCGTCGTAATGTTGGTTGTGTGTCATTGTTCTATCGATACTTTCATGGTGTTTGTTCTTCGGAAATTCGTGATCTCATACCGCCCGTGAGAACGTTCGGTAGAGATACGCGACTTTCCAGGAACGCTCACCCATTTGTTGTCGATTGGACAACCGGCCGCACTACACATTACAGAATAAATTCGTTCTTCGCCCGTACTATCCGTATGTGGAATCGACTTCCGGCAAATATCTTTCCCTCCAATTACGACATTCAGAGATTCAAAACAGATGTCAACAGACACTACTTCCTCTTTCCTCCTTCCCATACCTGATCTTCCTTCCACCAACGCAATGCACTGCATTTATAGGGGACATCCCCTGAGTGTTGGTTCAGTGAAAAAAAAAAAAAAAAAAACCCCCAAAAGTACGAATTTTTAAAATGTCACTTTTTGGGATGTCTTCATGCCGCAAGAGGAATAACCATACCAAATTTCAAGATTCTAGGCCCAGCCGTTTGGTCATTGCGTTGGTACCATTTTTATCCCTTTTTACCCCGTTTTAGTCCTTAAAAGTACGGATTTCGAAAAATCCCGTCTTATCACACCTCTACACTGTAAGAGAAATATACACACCAAATTTCATGATTCTAGCTCTAGCCGTCTGGGGAGTGATCAGTCAGTCACTCAATCACGCAACTCTTTTATATATAGATTTAAATCTTTTTTCGAGAAAATCAAAAAATTTCCTTTCCAAAGGGACATTTAAGGATTAAAATGTTCTACGAAAATCGAAAATTGTCGGAAAATTCAGTGTCAACGAAGATGATAATTTTATAAATAACGCTCTTCATGCTTAAATTGCACAATTACACGCCAACTTATACAAAAAAAAAATACTAGGGTTAAAATTCGTCCATGTTTTTGGAAGATCGATCTTTTTCGACAACGAACATGGGTAAGTAAATTGGATATTTTTGCAAAATCCATCACTGAAGATCTGACTGAAATGATGAATTAAATTTTTGTTTTGTAATTTTCTCGCGATCCATTGCGAAAGCTGCCATTGTTGAAAATCCAAAATTAGCATTGATGAAGGGCATTTATTTATTCAAATTTCTCTATCTGGTATTCTGAAACCATTCTGTCGCAAACATTCCCTATTTAGTCAGCAATCATATGCAAATAAAATACTTTTGTATTCCCTATATGATGAGAAAGATAAGAGGGGTTTTTTTGACATAAGACGATATTTCGACGAAAATTGGGGACCAACCAATTTGGAAAATAAAGTACTATAGTTTGGACCTGAAATTTGGCATTTAAAGCAATATCTTCTCTATATTCTTTGAGGATGTCAATTCTACAAAAATTATGTCTATTTCAGCTGCTTTCCAAGTGGGCTGGCTGCCTCCTGGTTAAACCTTCAACGTAATTGTTGTCTGTAATAATTTTCCTCCAACACGAAAATAAATGAAAGCGGAAATCGTGGCAAGTTGCAAAAATAGAGGAAAATTCCATCTAAAACATTCACCACTTCACTTTACGGTTTCGTTTTAGTTTGCCTTGCTAACTTCATTTGAAGCATCTGGCAAGGAGGAATCCTTCACATGCAAACAACAAAAGCGGCCAAAATGACTCTTAAACCTTAGACAACAACAAGAGTGAGAGCGAGCAATCAAGAAGCAACAGCCAGCCAGCCAGCCAACCCACCACACAGTGCAAACCCACTGATTTCTATTTCTGATGGTGGTTGTTTTTCTTCCTCTTTAACTATTTGTTAACCACCACGCAAGCCAGCCCACTTGAAAATTTTACCAGAGAAAAAAAATCATCGTCAAGTATGTTTTGAAGATGAAAGAAACGAGTGAAAAAAAAAAACATAAAATATAATCAACGAAAATGAAAAGATTTTGCTGGCATTCTACTCCTATAACATTTCTGAGATTATCTCTGATTTGAGAAAGCTCGAAAAAAAAATAACTGAAGAGGAGGAATTTAACCATGTTCAAAAATGCTGACAAGTGCTCTTCAGCTGTGAACAGCAGGAGCGGAGCGGCCTCCGCATCATGGCCAGCCGTATGTGCAACGATAATTCTGTCAACTCGATGCCATTAAAATATTTCCACGTTCACTCGGCAAGCGACAGCTTGAACCGAACACAGATGTTGGCTGAATTTCCTATTCAACGTCATGGCCTTGCTTCCTCCATCTCAGCAACATCTCTGGTTTGCTGCACACAATTCCTCATTCACATGTTGACGATGTTGCACTGGCAGTCATCGCTTTTCTGACCAACCACTCTCGGGCACACCAACATTTGCATCCATTGCTGTCCATGTCCATGTAGCTGCGACGACATTGTGTTGTTGTGTTTTGTCCGCTGTCCATGCATCTAAAACATTTTCCCATTTTCCCCACTGCCATTATTCATCTGGTCAAAAATGTCACGTACCAGCTGGTTGTTGTGTTGAATGTGTTGCATTTCTCGACTTTATATGCGTTCCCAGTTCGCCCATGATGAACATGATGATGTCTACAATAATTGGACCTGTAAGTCAAGTGTTAAGGAATGAAATGTCCCAAAGACACAAAGAGAGTGATGGAGAGAGAGAGAGAGAGATGGAGATTTAAATAATAGGAAAAAACGGGGAATCATCGCTTGGCATGCATACAAATCACAGATCGTGTGGTGGTGGTGATGACGATAGTGGTCGTTGGAGGTCACTGTTAATACCGTGTTAGCTATAACCCACTTCAATAGATTGGTTAAACATTCTAAGCTGGAGGAAGAACGACAAAAAGGAATGTAGTGAATAACGTTCATTGTGAAGCAACAATTTCTATGTTCCCCCCATTTGGCATGAAGGACGACATGCTTTTTTAATGGAGGAAGGATGTAGATGTTTCAGATGGGATTTTTTTGCTGTCGAAGGACACAACTTCGGAAATGTTTTTAGTTTTAATGCAGTATTTTGTAATATATGAAAATAGGTGAGGTAGACCGAACGGTGGCCTCAGAACCTCCAGGTAATTCCCTCAACATGTTTAAGACATATCCCAACTAATAATAAATAAATTGATTAGATCTGACAACTCTACAATCAATTTTGCTTGGTTTGGTTTGTCAACTACACTACGAATTATGAGCCATGAAAATCTTCCAAAAACAAATAAGGTTTATTCACAATTTTTGGCCTATGTTTCATACAAATCTCCAAAAAATTTAACCCAAAAAATGGAAAATGATCAAAAATGGAAAATAAGATTATGCCCAAAAATAAATAACGAATCAAATTACGCAAAAAAAAAATAAAAAACACCCAAATAAAAAATCGCACAAAAATAGGTCATTTTGATACCCTCCACTTCCAGGATGGGGGTATACTAACTTTGTCATTCCGTTTGTAACACATTGAAATATTCATCGGAGACCCTATAAAGTATATATATTATTGATCGTCATAAAATTCTAAGACGATTTAGCCATGTCCATCCGTCCGTCTGTTGAAAGCACGCTAGCTTCTAAACGAAAGCAGCTAGGATGTCAAAATTTTCCGTAAATGCGTCTAATAGTCGTAAATCGGTTGGGATTGAAATGGGGCGAAATCGGCCCAAAGGGAAAAATTTTTCCCTCACAAGGACTAAAAATACCCATAATAATCCCTAATATTTTAGCGTATTTAAGCATGTTTTTATACCCTCCACCTCCAGGATGGGGGTATACTGCGTCTTATAGTCGTAGATCGGCTAGGGTTTGAAATGGGACGAAATCGGCCCAAAAGGGAAAAATTTTTCCCTCACAAGGACTAAAAATACCCATAATAATCCCTTATATTTTAGCGTATTTAAGCATGTTTTTTGAGTTTGTCTGTTTATATTTGCTTGATATATGGTATGCGCATTCCCCCTACAGCAAAAACGTGCACCATAAAGTGATTCTTATTTGTAGGGGATGAAATGGGCCAAAAAAGGGATAAAAATGGTACATTATTTATTTATTATGAATTACAATACAAAGTAAATTTATATTCTAATTTTGGGTCCAGGGATTGAGCCGGAGTGACTAAGACCATAGTAGCTAGTTATTTGCAGCGACAGACCAGAGCCTCTGGTGGGAATCGAACCCACGACCCCCACGATGATAGCCGAGCACGCTACCAACTTAAAAATGGTACATATTAAACGACAACAGCTAGAAACACGAAATTCGGTGTGTATATCTCTGATTGCATAGATAAGTAAAATACACGGATTTTTTCAAAATTAGTACTTTTTGGGGTTAAAATGAAAAAAGGGGATGAAAATAGTACCAATCTAATGACCGCAGCTAGAGTCATGAAATTCGGAGTATACATTCCTCTGACTGCGTAGACACGGAAAATAGACGAATTTTTCAAGGGATACAATGGTACAGAGGGATGAAAATAGCACCAACTAAACGACTACAGCTAGAATGATAAAATTATAATTGCGTAGAAACGTCAAGGGGGTAAAAATGGTACCAACCAAATGGGCGCAGCCCATTATATAAGCCAATATCTATGGCTTTGAAAATATTTTTGAAAATATAAATATAAGAATATTTATTTTTTTGAATTGACGTATTGGTAGCATTACCTTATAAGCGTGGTTTGAAATAATCAAAATATTATATTTATTTATAAAATAATTTTTTCAATATTTGTATTTGTTTTGGTTTGGCTATATTAAAAAATTATATTTTCCTGTAATATTACTGCATTTCTACGAAAACCCACAACCTCTGTGGAATGCAATTCATGGTGGAGGTTATATAAAGTTCGGCCCGGTCGAACTTGGCGCCTTTTTTACTTGTTATATGAAAAATAGTCCAAATATAACGCAATGTGAGACCAATTCAAACATCTTTTCAAGTTTCAAAATTTATTAAAGATCAGATATTTCTTAATTTATTGCAAAGTTTGGATGCGACGGAGGACGATCGTTCACATTAATAGTGAGTAGAACATTAAATGAAATGTTTGTAACTTTGTCCTGTCGCTTCGAAAACTTTAAATTCTTTATTTTTGGCGTTCGGATACACGCCCAAAATCTATTTTTCACGGATTTTAATTTTTTTCATATGGAACTAGGGTTTGGGATTTCCCGGACTTTTTGCATTTCCCGGGAAAACGGGAATGAAAAATTTCATTCCCGGGAATCCCGAAAATTCCCGGGAAAAAGTAATTTATTTATAGGTATGTTCAATATGGTTTAAAATATCAACATTTAATAACTGGTGTTTTTTTTCTATACTGTCATATTACAAATTAAAAAAGAATGTTATTGTCAAAATATTTTACAAATTATTTTTCATTTTACAAATATTTTACTCTACACCTTTTCAAGATTATATTCGGACGATACAAATTTATATTGAGAAATATAAATTCATAATGAGTAATGTAAATTTATAATAGGAACATGTTAATTCATAATGAGATATATAAATCATAATTCATTGAGAACAATTAATTCATAATAGGAACATACCAACTCATAATGAAATATACAAGTTTGTAATCAGAAAATCCAAATTCATAATCAGAAAATACGTTTTCATATTCAGAAAATTTGAATTCATAATGAGAAAATATAAAATCATATTGAGAAAATGTAAATTTTTTAATGAGAACATTGATAAAATATGTGTTTCTACGAAAATATCCATAGAAAAACGTACATACATAGCTTCGATTATAAATTTTAGAGTTCCTGATTATGAATTTATATTTTATTAATATATATTCCTGAATAAGAATTTATATTTTCTCATTATCAATTTGGATTTTCTCATTTTGTATTTATATATCTCATTATCAATTTGTATGTTTTTATTATGAACTTATATTTCTCAATATGAATTTACATTTCACATTACGAATTTACAGTGCTGATTATGAATTATCATGCTCCTATTATGAATTTACATTTCTCATCGTGAATATATGTGAGTTCCGATTATAAATTACATTTTCTCATTATAAACTTGAAAAGATGTAGACTAATCGTCAGAATTGGACATTTATATCACAGGTAGAACTGACTGACACAGGAAACAAATAACTCATATGACGGAGAATGTTATGACGCATTTAAATTAAAATATTCATTTGTCTGGAGACAAAAATATTTTATAGAAACAGGGGGGAATATTCTAAACTGTAAAAACAAAAGAAACATAAAAAATAAATATTAATTTAATAAATTCGTAAAAAATAAAAATAGCATATATTTATATTCCTATTGGATTTCTCTTGAAAGTTTCCAGGTGAACAATTTTTATTGTATTCCTATTTTTAGACCATTTCTTTCTGGCTACATATGTAAAGTAAATTGTTCTTGAAGAAGATATTCACCTCGATTCTTCTAGGGAAACAAGAAAATTTACATTATGTAAGCCATAGTATTGTCGGCATGATATTTTTATTTCACAATAAAGATCCTGCAAATAGCCTCACAAAAAGTTTTTATTCCCCTAGCTGGGTTTCGCTTAAAATGGCTATTTAGCGAATTTAAAAAGTTTTGTTTGTAGTAATATAATATAAACAAATACTCAACAAATACTCATTATTGTCAGTAATGTCAATACATATATGAACTTGAAATACATCTAAAAATTCCAGTTTATATAGTAACATTAAATTATTGATCAACATAATAAATAAATTAAATAAATAAATAAATTTTTCTCGGGCAATTATTGTTCGATTAATTGGATAGTACTTGAGGTCATTATTCGATCAATTGGGAATTCATTCTTCTCGAATAAAAATATTAATGGAAAAATTTAAAAGTATGAATAATACTTAAGACGGACAACAAAGGATTTTAATAATAAATTTAGAGTATATTTGGATTATTAAGTAGTCAAGTGATTGTTTTTATTCGGTCTTCATCGAGGATCATCTTCAGGAATTGGACTATAAATAAATTACAATTGATAAAATTGATTGAGGCAATCTGAGTTCTACTTGAGATTTCGAAATAGTAAAAAAATAAAAAACAAAATCATGCTTCTTTAATGGCAAGGTCTAGCAGCAGTAGACCAGTTTTTATCGAGAAGAAACTGGACCCAACTCCACAATCTATTTTTGACAATAGGGTATTCCCTTCCTCACATCATCTTTATGGGTAGTTTGGCTTTTTTTATTAAATAAGTTACGACGACTTTTTTCTACATATTTTTACATAGATTTGATGACAAAATAATAATTATTTCCAAGAAAATTCGTTTAGTGAATCTAGGACACCATCCTCCAACGAAAACTACCTTTAAATAAATTTGAGTTACATTTGTGTACACTTTAAATTCATAGCATGTTTGATGTTGTTGTTCGTACTGCTGCTGCTGCTGCTGCTCCTCCTCCTCCTCCTCCTCTTCCTTCTGTTGTTGGTATTGTTGATGGCAAAGCATAAATTGACGATAAATCTTCGTTGCTACCAATTTGAATGTTATTTTTCATGAAACTGTGAAAATCCTCTTAGTGGTGTGATGGCAACACTCATAAAGGATGATACCTACATCATGCCGACAAGGAACAAGCGTTCAGTAGGAGGCAACATTGCCATGCTCTGTTGGCATTTCAAATCATATTAAACTTTCTCTATTTCCTTCCAGTTACAGTGGTTGTGGGTGTCAGAGTCGAGAACATAAATTTATGTTTAGGGACACTACTACAACTAGTAGCTGGAACAAAGAACAGACAAGTACAGGACCACAGAAATACCCAACACCCAAATCGGCTACGCTATGACGCTTTGTAAATTTCCTAATACACTCTCCACACCCCTCCAGCAAATGCGCACATCCTGTGGCGCGTCAGCAGGACCTTTACGTATGTTATGTTGTGTCATATAAATCGGGTATATTTAGAGTTTCCTAGAATATGTTGTCATTAGTCCGAAAACCATGTGAACAACATGTGCGTTGGGGTCACCAAGAAGTTTCCAAAATTCACAGGATGACGAGAAAAAGCTCTTATATATGGTAATTATTCTGGGAATTCACACGTTGGGTGTTTGGCTGCAGAAAAAAAGGGTTGACTTTGGAATTTGTTGTTCAAACAGGGAATTTCCTGAAAAAAAGGTCAATAACTTTGAAGGGGAAAAAATATTGAGATAAACCATAAATATTTATAAATATACATATTTATGAATATATTTGTTTTATATATGTACCAGTTAGAATGAATGTTAGAAAAAATGACACATCCCAATTTTTCTCTTTAGTTTGATCAAATCTCTTATTTAAGAACTTTCAATTTTGACATTTTTACAAAATGTACGCTTACAATGACATTTCTCATTTTATGCACACCAAAATTGTCTTTTGTGTTAGTTTGAAAGTGGTCTAAGTCACATTATATCCACTAATATTGATGTGTGGCAGTGTAAAGACAAATTTGTATTGTCCGTTTCAGGTGATTCAGATAACATATAAAATGATGTTATTATATTCGAAAAATTAATTTAAATTTGGGCATCGACGTTGTCAGATAAATTTCGCACCAAATTTGCAGCAATACTTAAATTAGTACCTTTTTTGTCCCTCGCAAACCTTAAAAGTACAAATTTTGAAAAATCCAATTTTAATTTGCGCTTTTACGTTGTCAAAGAAATTTACAGAACAAATTTTACGACTATAGCTGCAATACTTTAGTTGGTACCATTTTTTATCCCTTTTTGTCCCGCTCACCCCTTATAAGTATAAATTTCGAAAAATCAAATAAAATTTGCGCTTTTACGTTGTAAAAGGAATTTACACGACAAATTTCTATAATTTCTATTGCTGCAATACTTAAATTAGTACCATTTTTATCCCTTTTTGTCCCTCGCAACCCTTAAAAGTACAAATTTTGAAAAATCCAATTTTAATGCACTTATACACATGGTCAGAGAAATTTACGTACCAAATTTCACGACTATAGCTACAATACTTTAGTTGGTACCATTTTTATCCCCTTTTTGTCCCTTGCAACCCTGATAAGTACACATTTCGAAAAAATCCACTTAGAATGCGCTTCTACGTTGTCAAAGGAATTTACACAACAAATTTCGCGACTTTTGCTGCAATACTTAAATTAGTACCATTTTATCCCTTTTTGTCCCTCGCAATCCTTAAAAGGAAAAATTTGAAAAATCCAATTTTTATGCGTTTATACATGGTCAGAGAAATTTACATACCAAATTTCACGACTATATTGTAGCTATAGTATTGAAATTTGTTGATACCATTTTTATCCCTTTTTGTCCCGCTCACCCCTTATAAGTACACATTTCGAAAAAAAATCCATTTAGAATACGTCAAAGGAATTTACACAACAAATTTCGCGACTATTGCTGCAATACTTAAATTAGTACTATTTTTATCCCTTTTTGTCCCTCGTAACCCTTAAAAGTACAAATTTTGAAAAATCCAATGCGCTTATATATGGTCAGAGGAATTTACATACCAATTTTCACGATTCTAGCTGTAATACTTTAGTTGGTACCAATTTTATCCCTTTTGATCCCGCTCACCCCTTATAAGTATATATTTCGAAAAATCCATTTATATGTAAGTCTACGTTGTCACAGAAATGTAGATACCGATTTTCTCAAATATAGCTGCAATATTTAAATTGGTACTATTTCTATCCCTTTTTGTCCCTCGAAACCCTTAAAAGTACAAATTTCGAAAAATCCCTATGAATGGTCATTGCAAGGAACTCACCGAATTTCATGTTTATAGCTACTGCCTTTTTGTCAGGGCGAAGGTTCGATATTTATCCCTTTTTGTCCCATTTTACCCCCTAAAAGTACGAATTTCATAAAACCCTTTCTTAGTCGACGTCTACGTAATATTGGGGAACTACCCTTCAAATTTCATGACCCCTGGTTTCAGCCGTTTGGGCTGGGTGCTGGTCAGGGTGATAAGTCAGTCAGTCCGTAACGCAACCCTTATATATATATTTATTTATATATATATATATTTCTTGTAAATAAAATATTTTGTGTTTTCTTTCATTTTTGATAAAGAATTATTACTTTTGCGAAAAAAATAAAAATTTTGTGTGTTCAATTTTGAGAAGAATAAAAGTGGTCTAAGTTAGGACAGGCTCTGAAAGTAGTGGTTCAATTAGAGGTATCAACGTTGTCGACTTTTTTTGATAATATTTCGATATAATAGTAGGGTATTCAAAGGAAAAAATTGTGTGCTTCATTGGAAAATATTTTTCAATTGACTCAAACATAAACCATTGCATATCTCAGAACGGATAAAGTGTGACTTAGACCACTATCATTCTATATACATATATATATATATATATATATATATATATATATATATATATATATATATATATATATATATATATATATATATATTTTGCAAAAATGAAACTTTTTATCCCATAAAATATATCGAGTCTATATTGAAATCGATTATTTTTTGATGGAAATTAGAAATATTAGTTTTTTCTCTGAAATTACTTTCCTTAGACAAACTATGTACGAATTTTCGTCAGACCTCTCCTGTAGTAGTGTAAGGACTATCATACATTTCCCTGTATCTGAGGAAATATACATTTGTGTTTTTGTATTTTGGTGTTATTTGGGTGCGAGCTGGAGTTGGAGTGGATGGTCTGCCGTTTCGGTTCGGTTCGGTTTGTGTATTTTACGCACTCCTGCTTGCTTCAGTTCCGGATATGGGTGATAAACGGGGTTGAAAAACAAAACGAAGCACAGGAATCTATGTGACGCCAACATAGAATTCTGTTATTTGTAGTTGTTTTTGTGGTTGGTGTTGTTGTTGTTATTGGTAAATATTTGCATATACTAGAACCAGCATCATCAAACGGCCACGTGTACGTACATACATATGTACATATGTATATGTACATGTATAGAATAGCTACATTTGTTAGGGTGGAGCGAAGTTCCACAAATTTTGTGAATTTATGGTACTAAATGAAATCATCAGATCAGACTTTTATTATTTTATAAAAAATAAATAAAAATCAGAAATTATAAAATTGCACCGTGCGAGAATTTTACATTTATTTTATTGGACTTGAACAATACAATATGTGAAACTAGAGATCGTATATCAATTTTTCATTTGGTGATCCTTTCTCATTTTTACAGTACTTTTAATTTCTAAAGGATATAGATGTTTAAATAATTTATTTTGATACTTAAACGTGTCGTACAATGGTGGTATTGGCATCAAATGGAAAAGAAGAATATCTGCTAAAAATACTTTAAATATAATACATCTAACTGTATTAGTTTAGCTTTAAAGCGTATTTAAAGTTTTCTCCCTTATTTACTTAGTTTATTTATCTTTTACTATTTAAAAGAGGAATCTTGAAATGCTTGTTAATGCTAAACTAATACAGATAGTTGCATGGAATTTTTAGTATTTTTAACAGACATTCTTCTCTTTCATTTGATAGCCATATCGCATGTGTATGGCTCTCGAAAGTATACAAATAAATTATTAATATATACAAATATAGATATATCCTTAAAAACTTAAAAGTCCTGTATAAAGGAGAAATATAATGTAGAAAACTCTGGCTAGTGATATTATTTTTCTGGTAGGAATTCTTGAGTAGAAATTTGAAATTTCCCAGAAACCGGATAAAAACCCGGTTTTTGGTACCTTTGCACATTTATAAGCCTGTAACTTAGTTGGCTTTCAACCGATTTTCACTTTCACATCGGCTTTTTGAAAGAAGAAACTTGGAGCTTTCGATCGATATATAGCTTTTTTAAGGAAACTTAAGAAATCTGTGTGCTTTTGTCCAGCAAACACATTTTTTAAAAAAATTTTGACAATATTTTTGCACAATATTTTGTTTGAAAAATATTGAAAATTTATTTAAATAACACATTTAGTAGGAAGTAAAACGACACTTTGTTTTTAAAAATCCGTCAGTAACTTACGTGACGATTTTTTTTTTGTATAAGTTGGCGTGTAATTTTTCTATTTAAGCGTGAAGAGCTTTATTTACAATTTTGGTGTCTTTAGTGACCCTACTGATCCTTAAATGTCATTTTTGAAAGGATTTTTTTTGTGATCTTCTCGAAAAATGTTCAAATTGACCCATAAAGATATTAAAATCTTCCCCTAAAATGATCCACAATAAAATTCCTCAATATAGTTCTGGCAATAAGAATTCTGAGAGACAACATTTTTTTCACTTTTTTTACTTCAACAAAAAAATTAGAACTTTGACCCAGAGTAAAAAAAGCTCAGACCAGCTGGACTATATGTTTATTCTACACAAATTATCTACTCAACTGCCCCTTCAGAATTATAGGGTTGCTGTTGGACAGTGTTATTTTAGAGTTTATTTTATTGGCATATCTATTATATAGAGGGTGATTTTTTAAAAGCTAAAGGAAAGTTTTTCAAAAAAAAAACATAAAATTCAGAAAAATGCATGAAATCTTTATTTGAATCGATAGTACGGTCCATATAATTTAATGTTGAAGAATTTTTCATGCAAATGTTGACCTTGACTGCGCCTCAAATGGTCCATCCGCTTAGTCCAATTTTGGCATTTTCACGTTTTTTAGGTAACAGAGGCCCAATTGCTGCGAACGGCGACGAATCGATAATTGATGGTCATCATTAACACTGACCGATACAGCTGCGATATTCTCTTCAGTTCGCACTCTACGTAAGCGTGTTGGTGGTTTAATGTCCAACAATGTAAATTTGGTGCGAAATTTAGTCACAATAGCCCGAATAGCCGCTTCAGTGGGTCGATTAAACTGGCCATAAAATGGAAGCGCGCGATGAACTTTCTTAACAGAGCACGCATTTTGATAATAAAATTCAATACTATGCAAGCGTTGTTCGTTTGTAAGACGATTCATGGTTAAATTATAGACCAAACTGAAGATGCTTGACAGTGAAACAAAACACGAAACGTGCATCAGCTGTTTAAACCAGTGTTGCCAAAAAGATAATAGCAAAAAATCACCCTTTATATATCTATATCTATTACATCTAGTTTATTGAATACAAGAACCCTTGATGTGTTCTTTTGATTTAAAAATAAAATCTTTCAAGGGAGCAATTTCGTGTTGGCAAAGGTTAATCTGTGAAATACCGGGAACTCTGAAACATTTCCTTCAAAGGAAAAAGTTGTGTTGGTCCAAAGTCATTTCTTCTTTTCAAATATTGTAGTTTTTTTTGTATTTATTACAAACGAACTTTATTTGGCACAAACTTAATTTTGGCGCCATAATAAACAAAGAAACCACAATTTCCAATAGAACAAATTCGAGTGCAAAATCTCTGAAAATGCGAGAGAAACAATTCGACAAAGTCGAGACAATAATTTAAAAAAATTAAATTTAATTTTTAAATTTCAAACTCTAAAAAGGTGAAAATCTGTAATACGAAAAAAAATTGTCTGAGCATTATAAAAATAACATAAAAACGATAAAATAAAAATTGTACTTTTCTGTAAAATAGAATAATACGAAAAGTAGTCAAATTTGGGCTAGTTTCTAAAATATATCCGAAAGCCTAATTTTCAATGTTAATATATGAAAGTAATACCTGGGCCCTTGTCTAATTTCAATTTTTAACAGAACTCAAAAATGTTTGCTAGAACAAAAGTTATTGTATTTTGGTCGCAAAATGATAATTGTGCTAACATCTATTTAATTACAGTTGATTATTTTTTGTACAGCATACCTTTAGGGGCAATATTTTTTCTAGCATTCAAATATGTGCATTAATTTGTAGCTGTAAGACCAACCGAAAAAAAATTCAATAGTAAATTTATTATAACCATAAGAGTAGGCATTGCAAAATACATATGTTCAAATAGGTCGATAAGTTTAGTTTATAAAATTTTAGTTAATAAAAAACGGTATGCCATTATTCCTCTGAATTTTTTTCATATTTTAAGTTGATACATTAAGCCTTAGTTAATTATTAATTTGCAAGAGCTGACCATCAATTGAAATGTACAAGAAGGTTTATTTGAGATTTCGAAATCGTAAAAAATAAAAATTTGCATATGGCTGTTGGGCATGGTACTGGCAATTTTCATTTAATTGTGGACTCAAATGAAATCACTGCTAATGATGGGTATTAACGAACGTATACATTGAAATAAGAAATATATGACGATGTTTCATTTTATGTGACATTGGGGAGGTAGCCTTGGTTGTGGCTGGATTTAAACAGAAAGTTGTCTACTATTGATCTAATTTGACAATGTGTGTGCATTTTCAAGGTCCCAGCACTAATCCTTCTAATTTTTGAAAAAATATTCTACTGTGCGGTGTAATGAAGAACAACATCAGCCAAATGGCCACCATGGTCACGCTTACAGGACCATATCCTTTCCATGAAAATTTCCATAACCAAATCGCAAAGTGGCTGCCCTATGTCCTCGATAGCCTCACGAATTCTATCTTTGAGGTCTTGAATCGACGCTGGGCTGTTGTCGTAGATCTTATCTTTCACGTGGCCCCAAAGGAAGATGTAGCAAGTTGTTAAATCACAAAATCTCGGTGGCCAATTGTGATCACCTCTTCGAGAGATAACACGGTCCGGAAACTTTTCCCTAAAAGAGCAATGTTTTCATTGCTTGTGTGCCACGTAGCGCCGTCTTGTTGAAAGTAAACGTTGTCCAGATCAATCCGACCATCCAACTCCGACCATAAAAAATCATTAATCATCTCTCGATAGCGCAATAACTGTTGATCCAACCTCATTTTCGAAAAAGTAGTGTCCAATGACCAGGCCGGACCATAAACCGCACCAAACAGTCACACGATGAGGATGGAGAGGCTTCTCAACACTAACTCTTGGGTTTTCCGAGCCCCAGATGCAACATTTTAATTTTGCTTGTTGACGTAGCCACCTAGGTGGAAATGAGCCTCATCAGTCAAAATGATTTTTCGATGGAATTCCGTATCATTTTCATTCCTGAATTTTAGTAATTTCCATGCGTTGTTGAAGCGTGTATCGTTCCATTTTTATACACTACACGAGAGTATTATATCTTTGTGCTTTTGTTTGTAACACCCAATAGGAAGCGAGAGAGACCCATTGTTAATTATACCGATCGACGTAGATAGAATCGCTTTTTGAATCGATTTAGCAATGCCCGTCCGTCCATCTATTCTTGTAATCACGATACAGGTCGCAATTGTAGACAGAACCAAATGAAACTTTGTACAACGAAGTTTTTCGGGACAAGAACGAACGCTATTTAATTTGAAGAAAATCGGTTCAGATTTAGATACAGCCCACATATGAATTTCACTCCCGATTTGACTCTTTTCACTCTAGATACCACATATAACAGCAGATTTTCTTCAAAATTGGCAAAACATCTTATATTTTAACTAGAAACACCTGTGGTAACAATGGGTCAGATCGGTTCAGATTTATATATAGCTCCCATACAAATTTCGCTCCCGATTTGACTTTTTATGCTCTAGAAACCACACATTTTAACAAATCTTCTTTAAATTTGGCATAATATGTTCTATTTCTACTAGAAACACTCATGGTGAAAATGGCTCAGATCGGTTCAGATTTATATATAGCTACCACACGAATTTCGCTCCCGATTTAACTTTTTCCGCTCTAGAAACCATATATTTTATCAGATTGTTTTCAAAATTGGCAAAACATCTTTTATTTCAACTAGAATCACCAGTTGTGAAAATGGGTTAGATCGGTTCAGATTTATATATAGCTCCCATACAAATTTCGCTCCCGATTTGAATTTTTCCGCTTTAGAATCCACATATTTTAACAGATTGTTTTCAAATTTGACAAAACATCTTATATATAAACTAGGAACAGCTGTGGTGAAAATAGTTCAGATCGGTTGAGATTTATATATAGCTTCCATACAAATTTCGCTCTCAATTTGACTTTTTTTCCGCTCTAGAATCCACATATTTTATCAGATTGTTTTCAAAATTGGCAAAACATCCTTTATTTCAACTAGAATCACCAGTTGTGAAAATGTATTAGATCGGTTCAGATTTATATATATATATATCTCCCATTCAAATTTGACTTTTTGTGCTCTAGAATCAACATATTTTAACAGATCTTCTTAAAATTTGGCAACATATCGTATGTTTCCACTAGAATCACCAATGTGAAAATGGGTCAGATCGGTTCAAATTTTTTAAAAATAAATCTTCCAATAAAAATGTCTCTCCCAGCTGGTCTTTTTCCGCTCCAAAAACCTCGTATTTTCAGAGAATTTCTTCATATTTAGCATAACAAGTTATACTTGAACTGGAACCTATTGTGTGAGTGGGTCACATCATTCCATGTTTGGATATAGCCCCGATACAAACATTTATCTCGATTTGACAAATTGGGTCAAATCATATTAGCCTATGAAAGCATACAAAAATCCTTCCCGTTTTATTTTTTTTACCGAATTAAATTCTACTCGGATAGAAAGTGGAGTGTAACGGCTTAGTTTGTACTTGTCAAAGAATAAAAGCTTCAAAAGTTACAGCTACCGAAATACCGGGTGATTCAAAATGACACCTCTTGTTGGAAAACCCTGTATATCGGTATAGCGACCGACTCCTACTTGTTTGCTCGTTAATTCCCATAAAAACCGCAATCCGAAAATAGGCTAAACATTAACTTTTGACCAAAATAGGCGGCCAATGATTTTTTATGGTCAAAGTAGATCCTATTCGTCTGCTTTTTAGTTCCCTTAAAAGAGACCATAGAGAGTCCATGGATCCTTGTAAATGTGCCTCCGAAGAGACAATTCAGTGTGGATAGCTCACCAATGTACTTCGGGAGTAAATGTTATGTGGTTAGATCTCAGAGCTATAGTGGCTGGCTACAACGATTCCCGGCTGATTTATGAATAATAGATTGGAAAGGAAAAAAAAAACACAATTTCTGGGTGCTCTTGAATGTACTGCATTCGAATTCTAGCTATTTCCATCAAGGAAGTTTCTGAAAATGGAAAAGGGGAGAACACTTGGCCACACTAGTTATCCCCTCTCATCAGTGGCGATTCTGTATAGAAGAGTGCTTGATGTTACATTAATGTGCTTGATGGTCATTAATCCCTTCAAATATGCCACTACCGCCTCAAATTCATTTATATATTTATATATTATATTCCTGTTAGTAATGGAATTTTGTGCCTAGATTGCAATATTTTTTTTTTATTTTATTTTTTTTCAAATTTCATCAATTTATTTATTTTTTTATTTTTTTTTTCGTGGAAAAAATCGAAATTTTATTTGGAATTTTGTGCCTAGATTGCAATATTTGTTTTTTATTTTTTTATATTATTTTTTTTCTTATATTATTTTTTTTTCAAATTTCATCAATTTTGCTAATTTATTTTTCGTGGAAAAACCGAAATTTTATGTTTCGCATTTTATTCAAAAATTTTACAAATTCCCTCCACCCTGTTATACGCAGAAATGAGTGTGCGAGTGTGCGGATATGGTAATACTTGCATAGTTAGTTCAACAATCCCAGCAATTCCACTACAAATACCAAACAAAAATAGAAACTGTCACACACACTGCTCGTGCGAAACATATTAAAGCTAGAAGAGGAGGAGGAAGGATGGCTTGGATGGCTGGCTGTGAGGTCCGTAACAAATGTCTGTGAACAAGACAATTCGATATCAAGCTACACTCGCCTCTCCCCCAGCCATTCCATCCAATTCCATCCCATTTGAATTGTGGCCAATTGAGGAATGAACTGAAAACCGTTGAGCAACAACATCAAGGCTAGTAGTGGGTTTAAATAATTTGATTTTGGCTTTAGCAAGCATTTATGAGGCATATCCGTGTGTACGGTGGAGGGCATTCAATAAACTCAATATGTGCTGGGAAGTTTAGGCATTTTTAACCCATTAAAATCCAGCCAAATTTGTTTTCCGCTGTTTCTTACTGATGATGGTTCTATTAATCGAACGCTGGTTCAAAATGGGTTAAGACTCTATGGAGGTTTTGTCCGCACTTTAGAATTATTACTTTTTTATATGGTCTACACAAATGTACTCACTGATTCTATTTCCTATCTCTCAAAAAAAGCTTAGATTTTAAATGATTTTTATCAAACCCCCACCTGAAGTCAACAGTATCATTTAAAAGACCATATTTTTGTAAAATTAATTAAATTAATGATTAAATTGGAAGACAATTTTCATATGTGCTGTCCAGTTTAAATTCCATTATAATTCTGTTCCTCATTTTGAGTGCACTCTCTATTGCAAGCTTTCCCAAAATCTAACATTAGGCTGTGTGATGTGCTTCTCCTTGATGTTGGGAATACTCTTGTGTTCCGTCATGGCCTAAACTGAAATAGATATTTTCGCAATTATCCATGTTTTGCTGGTCTCTCGCATGTGGCATAGAGTGTTGTCTTTGGCTTTTTGATGTTGTCAAATAGAAGGCAAAGTCATCCCAAACATGCAATATTTTCCCAGAAGTAGAATGTGTGTGTTTTTTCATTTATTTGTTGGCTAACTTGTTCGTTGTTTCGCCATGATAATGTATAGATGGGGGAGTGGGTGGTGCTTTTTTCGAGGTTCCGCTACAAGTAAAAATTGTTTTTATGTCGTTTTTATGATTTCGAAATTGTTTAAAATGCTTTAACTACACCCTAACTCTACAGAGTTGGAGGGGAACGGAAAAATTTAACCCAAAAATTTTTAGGCCAACATTTTGGGCCAAATCCGTTTCACTCCACTTCCATAGATTGAATCGTTATGCGGAGAAGAAATATATAGGATTTTTTAGAGACAACAAAAAAAATCGAATAAAATAATTCAAGTTGGTGTAACCCTTCAAATATTTATTTCGACTACAATCACGTCTATAATTGTTGTGGAGCAGTAACTCCATCGTGAAACTTCCGGATCGTTTTACTGACACTATTATCAGTGAACAAAAAATTATTTTTAAAAATCGTAGATGAACTTTTTTGATTACAAAACAATTACAAGAAATTAAGAAAAAAAAGTTAAAAAAAAAAACATATTTTTTAAGGTGTAATAGCACCGTCCAACAAATTAAGACTTTTTGATTGGAACGGAATAACTTTTGATCCAGCTGGTCTGAGTTTCTTTTTACATTGGGTCAAAGTTATCATATTTTAGTCGAAGAGAGCGCTATATTAAGTAAAAATAAATGTTGTAAGTTAATGTCTCAGAGAAAAGTAAAAATTGTGAAAAATGCCCTTAAAAAAATCTGCGTAACTTTCTACAATTATAGAAAGTTACGAAGGTTTTTCTAAGAGCAGCACAGTGCAACACAAAAAAATATAACCGGAATATACGGACACCACTACGTGTTAAAAGACCAAAAAAGGACCTGTTTTGCCCAATGTCATGCACTTTTTATGGGCCCCAAAGACTTGGTGCCTCTGTGTCATTTTTGCAAAAAAGTGAACATTTTCTCAGACTCATATCTTGCAAACCAGTTGGAGCTTTGATTTTCTCTCTGAGGCAAAGTTCTAGCACTTGTCATAAAGAAATTGTAAACATATAAAATCATAAATCTGACGTAAAAGCACTTGACAAACCATTAGAGCAAAAAACTGCACTTGCATTGACTGGACACACACCCAAATTTGACGACGTAGACATATTAACAGACGAGAGTAACTACCATAGGAGATATACATTAGAAATGCTCTACATTACGGACGTTCCTAATGAAAAGAGACTAAATTACAAGCTAGACACAGACAAATGCGCACACATATACAGAAATATCATACACAAGAATAGGAAAGACGGACAGTAGTTGACAAAAACTTGTGAAAGTGGAAAGATCGTTTTGTTTTTTAAAATGTAATTATATTAATTGTTTAAAAATAGTTTGTATATTGATTGTTATTCTTATGTATATTTGTTTAGTGTCACGCCCCTGAGGATGATCGACGAAGTCGTTCGAAATATCGGGAACAAAATTGAAAAATAAAATAATAAACAAACAACATCTTGTTTTCATTTACTTGAGACCTTAAGCCGGACAATAATAAAAACCATTAAAATCAAACAGGTCAACTATACACACAATAACATCAAAAAAACTTCATCTTCAAAGTCAAAATCGCAAAAAACTATGAAAACTTTTTTTCAAAAATTTTGGACTTTGGGCAAAATTGGGAGACATACGTCTTTTTTTGCACTGTTTAATATAGTGAATACCAAACTATTTTTTTGCATATCATTGCTGAATAACTAGGGAATATTTGTGACAGATTTGTTTCGGAAATCCAGATAGAGAAATTTAATGGAATTGCAACAACGAATTGTGGAATTTTGCAACAATTGTACCTTTTTTGCGACTGACTATATAATATATGTTATAAATAGCGAGAAAACAGAACAAAAAAGTCATACATACAAATCATCTTAGCCAAATCTCCCGTTTATCGTGCTCTACCGAATTACTCAGTTTTTTTTTTTTTGAAAAATATAATATTTTTTAAAGAACATGGACGACTTTTAACCCTTGTAATTTTGTTGTATAAGTTGGCGTGTAATTTTGCTAATTAAACAACATTAAGACATTGCTGCGTGATAAAAGTGATACCCACTGAAATTTTCCGGCTAATTTTTCGTAGAACATTTTATTGCTTAAATGTCCTTTTTGAAAAGACTTGTTTTGATTTTCAAATTGACCCATAATGAGTGAAGATAGAGGGTTAAGATCTTCCACAAAAAAGGTTCTCATAAAATTCCACAATGTAGTTCTGACAATAAGAATTCTCTCACGCATTAACTTAAAACACTTTTTTCGCTTCGACCAAAAAATAAAAATGAAATGAAAGACCCACTGTAAAAGGAAACTCAGACCAGCTGGACTATAAGTTTATTCTGCACAAATGGTCTACTCAGCATGCCCTTTCAGAATTATAGGGTCGCTATTCTGTTCCAATCACAAAAAGTCTTTATTTGGTGGACAGTGAAATTGACTGAGTTATTAATGCTAAAATACAAGTATTTGTAATTCATTCCGTTCACATCTCTCATTATTTTATGAATTTAAATCCAGTAAATATACTTAAAATTCACCAAAACAGATAAAAATTAAAAAAAAACATGTGGATCATTTTAATAAAAAAAAATATCCAATTTTGGAGCACATGTTCCCCTTTTTGGGAATTCTGGTATTTTTATACACTCCACGAGAGTATTATGTCTTTGTGCATTTGTTTGTAACACCCAAAAGGAAACGAGTTAGACCCATCGTTTATTATACAGATCGGCTTAGAATCACTTTCTGAGTCTATTTAGAATTGTACGTCTGTCCGTCCGTCTGCCCATCTATTGTTGTAATCAAATTACAGGTCGCAATTATAGTCCGATCTTAACAAAAATTGGCACAACTAAGTTTTGTGGATCAAGGACGAACGCTATTTAATTTGAGGCAAATCGGTTCAGATTTAGATAAAGCCCCCATACAAATGACGCTCCCGATTTGACATTTTCCGCTCTAGAAACGACTTATTGTACCCGATTTTCTTTAAATTTGGCACAATATCTTATAATCCAACTAGAAATACCTATGCAGAAATTGGGTAAGATCGGTTCAGATTTGACATTTTCCGCTCTAGAAACCACATCTTGTACCCGATTTTCTTTAAATTTGGCACAACATCTTATAATACAACTAGAAACACCTATGGTGAAATTGGGTAAGATCGTATTAGATTTCGATATAGCCCCCATACAAATGTCGCCCCCGATTTGACATTTTCCACTATAGAAACCACATATTGTACCCGATTTTCTTTAAATTTCACACAACATCTTATAATCCAACTAGAAACAGCTATGCAGAAATTGGGTAAGATCGGTTCAGATTTAGATATAGCCCCAAACAAATGTCGCTCTCGATTTGACTTTTGTCGCTTTAGAAACCACATATTGTACCCGATTTTCTTTAAATTTGACACAACAGCTTATAATCCAAGTAAAAAACCTATGGTGAAAGTGGCTAAGATCGGTTCAGATTTAGATATAGCCCAAATACAAATATTGCTCCCAAATGTTTAACCAAATGTTTATGTGTTAAACTATACATATTATATTTCACCTATTACGTTCCAGATTTCAATATACCCCCATACAAATGTCCTTTCCGATTTAATATTTTTAGTCAAACACATACATTTACAGGATACAAAAATCCTTCCCGTTTTCACTTTTTCACCGAATTAAATTGTATTCGGATAGAAAGTGGAGTGTGTCATAGAGTCGGCCCCGGCCGACTTTAGCCTTTCCTTACTAGTTTTATAGGTTTATATTTCTCCTACCACAAAATAGTTATGTTTTTTTAATTATCATATGACAAAATTCCTTATTCCCGATCTACCCTACACAATATCTACAATTTCATATTTTGGAAATCGGAAAACGCTGTTTTATTCTGCTTTCTATTATTCAGAAATAAAAATTTGCAAAAAATCCTTTTTTTAATAACTTTTGCATCTCCGGAAGTCAATTTGATTGCTATCCAATTCTATAGCATACTTAAAGTTATGTTTTTCGGTTTGCAGTACGTTCAATTCAACATTAAGCATTTTCGTTCAATGCAATATTACCTTAAAAAACTCTTGCAATATTATTTAAAAAAAAATACTTGGCTTGGCTTCAGTTTCATAGTTGCTGTCTGTGCCATATGCTATCATCTGTTGGCACTTTCTGGGAATACTGTAGATATGTAGGTTTAAGCAAATGCGGGTTGAATAACGCCCCCCTCTTTCATCAGCCACCTCATTGTTACATTGAGTGATATAAAACCCATACATATTTATATAGACAAATTCATAGCATTTTTCCAGAATTTTCTCTCTCACACACACACACATGCAAAGCGCACACATTCACATACTTGAACCTGCGAGTACTCAAATGTCGGGATGTGGCTTTTGTTCTGTTGGTTGAAAACTTTAAAAAGGTTGGAAACAATTTTAAAAAATATTTTCTTCGTTCACAAATATTTAATTAATTCTGTAACCGTGGAAGCGTTTCAAGAAGAGCATTTCACATGCCTGGATGTGTTTTTCCAGGTGATTTACGTATTATTAGATGCGTAGTGGGTCACATGGGCTTTGTAAAAGTTTGAAATGATTTCCAAAAGTACAATTATGTACCGATTGTAAACATAGGCTCATGAGGCATTAGGCAAATATAGAAGAAATGTATCTGAAGGCCAATTTAGACACACAAAATACAAATTTTGTGCAACTAAAAAATCTTCCAAATTTCATGCACCCAAATGATTATAAAAACATTATAAAATACCAAATTGGAGCTGATTCCGAAAATCCTTGTGGAGTTTACATTAGTTTTAATTTTACATAGGAATATGAGTCACTGGTGTGGGAGGTACAAGAAGGGGTGTGGCAATTTCGTTCATCATCGAACATCGAACTTACTATAGGTTTGGGAAAAATATTAACATGTGCAAAGTTTGAATTGATTCCTTAGCTCCTTTCGAGAGTTATCGTGTCCACCAGCCAGCCAGACGGACGCACAGAGGGTTGAAATCGCCATAAATGGAGATTAATTCAAAAATCAAATTTTTTTTTGATTTTTTTTATTATACGATTAAAGAATATACAATTCTACATCACTGCCGAAAATATCAATGACAGGTGTTGTTTACTATCCCAGTTGCACTGCCTGAAAGTCAAGAAAATTTTGAGATTTACATTTTAAAAGTTAATACCATTTTGCTCAATGATAAAAGGCAACACTTTGATTATGGAATCTTCAAGTTCAGTTATTTTAGAGTATTTTTACACAAAAAATGTTTTAACGAAAGTATTGTAGAAATATTTTTAATTTTTTTTTTCAAAATATGTCTAAATTTAAGGTACAGTTGAACTTCGATTAACCGTGACTCTATTAACCGTGATTTACCTCTATTATCCGTGATGCACATGTCCATGTGACTGTGTTCATGCGAACACAAAATGTTTGCTGGGTGACAGCCTCTTTTCTACTGGAATCTTTCTCTCTTGCTATGCGATGCGATTGCAAGATCGACGTGGCTCTCTCATCTCTCTATGCGTGCTAGGATCAGTCGTCAACCCAACGCGAAGAAAAGAAGTTACTCCGCGACACTATCCCTTCACCCACGTCCAGCATAAACAACCTACATACATACATATTTACATCTGTACGAATACAACCCAACAACAAAAGTGCACTCTACATTTCTTTTCATACAATTGAATTACACATTTCCATGTACCCAAACTCATACATACAACAACAGTACACATAAATAAAATACTAATTATTATAACGTGGAAAAGAATAATAAGTGTTTTTGTTCCAAGAAGGATTTGATCTGATTTGAGAATTGGATCCATCTAACCCGTCAAAACAGACTGCTTGTCTGTTTTTTTTTCGTATAATACACACACACATCTCTCATATTAAATCCGCGAAAAGAGCAAGAAAGGTTCTTTCAATTAAAGAAAAAGAAAAAATGGAGCTGATTAATGAATACTCAAAACGTAAAGTACCTTTTAAAATGTTGTCTGAAAAATATGGAGTTGGCATTCAAACTGTATCCGATTTAATAAAAAGCAAAGATCGGATTTTAAAATTTTGGTCCGATACTGATTCAATGCTTGGCCTTAAACACAGATATACACTAAAAACATCCGAAAATCCAAAAGTTGATTTCGCAACATATGAATGGTTTCGCCAGGAAAGATTTAAGGGAACTCTAATTTCAGGTAATTTAACTGAAATCGAGATATTGTATGAACTTAAACTGAAATTTGCTTCTGAACTTCAGGCGAAATGATTGTCGAAAAGGCAAAAATGTTCCATTTGAAGTTATACATGAATTCAGAGTGCACTTATTCATTTGGTTGGTTGGATAAATTCAAAAAACGTCGTGGAATCCGTCGACTGAAATCTACGGGAGAAAAGGAGGGTGCTGATTATGAGTGGACGACTTGGATGAAATCATTAAAAACGAACAACTTACAACTGAACAGATCTACAATGCAGACGAAACCAGTCTATTTTGGAGGTGTTTGCCTCAGAGTTCTTTGGCTAGTGGTAATGAATATTCTATTGAAGGGTACAAGGAATCCAAGGAGAGAATCACAGAGCTAGTTTGTTCAAATGCTGCAGGAACTCACAAGTGTAAATTGATGATAATACGAAAAAGTGCCCATCCAAGAGCTTTAAAAAACGTTGAACACCTTCCTGTGATTAATAAATCTAATAAGAAAGTTTGGGTAACACAACAGCTATTTCTGGAGTGGTTTAATCAAAATTTTGCACCAGAAGCAAAGGAACATCAACGGCGCATCGGTCTCAAAAATAACTGTAAAATAAAAACTGTCCAGCACACCCAGATGTAAATGCTATGATATCTGAAAACGTTACAGTAGAATATCTCCCACCAAATTGCACGTCCTTGATTCAGCCTATGGATCAAGGAGTAATTCGGAGCTTCAAATGTCACTACCGTAAACTGATCGTTCAAAAACTTTTTGGTGCTAATGACAGACGTGAGTTCGTTAAATCTTTGAATATTAAGACAGCTTTGTGGGCAGCCGCAGCTTCGTGGGACTCTGTAACTCCACTAGTTTTAAAAAGAGTTTGGAATAACTTACTCTCTCATAATGAAGATGCTCCAAATAGCCTTGTTGAGATACAAACAGATATAACCATACCGTCTGGATGTACGATTGATGCTGTCGAAAAGTGGATGGTGTGCGACTCAGATGTCGCTCCGTTTGCTATTATATCTGAAGATGAAATCGTAGACATGGTTACCCAAAGCCAAGAAGATGAGCTTGATTCAAATTCCGAGGAATCAGATGGAGGAAATGCGGACGAAACGCCTACATTGGCTCAGGCAATAGAGGCTAGTAGTATTTTGTTAGGTTTTTTAGAAAACTTTAATTGTCCAAGTATTTCAGTATTTCTCATTTGTTGGAAGAACAATCAAAAGCTAAAAGCATAAAACAGACTTCCATAAAAGATTTTTTTTAAATAAATGTATGTATTCCTAGAGATATGATAAGTTATTTATAGACGCAGATTTACATGTTTTTGTCAAAAATAAATAAAAATAATAGAATTTATACATGTAAAATTTTACCTCTTTTAACCGTGCTTTTCGGTTATCCGTGATTAGCCCGGTCCCGAGCTTCACGGTTAATCGAAGTTCAACTGTAGTTGAAATATAACGTGTTGTGCCAAATTTGAACCACATCGGTTATAATATGTGGTGTCCAGAGCGAAAAATATGAAAAATGTCGGGAGTGACATTTGTACGGAAGATATATCTAAATCTGCACTGATTTGCTTCAAATTTAATAGCGTCCACCATTGATGCGAAAAAATTAGATGTACCAAGTTTTGTTGGGATTGGATAATAGTTGAGACTTGTACTTCGATAACAAGATTAATTTATTTTCAATGAAAAACATTTTTTCTACTAAATTGTACTCAAATTGTGTTTTCTTTTATTGATTATGGTATAAATATTGAAAAAATATAAACATTACCTGACCCGACGGCTTCCCCGAATTAATCTCCATTTTTGACGATTTCAACCCTCTGTGAGACGGACGGACATGGCTCAAACAATTTAAAAAGTCGTGAAACGTATTTGGTCCGAACATACTGTGTGTCTTAAGTCACTCCTTCAATGTGTTACACTTTTCGTCTGTCCCAAATGACAAGAACATTCCTATTAAGCATATTCCAAAATATTTTGCCAATATCGCGGCTAAATTTAGCTTTGGATGCATTTAAGGCTCATAAATTCTAAAAAAGATGATTTTTTTTATTGGAATATATCTCGGAAACCTGCTATCGTATTGCAATTTTATTTAGGTCGTAGAAAATAGTAGCTCCTGAGGTGTTCTTTTGCATTTTGGTTTACCTGAAAGTTGTATTTATTTAGTATTGTTAATTTTCTACAAAGTATAAAACTATATTCGTGATGCCGACCAAGGCCTCGGCATTTACAGATATTATTAAACTCTTGTCTTATTAATTCATTTTGAAAGGAATATTTTGTAGTTGCAAACATCGATTTAATTACTGAAATGGTAAAACCTTCCAAAACAAAAATGAAGCAATACCTTCATCGTTGTTCTCTGTTAATGTATTTTGGAAAAAAATATTTGAAGCATATTTTAGAGATGTAAGGTTTTATGGCATTTAAATATTTAGCCGATATGTTAATCTTAAGTTATTTATAAAGTTTGTTTGTCATCGATTAAAAAAACTAAAATAACTTATCAAAAATTTCAAAAATCGTCAAAATTTTATTTGAGTGTTGGGCGTAGCACGGGCAATTTTCATTTATTTGTGGACTCAAATGACTTGTATTAACGTATATATTAAAATAAGAAAGTAAGTATTACTTGACCATTCAATAGAGAAGATGACTACAAAACCCCGAATCTTGGCGAAATACGTAGACGACATATTTGCAATCCTAAAGAAAAATAACGTGGAAGAAACATTGTAAATATTAAATTCATTCAATAGACAAATTCAATTCACCATGGAGAAAGAACAGGACGAAAAACTACCATATTTGAACGCGGTAGTAATAAGGCAAGGAAATCGGCTAAAATTAGATTGGTACCAAAAACCAACATCATCAGGACGATTAATCAATTGCACATCTAAGCACCCCAGACGAATTATTATCAACACCGCGACCAATTTTATAAACAGAGTCTTAGATATAAGCGATAAAGAATTCCATAATGCTAATTTAAGTAAAATCAGAAAATTTTTAAAGAGAAATGACTTTGCAAGAAAAACTATAGATGACGTAATAAGACGTAGGAATAAAAAGATAACAATAGGCGAGAATGACAGGACACAGAAAATATACAAATCTATGACATATACTCCTGGTTTCTCAGAAAGACTTAAACATTCAAATTTGTATGGCAAACTTAAATATAACTTAGCATTTAAGACTGACAATACTGTTAACCACTTATTTAGTAGGACGAAGACAAAATTAGAAAGTGGGGAAAAATCTAATTGTGGTCTACAAAATCAAATGTAATGGGGACAAAACCAACGTATGCCAGAAGGTATATGTTGGTACTACTAAGACAAAATTAAAGACTAGAATATCATCTCACAAATCTGACCATAAAGCTATTAACAGACCAGTAGAGCAGAAGACCGCTCTTGCAGCGCACTGTACCATCACAGGCCATACACCAAATTTTGACAATGTAGAGATACTGACAGAGGAGAGAAATTGTAATAGAAGATACACTCCTGAGATGTTACATATTATTGACGTTCCTACCAACAAAAGACTCAACTACAAAACTGACACAGATAAATGCGCCAAAATCTATCGTTACACAGTAGACAAGTACAGACGATCAAAACTATCATCAGTAGACGAAAGCACGCAAAACCGCTCGGACTGCAGATAATATTATATATATAAAAATGTAATTATCCATAAATTTGTTTAACTTTTTGAGAAAATTTGTAATGTAAATGTGTAATTCTTATTTGTGTATAGACACCCCTGAAGATGATTGAAGATTTCAATCGAAATATTGGGAACAAATAAATTATCAAAAACAACAACACCTGTTTTTCAAATAAAGCCTACAGCCGAAAAAAAAAAACAAAAAGAAAATTAAAAACAACATAGGCACACCATGCACACACAACATTTATGAAGTTTTTTTTTTAATTTTGTGCTACAGGGCGTGGTTGTGGGCGAATTTAAACAAAAACTTGTTTTTGATCTAATTTGACGATGTAAGGGGTGTATGCGAAATTTCCAGTTCCTAGCTCTATTCCTTCTAATTTTTGCCGCAGCTTGTCTGAAAATATTCCACTGTGCGGCGTTTTGCGCAAATATTTGGTGTGCGTCAAATTACCTTTAAAAGCCTAGTAAATACTATACTTCTTGTAATGTATGAAATATAAAGGGTGCTTTTTTAGTTATTATCTTTTGGACAACACTGACTTAAACAGCTGACGCACGTTTCGTGTTTTGTTTCGCTGTCAAACATCTTCAGTTTGGTCTATAATTTAACCATGAATCACATGAATTACAAACGAACAACGCTTGCAAATTATTGAATTTTATTATCAAAATGCGTGCTCTGTTAAGAAAGTTCATCGCGCGCTTCTTCCATTTTATGGTCAGTTTAATCGACCCACTGAAGCGGCTATTCGGGCTATTGTGACTAAATTTCGCACCAAATCTACATTGTTGGACATTAAACCACCAACACGCTTACGTAGAGTGCGAACTGAAGAAAATATCGCAGCTGTATCGGCGGCCAGTGTTAATGATGACCATCAATTATCGATTCGTCGACGTTCGCAGCAATTGGGCCTCTGTTACTCAAAAAACGTGGAAATGCCAAAATTGGACTAAGCGGATGGACCATTTGAGGCGCAGTCAAGGTCAACATTTGCTTGAAATAATCTTCAAACATTAAATTATATGGACCATACTATCGATTCAAATGATGATTTCATGCATTTTTCTGAATTTTATGTTTTTTTTTTGTTCTGAGAAACTTTCCTATAGCTTTAAAAAATCACTCTTTAAATATAATAAAATCTCTTTAGGACACCATAACGTATGAGTAATGCAAATTAGGTTCTTCCCGTGTGACATAACTCATACGTCACCTAGAACCGTTGATGTTATTATTGAAAACGATGCCTGTAAACTAGTGTAATTTATATCTAATCTCCTATGTCCCATGGAAACCACAGCAACTATACACAACTTTAAAGTACTCCCGCCACCCTCAAATTAATGCATATTTAATGTAACGATGTTGAGCGAAAAAAGATATACAAGTTGATGAAACCAACCGAGATGGGTTAGAAACCACACCGAAGTAAAGTTTTCCCCTCCAAATGGCTAGACATAGACAACGCTGCGATAATTAGGAACACTGTCGGTTGGTCGGTCGGTACCTTTTGTATTAAAAAAAGTGAACAGAATGTTAAATAAATAAAACCCCCCTTAAAATGAAACAGAAAAGAGAGTGCGGAACATGTGAACACCAGCACGAGTAGAGTAAAATAATCAAATTTAACAGAATCTAACATGGACATACGACGTCATTAGCCTGCACCACCAGCCATGCATCCCATCCCCCACCACCATGCTCCCTTCTTTGCCATCACATACATACATACTCGTACATACAGGCCACAGAATCTGGACAACAATTTCATTTGGTATTCCGAAAACGTAATATTTGCACTGCAAACTGAACTACGCTCACAATGAATGCTCTCGTTGAGGATTTTGTTTAATTTTCCATGATTGCAGTTGGTTGGAGGTGTACAGGGTGTGCTAGTGTGCATGTGTGTGTGGTTTTATCATTTTTGCACGATGTTTTTGGCTTACCCCAAACACATGGGGATCCATGCATGCACTTTAGGGTGGTCCAAAAACAAAACCAGCAGAAGAAAATCAGTTTAATACGCGATCATATGATTGGTACCATTTTTATCCCTCACCCTTTCCCATTTCACCTCAAAAAGTAACAGTTTCTAACAAGATCTGGCAAATTTAACCAATATCCGATGTTGTATATATTTACAAAAATGTTAGACTATAAGTTTTGGCCATTTTGTGCCTTGCAAATAATTTTAGACATATTTTCCATAACTTTCGCTAAATTTCGGTTTGGAAAATAAAATTAAATTCAAAAAATGATTCAAAAGTCCAAGTCTTCTTCATAAAATGCTGAAAAGAAACATAGAGAAAGTAATAATTAAAAAACTTATAAAGAATTCAAACCATATAGGTATGCCACCCTGTATTTCTTTATATTACAAACACATTTGTATAACATAAACATTATATGCTAATCCACAGAGTGGGTGGACTAAAAAGCAAAATAAACAAGTAAGAAGGCGTTAAGTTCGGCCGGGCCGAATCTTATATACCCTCCACCACGGAGTGCATTCCACAGTATTACCAGCAGATTAAAGGATGTCGACTTTACATAGAAGTACAGAACCATATTACGAAAATTGTGATATTTTTATACTATTTCAAACTATAATGTATACTTATGCGCACTGTTTAAAATCGACTACTATATAGAAATAAAATGCTGAAATTGTGAAAGTGAACATACCGAAAATATTAGGCGATTGTCAGTCGCCATTAGAAGAAGCATTTTCAGATACAGACAATAGTGATAGAAAATTATAAATTTTAAAGATATCCCCATTCGCCCCATTCTCCGCCCAAATGTACAAATTTCGAAAAAAAAATTTTCGAGTCTTCATAGTCAGAATGTATACACCGAATTTAATGATTTCAACTTCATGGGATTGGTAGGTCCCATTTTTATCCCTCTTTTTAATTATATCCCTTAAGAAGTACGAATTTCGAAAAATCCCTCTATTTTACGTGTCTACGCAGTCAGATGAATGTATACTCCGAATTTCATCATTCTAGCTGCTGTCATTTGGTAGGTACTATTTTTATCCCCTTTTTCCATTTTGCACCCTAAAAGTACGAATTTCGAAAAATTCTTTTATTTTATGTGTCTACGCAATCAGAAGAGTATATACACCGAATTACATTATTCTAGGTGCAGCCGTTAGGTTGGCACTATTTTTATCCCTCTATGCCCATTTAATCCCTTAAAAGTACGAATTTAGAAAAAATACTTGTATATTATGTATCTACTCTATTAGAGGTATGTACACTAGGGCGTACCTCAAAAAAAAGTGCGCCGTACACCTTCGATTATGAAGTATTATTGAAAGGTAGTTTCAATTTTTTTTTTTTATTTTTTTATGCCGAACGTAGGGGTCGCGCTTTTACATTTTTCTATATAACTTCTGCATTTATAAACGGATTTTAAAGTGTGATACATCGATGTTTTTGTCTTTGAAGTCATTGAGCTCAAGCACTCCCTTCTGGTACTTACCCATCATATCTCAGTTGCTACTACCCCCTAATGTACCACTCTAATATCAGAAAATTAAAGCTCGCATAAAATCATGAATCATGCTTGAGCTCAATGACTTCAAAGACAACAAAATCGGCCTCGTCGAGACAAAAACATCGATGTATCACACTTTAAAATCCGTTTATAAATGCAGAAGTTATATAGAAAACTGTAAAAGCGCGACCCCTACGTTCGGCATAAAAAAAAATAATTTTTTTTTTTTGAAACTACCTTTCAATAATACTTCATATTCGAAGGTGTACGGCGAACTTTTTTTTACTTGTAACCTGGTACGCTCTAATGTACACGCCAAATTTCGTGTTTCTATCTATTGTCATTTGATAGGTACTATTTGTATCCCTTTTCGTCCCATTTCGCCCCCTACAAATAAAAAACACTCTATGGTGCTCTTTTATGCTATAAAGGGAATTCGCATTGCAAATATCAAGTAAATACAAGCTAATATGTTCTAAAAACATGCTAAAATACTCTAAATATTAGGTGTATTTTCAGTCCTTGTAAGGGAAAATTTTTCCCCCTGGGCCGATTTCGTACTCTTTCAATCCCAATCGATCTACAACCATAAGACACATTTAGGACAAATTTGAACCTCCTAGCTCATTTCGTTCGGCCGCTATCGTGCTTTCAACAGACAGACAGACGGACATGGCTATATCGTCTTAGAAGTTTACCACGACCCAGAATATATATACTTTATGGGGTCTGCGATGAATATTTCAAGGTGTTACAAACGGAATGACAAAGTGAATATACCACCATCCTGGAGGTGGAGGGTATAAAAAATGTAGCTTGTGAATGATGTATCATTATAGCGCAACATTTTCGAATAAAACCATACAAAATAAATTAGTGTCAAACAACCTATGTCTATATTTGTGTGGCATAATTGTCTTCATAAATAATGCGTAGAAAATAATAACTTAATCAGTTTACAGAATAGGAACGTAATTATCCATTTGTAGAAAAATCCAAAATAAAAAATATTTTTTTATTTATTTATTATGAATTACACTACAAAGTAAATTTAGTTTCTAATTTTGGGCCCAGGGATTGAGCCGGGGTGACTAAGACCATTGTAGCTAGTTATTGCAGCGACAGACCAGAGCCTCTGGTGGGAATCGAACCCACGAACCCCACGCTGATAGCCGAGCACGCTACCAACTCGACTCCAAATAAAAAATAATATTTACGGAAATATTGAGGTTTTAATAGAAATATAAACTTTAAAAACAATTATATCAAAAACAACAAAATTATAGGTAATCTTTCTACAGGGGGACGAGGTTTTATGAAAGAAATCGATCGTTTAATCGCAAAAATTTTAAACGAAAAAAAAAAATGAATTTCTTTTCTATTATAGTTATTTTTATTAAAATAAAAGTTCACTGCTATTTCTAAAAAATATAGTTAAACATTACATTCCGGAAATTTATAAACATTTCTTCAAAATTTCCAATAAAATTTTAAAAATGTTCGTTTCTATTAGACTCTTTACTATTTGGCTAAAAGTGGGTACACATACGCTAGGGTAAAATATATAGCCGAAATATTTTGGAGGTATTCCCCCAATCAAATCGATATAAAAAAGCAGCAGAAACTTGAAAAATTTCATAAATCACGTTTGGAAATTTAAGGGAAATTTTATTCGAGATAGGGGTGATTAACTCTTTTGATCGTGGTCCTTCGCATTATCTGATAAGAATTCTTATGTATTTTTACTCTGTGTTTTTCCGATATAATAAGGGGCCACACTAATACACACGCCATTATCTAGTACATTGGAGTTTTGTTACTCTTACATTTAAATTTTTTTTTTGTGCAAAATACCAAAATCTCGTTAGAGAAAATTTAACTAAAACACTCACAATACGAAAGTTACAACAAAACCCTTTCAGCATCCTTTAATAAGTATACACAGAAAGAAAAAAGGCATCATTCATTATACTAATTTAATCCTTAAATTGGGGGTGAGAATTCCAAAATGGGGTTTATGGGTGGACATTTTAAATAAAAGGTAAAATTACAAAGATTAATAAACGTTGTTCAAATCTTCTTGAATCAACAACTCAACTGGCGTGGCCCTCACTTCTCCGTTCCCATACTAACATTGGACGAAATTAGAAGAAGTTGTCAGAATTTTTTTTCTCTTTTTTTTTTATTTTTTTTTTATTTTTTTTTAGTTTCAAACTAAATTACTATGAAACAATATTCACTTAATTTTATGTTCTGATAATCAAAAGCTGGAAAATTTTTAGACTTTTTGAAAATCAAAATTCGTACCACTCCTCAGCCTTTCAGAAAGTATGAGAATATTCAATTCCGTCTAAAAATGTATTTTTTTTATATTTTCCTTCACCTCCAACTGCTCATGAACTGCTCGCCCAAAAAACAATTTCTTGAACAAATCTTTGTGAATTTTTCTTTAAGTGAAACAACAGTTGATCTCGTTCAATATATTTCAGAATCTTTGAATCTGTTTTTAAAATACACATCTTCTAGAAGTGTTTCCCCTAAATCCTTCTATTTGGCTTGCACTGTCGAAATTTCGTGTTCATAGGTCAGTCAAAATTCGATGAGCCCTTTTAAAGACTGTCCCCTAACGTGTGTTTCCTAACATAAATTAAGTGTTTTTTGCTTAAAAAAAAAACTATTAATATTTTCGGTGTGCCTTGAAACTGGTTCTGCTGCTATTTCACGAATGTGGCCTGGAGGGATGGAATGATGTTACCTCATGTCTCGGTGCTATGTTGGAACGAACCCTCGGCTGTGCGAAGTTTATTCCCGGGGTAAAAATGTATTGTTAACTTTTTGTTTCTAAAAACATCGTTGAGTTGAGTAAACAACGTTTCTGCCATATTTGCTTTTCTCCTTTCGTGTTGTTGTGCTTATTCTTATTGCAGCAAGGTAACGACTGGCAGCCTTTATGTGATGACTACCATGATGATGAAGTACAACATCAGTGGATTCATTGGCTGGGAAGAGAGAGGAGGAGGGCGAGGAGATTATTGCATCGTTGTTTTCCGTCAGGTTTTCCGTTTGTGAGTTTCTGCGAATAAGCTAATGTCAGTCAAAACTTGGAATACTTGGTGATGATGTTCGGGTTAATTACGCTGTGTCCGTGATTTTTTGAAAATTCTTCTGCCAATGACTTGAGCCTTTGCGTTCACCACGAACTGAAAGTAATTCTGAAATGAAAATAAAAACAAGCAAGGAAAGGCTAAAGTCGGGCTGGGGGACGGGAACATTTTTTGTGTGTTTCCTCATCACAGGCTAATATGACCTGGTCCATTTTGTCAAATCGAGAATAATATTTGTATCGGGGCGGAAAAATTCAAATTTGTAGCGGAATTTGTATGGGAGCTATATATAAATCTGAACCGATTTAACACATTTTTACCACAGGTATTTCTAGTTGAACTATAAGGTGTTTTGCGAATTCAGAGGAAAATCTGTTAAAATATGTGGATTCTAAAGCGGAGAAATTCAAATTGGGAATGAAATTTGTATGAGAGCTATATGTAAATCTGAACCGATGTGACCCATTTTCACCATAGGTGTTCCTAGTTTAAATATAAGATGTTTTGCCAATTTTGAAGAAAATCTGTTAAAATATGTGGATTCTGGAGCGGAAAAATTAAAATTGGGAACGATAATTATATGGGAGCTATATATAAATCTGAACCGATCTAACACATTTTTACCTCAGGTATTTCTAGTTGAACTATAAGGTGTTTTGCGAATTCAGAGGAAAATCTGTTAAAATATGTGGATTCTGGAGCGGAAAAATTCAAATTGGGAGCGAAATTTGTATGAGAGCTATATTTAATCTGAACCGATGTGACCCATTTTCATCATAGGTGTTCCTAGTTAAACTATAAGATGTTTTGCCAATTTTGAAGAAAATCTGTTAAAATATGTGGATTCTGGAGCGGAAAAATTCAAATTGGGAACGAAATTTGTATGAGAGCTATATGTAAATCTGAACCGATGAGACCCATTTTCACCATAGGTGTTCCTAGTTTAAATATAAGATGTTTTGCCAATTTTGAAGAAAATCTGTTAAAATATGTGGATTCTGGAGCGGAAAAATTCAAATTGGGAACGAAATTTGTATGAGAGCTATATGTAAATCTGAACCGATGTGACCCATTTTCATCATAGGTGTTCCTAGTTAAACTAAAGGGTGATTTTTTAAGAGCTTGATAACTTTTTTTTTAAAAAAAATGCATAAAATTTGCAAAATCTCATCGGTTCTTTATTTGAAACGTTAGATTGGTCCATGACATTTACTTTTTGAAGATAATTTCATTTAAATGTTGACCGCGGCTGCGCCTCAAGTGGTCCATCCGCTTAGTCCAATTTTGGCATTTCCACGTTTTTGAGTAACAGAGGCCCAATTGCTGCGAACGGCGACGAATCGATAATTGATGGTCATCATTAACATTGGCCGATACAGCTGCGATATTTTCTTCAGTTCGTACTCTACGTAAGCGTCTTGGTGGTTTAATGTCCAACAATGTAAATTTGGTGCGAAATTTAGTCACAATAGCCCGAATAGCCGCTTCAGTGGGTCGATTAAACAGACCATAAAATGGAAGAAGCGCGCGATGAACTTTCTTAACAGAGCACGCATTTTGATAATAAAATTCAATGATTTGCAAGCGTTGCTCGTTAGTAAGTCTATTCATGATGAAATGCCAAAGCATACTGAGCATCTTTCTCTTTGACACCATGTCTGAAATCCCACGTGATCTGTCAAATACTAATGCATGAAAATCCTAACCTCAAAAAAATCACTCTTTATAAGATGTTTTGCCAATTTTGAAGAAAATCTGTTAAAATATGTGGATTCTGGAGCGGAAAAATTCAAATTGGGAACGAAATTTGTATGAGAGCTATATGTAAATCTGAACCGATGTGACCCATTTTCACCATAGGTGTTCCTAGTTTAAATATAAGATGTTTTGCCAATTTTGAAGAAAATCTGTTAAAATATGTGGATTCTGGAGCGGAAAAATTAAAATTGGGAACGATAATTATATGGGAGCTATATATAAATCTGAACCGATCTAACACATTTTTACCTCAGGTATTTCTAGTTGAACTATAAGGTGTTTTGCGAATTCAGAGGAAAATCTGTTAAAATATGTGGATTCTGGAGCGGAAAAATTCAAATTGGGAGCGAAATTTGTATGAGAGCTATATTTAATCTGAACCGATGTGACCCATTTTCATCATAGGTGTTCCTAGTTAAACTATAAGATGTTTTGCCAATTTTGAAGAAAATCTGTTAAAATATGTGGATTCTGGAGCGGAAAAATTCAAATTGGGAACGAAATTTGTATGAGAGCTATATGTAAATCTGAACCGATGAGACCCATTTTCACCATAGGTGTTCCTAGTTTAAATATAAGATGTTTTGCCAATTTTGAAAAAAATCTGTTGAAATATGTGGTATCTAGAGTGAAAAGGGTCAAGTCGGGAGTGAAATTCGTATCTAAATCTGAACCGATTTTCTTCAAATTAAATAGCGTTCGTCCTTATCCCGAAAAACTTAGTTGCGCAAAGTTTCATTTGGTTCTGGCTACAATTGCGACCTGTATCGTGATTACAACAATAGATGGACAGACGGACAGACGGACATTGCTAAAGAAAGTGATTCTAAGTCGATCGGTATAATTGACAATGGGTCGGTCTAGCTCACTTCCTGTTAGAAAGAAATGCACAAAGACATAATACTCTCGTGGAGTGTATAAAAAGAAAACAATTAGAAAATTGAAGATTTTTTTTGAAAATGTACTGAATTCAGTCTATGAAGGCCCCTAATGGAGCCAAATGTATGACTAACCCCCAATATTTTTTTAGTTCCAATATTTTCTCAGAACATACCGACCCTCTATCTTCATACATATATACATACATTTTTTATCAATGTTTACTTGCACTTCATGTTCCAAAATCTAGATAATTTTTTTCCGGGGATATAGATTATGGTCATATAGCTTCAACGACTTGTCGAAAACTTTGCTCTTCGTCAACTCAATAGCTCATGCAATATCTCAATTATTTAATATTTAAATCAAATCTCTAATTGACAATCTTGTGATTGATGGCAATTCATGTTCCATGCTTGTCGTTGTTGTTGGCTAAAACCATTCTGTGTCATTGCGTCTGTATAATTAGCATGTCTGTCGTTTGATATCTATCGCAGACTGATTTGAGCTCTGATAAACTGCTATTTTGATTGACAGTTTCAAAAAGAGCTTAACGAGATAAGAAGTTTAGTTTGGTTTGGTTTCGCCTCAAAACTGAAATCACATTTAATGATTTGTCAATTTTTAACTTTTAATTGCCATATTATATATTAATGTGTGTGATTTGTTTCTTTTTTTTAATTTCAGATAGGAGTTTTGTTGGCACTTAAAAAAGGTAAGTACAACTCGGCAGGCAATATCAATAAAGAAATCATTAGCAATAATTTCATATAAATTATTAATGAAAAATTAATGATATTTCATTTAGTACTCAAAGTATGAGTTACCCTTATCGCAAATAAAAAGATATTGCTTCCGATATATGAGGAATATATTTCATTGAAGATATTGAAATTTAACAAACAAATAATCGTAGATAACATAAAATTGTCATAAACGATTTGAAATTAATGCTCTCGAAAAAGAAACGAATAAATTCTTTCAGCAAAAAGTACTGCTTCGTTGTCAGCTTGGAGATATGCAGCATCATTCAATGGCACTGTAGAACAAAATAATATCTTTTCGCAAATAACAAGTCTATCTCACAACGGATTCGGTTAGAGCTAAAGGAAAAACAAAATTTAATAAATAATTTCTTGTTTAAATACCCAAATTAGTACTGATACGTTATCTATATATATTTCTTTGGTTCGGTGACTTATAGTGACATTTGACGTAGAATATTTTATCCTTTCACACCACACCCCTAAAATTCATTTTTATGGGACAATTTAGCATCAATTCGAAAAAGGTATGAAATTAACCCTAAAAAGAATTTTAAATTTTTGGCATTTATTTTGGTTTAAGACCAAATTAGCAAAAATGCAAAGTGAGGCCTTTATTGTTGCAGCAAAAAACTGACTGCGCCGTTTCGATGGGCGCTACCCCATCTCGTCTAAACTTTCGCAACGAATGCATGTCTTTGACTTAAATCAGGGTTCATATTAGTACCAGCGGTCACATATGACAAATGAGAAGCGCTGATAAACAAAATATTCCACCCAACTAAGTCGACACACTAAAAATCTCACTTTGCCAATTCAATGTTACGCATGTGCTCGCATCGCTCGCAACAATGCAAAGGTTGTTGTTGTACGGTATGTTCCGACTTCACTGTACCTCGTGTGTATTGGTGTTGTTTGTATGTATTTGTACGTTTTGCACTATTTTTGACATTTATGTTGAATTTTGTGTTCTGGTACAGGGTTTTCCAAGAAGAGGTGTTAATTTGAATCTCCCGGTATCTGTCCCTTTTGAAGCTTTTATTCTTTGACATTTGACATGTAGAAACTACGCCATTACTAAAAATGGAACAATACACGCTTCAACAACGCATTGAAATGATTAAAATTCACTACAAAAATAGTGAAAAACTTGCAGTCACAGTTCGCAAAACTAATGCGTTTTTGGGTTGTCGTGAAACACTTTGTCGGACCGCAATACAGAAATTGGTGGACAGAAATTAGAGCTGTTGGGACAAGTTAGTGATGTGAAGATTAAAACCCGTGCACGTCGCTCAAGAACAACTGAGAATATTGCTGCTGTAGCCCAAGGTGCTGCAGAAAACCCAGTTTTGTCCATTCCTCGTCGTTCTTTGGAATTGCGCATTCCACAAACGTCATTACACCGTATTTTGCATAAAGACTTGGGCCTTGATCAATTAACACAAGAACTCAAGCCGGCCGATCATCAATAACGTCGTGTCTTTGCTGATTGCTTCCTTGAGATGAATGAAAATAATGCGGAATTCCATTGAAAAATCATCTTGATGAGGCCCATTTCCACCTCGGTGGCTACGTCAACAAGCTAAATTGTCGTATCTGGGTCTCGGAAATCCCAAGAGGTATTGTTGAGAAGCTTCTTCATCCTCATCGTGTGACTGTTTGGTGCGGTTTATGGTCCGGCGGGGTCATTGGACCTTACTTTTTCGAAAATGAGGTTGGAGCAACAGTTATTGCGCTATCGAGAAATGATTAATGATTTTTTATGGTCGGAGCTGGATGGTATTGATCTGGACAACGTTTACTTTCAAAAACCAACGAAACCATTGCTCTTTTACGGGAAAAGTTTCCGGACCGTGTTATCTCTCGAAGACGTGATCACAATTGGCCAACGAGATCTTGTGATTTAACACCTTGCGACTTCTTCCTTTTGGGGCCACGTGAAAGATAAGGTCTACGCCAACAGCCCAGCGTCGATTTAAGACCTCAAAGATAGAATTCGTGAGGCTATCGAGGACATAGGGCAGCCACTTTGCGATTTGGTTATGGAAAATTTCATGAAAAGGATATGGCCCTGTAAGCGTTGTCGTGGTGTTCATTTGGCTGATGTTGTTTTTCATTATTAACGGTATACATTCCTCTTTATTATGAAATAAACATCCGACCATTTTTCTCAAAAAAAATGGCATTATTCTTTGAATACCAAAACAACACCTCTTGTTGGAGAACCCTGTATATTCAGCCAATTATAGTAGAATATTATGATAAATATTTTTGTAGAACCTCTGATCCGTTAAACTTCTGTTTTAGGGCAATTTTTTACCCTTTTTTACAACAGGGACCAAAAAGACCCCTATAATGAGCTGCTAGAGGGGTAATATGTCCCACAAAAATGTTCTTCGTAGTGTTCTAAGGAATATTGCCGAACACATTCTATACTTAAAATGTAAGGATCACAAGGATTCCTATGTCGATTCATCATAAGAATGTGACACCCCTCTAAAATGACCACCACTGTCGTCCTAATGTGGCGATATTGTCGCCCCAGAGTGGCGATATTGTTGTCCCAATGTGGCGGTATTGTCGCCCCCAGAGTGGCGATATTGTCGTTCCAGAGTGGCGATATTGTCGCCCCAGAGTGGCGATATTGTCGCCCCATAGTGGCGATATTGTCGCCCCAGACTGGCGATATTGTCGCCCCAGTGTGGCGATACTGTCGCCCCAATGTGGTGATACTGTCGTCCCAATGTGGCGATATTGTCGTCCCAATATGGCGATATTGTCGTCCCAGAGTGGTGATATTGTTGTCCCAATGTGGCGATATTGTCGCTCCAGAGTGGCGATATTGTCGCCCCAATGTGGCGATATTGTCGCCCCAATGTGGCGATATTGTCGCTCCAGAGTGGCGATATTGTCGCTCCAGAGTGGCGATACTGTCGCCCCAGTGTGGCGACATTGTCGTCCCAGTGTGGCGATATTGTCGTCCCAATGTAGCGATATTGTCGCCCCAGAGTGGCGATATTGTCGCCCCATAGTGGCGATATTGTCGCCCCATAGTGGCGATATTGTCGCCCCAGACTGGCGATATTGTCGCCCCAGTGTGGCGATACTGTCGCCCCAATGTGGTGATACTGTCGTCCCAATGTGGCGATATTGTCGTCCCAATATGGCGATATTGTCGCCCCAGTGTGGCGATACTGTCGCCCCAATGTGGTGATACTGTCGTCCCAATGTGGCGATATTGTCGTCCCAATATGGCGATATTGTCGTCCCAGAGTGGTGATATTGTTGTCCCAATGTGGCGATATTGTCGCTCCAGAGTGGCGATATTGTCGCCCCAATGTGGCGATATTGTCGTCCCAGTGTGGCGACATTGTCGTCCCAGTGTGGCGATATTGTCGTCCCAATGTAGCGATATTGTCGCCCCAGAGTGGCGATATTGTCGTCCCCATGTGGCGATATTGTCGCCCCAGTGTGGCAATATTGTAGCCCCCGTGTGGCGATATTGTCGCCCCAGTGTGGCGATACTGTCGCCCCAGTGTGGCGATATTGTCGCCCCAATGTGGTGATACTGTCGCCCCAATGTGGTGATACTGTCGCCCCAATGTGGCGATATTGTCGCCCCCATGTCGCGATATTGTCGCCAATGACGACAATATTCCGATATTATCGCTGATGTTGTCGTTTACGACATTATGAGACATTGTCGCTGATGTTGTCGTCGACGACAATCTCCCAATATTGTCTCTCATGTGACAATTTTCCGTCATTGTCTCTCATGTGGTGTTCGACGGCACTTTTTCGACTTTGCTACTGAAGTGAACGTCCGACATTGTCGCTTCAGTTGTCGTTAACTGGTCTGGATCTGGTCTAATATGACACTTGACGATTTATATGGACTGTCACCGATGTCCTCCACGACAGTGGTCTTTTAACCTCCTTTGAAGATTGCTACAAGACATTCCCAACTGGGCATTTATGCATACACTTGTGAATGATGAATTTCGTAGAAGAAAACAACACCATCATTATTTTTATTTATTTTTATTATTCGTATAATCTCATGTTAGATTAATGTGTCTTTGCGACATGAACTTTCAGCACATGTGAAGAAATTAATATTTAATATGATGATTTATTATACAGCTTTATGCCGACGCTGGCACCACCTTTGGCTCCTTCCATCGTTATTATCCTCTCCTTTTTTACATATGCGCAACCGATGAGTGTGTATGTGAAAAGGTTTTCGGTTGCCATCCTAGAAAAGTGTCCATTTTTTTCTGAGAGAATTTAAAACGAAAGAAAATAAAATGACTAAGAAATTAATGAAAAATCATAACTGAATATTCAAAATGAAAAGGAAAACATAGATAATGATGGAGCATTATATTAAGGTACAGAGGTAATTTGGTTTGTTTGTTTTTCTATTAAAAGAAAATAAAATAAAAATTTCGTGTTGTTGTTATAAATATTCAAATTTAAATTTATTTAAAAACAACACAAATTTAAAATTTTCCTAGAACTGTGTACCACCCTAATGTGCAAAAAATATATGTAGATATAAAGATGAATGGAAGACCACAGATACACATTTCTCTCTTTTTAAGTGCAAATCATTTGCATTTGATACCGCTCATTAATTTTCAAAATATGCACTTTTACGCAATAATTTTATTTTCTTCGTCCTCATTTTCCGCTTTACATTAATTTATTTTTGATGGCATGGAAAATACTCCTCCACCCCACCCCATATCTGTCATCATTATAATCTATGTCTCTCTGTCTCCATTTCATATCACCAGCGCCATCATCATCATGGTTATTATTGCCATGGTGACACAGAACGTATGTATCCTCCTCCGCCTTAATGTTAATGTTATGACATCTGGCGTAGTACTTCGAGTCGTCTTTATTTTGCTGATTTCCTTTCAAACGAAATGTTTACTTTATTTGCGTTCATTAACATAATCCCACTTCGGGTTTGTACACGGTCGTATGTGTCTATATAATACATACAGACAGACATTCGTTCGCATATAATATGTATGTTTAGCTGACAAAGCCTACAGGAATAATGGTGAGGAAGGAAGGATCTCGAGGGAGGATATTATTCATTCGTAGCCTGGGGAAGCTAGAGAAATAGGTCTATTTTATAGTTGACATTCTGAACAAAATAGAGAATTATAATAAATAATATATAAATATAATATCTAATATAAAGGGTCCGCCAAATTTTGAAAATGCTATTAAAAAAATTACTAAAAATTTTTGAAATGCTATATTTTATAATATAAATAAATATTTTTTATGAAAACTGCCCAAATTATTAAAAAAGATTACTTTCCATAATAATTTGTAAAAATCGCTTTTTATACGCTCCATTCCGTTTGTAACACCTTGAAATATCGACCTGCGACCCTATAAAGTATATATATTCTTGATCGTCATAAAATTCTAAGACGATCTAGCCACGTCCGTCGGCCGGTCTGTCCGTCTTAACGAAAGCATCTAAACGAAAGGAGCTAGAACGTTCAAATTTTCCATAAATGCGTCTTATTGTCGTAGATCGGTTGGGATTGAAATGGGGCGAAATCGGCCCAAAGGAAAAAATTTTTCCCTCACAAGGACTGAAAAAACCCATAATAACCCCTAATATTTGAGAGTATTTAAACATAATTTTTCAATATGTCTGCCTGTACTTACTTGATATTGGGTATGCGCATTTCCCATATAACAAAAAATGACACCATAAAGTGATTTTTATTCGTAGGGGGTGAAATGGGGCAAAAAGGGATAAAAATGGTACATATTAAACGACAACAGCTAGAAACACGAAATTCGGTGTGTACATTCCTCTAATTGAGTAGATACATAATAAAAAACTATATTTTCCAAATTCGTACTTTTAAGGGGTAAAATAGGAATAGAGGGATAAAAATGGTACCAACCAAACGGCTGTACCTAGAATAATGAAATTCGGTGTATTCATTCCTCTGATTGCACAGATAAGTAAAATACACGGATTTTTCAAAATTCGTACTTTTTGGGGTTAAAATGAAAAAAGGGGATAAAAATAGTACCAATCAAATGACCATAGCTAGAGTCATGAAATTCAGAGTATACGTTCCTCTGACTGCGTAGACACGAAAAATAAAAGGTTCTTTCCAAATTCATACTTGCAAGGGATACAATGGGAAAAAGGGATACAGAGGGATAAAAATAGTACCAACTAAACGACTACAGATAGAATGATGAAAATCGGCGTGTGCATCCCTCTAATTGCGTAGACACGTAAAATAAAGATATTTTAGATAGTCGTACTCTTAAGGGGGTAAAATAGGAAAAAGGGGATGAAAATGGTACCAACCAAACGGCCGCAGCCAGAATTATGGAATACGTTGTATACATTCCTCTGACTGCACAGACACGCAAAATAAAAAGATTTTTGCAAATTCGTACTTTTAGGGGAGTAAAATGCAAAAAGGGGGATAAAAATAGTACCAACCAAATGACCGCAGTTAGAGTCATGAAATTCAGACAGAAAAATAAAAGGTTCTTTCCAAATTCGTACTTTCAAGGGATACAATGGGTACAGAGGGATAAAAACAGTACCAACTAAACGACTAAAGCTAGACTGATGCCATTCGGTGTGCACATTCCTCTAATTGCGTAGACACTTAAAATAAAGCTATTTTAGAAAATCGTACTTTAAACTAGGAAAAATGGGATGAAAATGGTACCAACAAAACGGCCGCAGCCAGAATTATAGAATACGTTGTATACATTCCTCTGACTGCACAAACACACAAAATAAAAAGATTTTTCCAAATCCGTACTTTTTTACTTTTACGCCAAAAATTGGTTGAATCATTAAGTTAGGTCGTTAGTTTGCGCTATGTACGTGAGATAATGGATTTTCAAAATTTGTACTTTTGGAATTAAAATAGAATGGAAATACAACCATCTATCTATCAATATTTATGGTATTTAAGCTTCTTTGAAAATATATATGGGGCATTCCACGACAAATCGGACAGTTAATCAAATTTTTGATTTCCTCCATTTTTTAACTTTTTAGTACCCACTAAATAATACCCCCCTTGTATAGTTTGAGTTTTTTCTGATTACTCGTTAAAAAGATATAGCCTTTTTAAAAATCGTTGAATTGTAGTTCTTTTTTTCAGTCTTCTGCTCATAACTTCGTCATTAATGGTCCTATTTGGACATTTTTTTGTTGACGTACTTTTCAGAAAAAGTATTGAAAAAATATTCACAATGTTCCTGTATACTAATTTTGATTTTTTAAATTAAAACTTTATTATTTAATTGTTTGTACTCTTCAATTTTCTCGCAAAAATATTTATTTGAACATCTATTTACTCTGTAAATTTTGAGACTGGGTTGAAATTGGGACCATAAAAATTATTATTTTTTTAAATTTTTTTCGTGTTTTCAAATTTTCAAAAAATTAAAAAACATAGTAATTTGTATAGGCCCACTTCCAAGCTTTAACATGTACAGAGTAGATAGACGTTTAAATACATTTTTTGAGAAAATCGAAGAGTAGAAACAATTACAAAAATAAAGTTTAAATTTATTTTTGGTTTTACAAATTTTCAAAAAATTAAAAAAAATATTAATTATTATAGGCCCACTTTCAACCTAGCCTCAAAATTTACAAGATAAATAGATGCTTATATTAAAAAAATCGAGAAAATCGAAGAGTACAAACAATTAAAAAATAAATTTTTAATTAAAAAAAAAAAAAACAAAATTTTTATACAAAAACATTGTGAATATTTTTTCTGAAAAGTACGTCAAAAAAAAAAAAAAAACAAAAAAATAAAAAAAGAATATCCCATTCGGACCATTATTGACGAAGTTATGAGCAAAAGACTGAAAAAGGAACTACAATTTAACGATTTTTAAAAAAGCTATATATTTTTAACGAGTAATCAGAAAAAACTCAAAGTATACCAGGGGTGTTTATTAGTGAGTACTAAAAAATGTAAAAAAATGGAGGAAATCGAAAATGTTTTTTTTAACTGTCCGATTTGTCGTGGAATGCCCCATATATAAGAATATTTATGTTTTGAATTGACTTGAAGTATTATTTCGATATGTAGACGCTTATAAGCCAAAGCTTCCAATACGTGATTTGAAATAATAAAAATATTATATTTATTTATAAAATTATTTTTTCAATATTTGTATTTGTTTTGGTTTGGCTGTATTAAAAAAATATATTTTCCTGTAATATTACTGCACTTCTACGAAAAACGACAGCCTCTGTGTAATTCAATCCATGGTGGAGGGTATTATATATATTTCGGCCCGGTCGAATTTAACGCCATTTTTACTTGTTTTGGAATTTTTTCTTTCCTCTGTTGGGACAATTATGTGGACTTGTTTCGTACTGAATAATTGGTTTAATAACTCGCCATTGCCTCAAATGTCCTTGTCGCCCTCCAAAAATCCGCATTCACAATAACTTTATTATCGACTTAAATCCCTTTGTTGGTTTGTGTGGTTTTGCAAAAAAATCTATGCACAAATCTGCATATTTTATAAATTATTTGAATGATTTCATATCTGTGGTCACAACCCATAACAGCCTAAGTCTGTTTTCAATATTTTCAGTACAGGAGTTTAAAGTTTTGAATCTTCACTGAAAATCAGGAGAAGGTGTTTTTTGGAAAACTTTGCTACAGATTCCAAGGAAACGAATTTCTTTACTTAGTTGTTAACAAAAAATAGTTGTTTATTCTCGCAGTCAAAAGATATTATCGAAAAAGACACTTAGGCTCTTATGAATTGTTGAACGAAAGAAAGTCAAAAAGTTCAAGTTAAGTTATATTTTAAAACTTTTTTTTTTGTTTGGAGAAAGACCTTAACTCAATTTATGTTTATCAAAAAACGAAATTGTAATTCGGAATAAGAGCTTAACTCAAGTTAGGAAAATAAAATTGTTTCTTTGTTTTTTTTTTGGATTAACGACTTAAGTTGATTTAGGCAATGATGAAAAAATAATGTTTATATTTGTTGTAATCCTAAATTGACTTAGGCAGTTATGCCAAAACAGTAATTTAGAAAAATAACTTAAGCTATTAGGTTTTTTAGGATTAATTGCCTTCCTAGAAGAGATACAAACATGAAAAATTTAGAGCAAATAAATTTAGATACTCTGATACGATATAATTTACATAATAATTGCAGTGTCCATTAAGTATTATTCCTCTGCTCACAACCAACCACCCCACCCACATGTCATATGATTTTCCCATTTCGTGAGCTTGTGAATCGTGTGTGTGTGTGTGTTTTAAATATGATTAAATGCAGCAAAATAAATGGAAAATTCTACTTCTAAAAAATATTGCAATAAAAACTAATTAGCAGCATCATTCGTAAGTGTGCTCTGTTGTGCAACAACAACAACACAGACTCAGAGCCGAATGACCATAACGCCATGGTTGGCATGAAAGCAACATACATTTTACAAAATTAAAAATAATTTCAAATTGCGGTGCAGAATAATAAAGCCAACCATTATGCAGCCGCATATGTCGCTGTTGTCCAGCCCTGCAAACATAACAGCAACAACAACAACGACGACTGTGGCAAAGAATCTGTGTGCAGCCATGATGAAGCCGCCCATAATGAAGTCTATCCTCATTCATCCCCATACGCACGTACACACACATACACACCTTCTATCGGCTGTCTGGCGGAACTCTGGAGTGTGATCGGAAATTAAAAAATAGCAGTAAAACCACCACCGCCAGTATTTTTTTGTGACAGATTTAACTGGAGTTTGGTTGTGGTTTTTGGGTCGTTTGCACAGTGGTTTCAAATAACATTATTTATACATATTTATTCTTAAACTAAAGAAAAGTTCAATTGATATGTATAAGGAAAACAGTGCACTTAAAATAAGTTCAATTAAAATCAATAATTTTACTTCAGAGTAGACAGAAATCAAATAAAAATAAACAACATGAAATAATTCTCAAATCGTTCATGATTCTTTTGAGTCACACCATGCCAAGCAGTATGAATTTTGACCTCGATAGCCTAGGATTGTTTTTTAAAATTGGTCCAAGTATTCGTCTCATAAAAATATTTTACCATATTAATAGTGGTGCAATTAAAATTGTTTCATAAAGTTGTGTTCATTCAATCGCCTATAACTGCTGAAATACTTTACCGATTTTAATGTACGATACCTTGTAACTTCAAGAACTTTTAAGATAATGAAGTAGTATGTAATTGACCCATTAGATTTTTTTTAAATTTTTAAAATTTTTTGATTTGAACTAGGATATTGTCCTGGCCCAAGACCATTTTGCTTCTATATTTAATAGAATGCAAATTTATTTACAAATGGCATGGTGACATTTATTACTTGGCTGCAGACTACCACGATCATAATTTCGACCATGTCAAAAGTCTTTTCAAGTGGTTTCGCAGCGACTTTTCAACATCAAACCCGGCCTCTATAAGGAGATGATTCTCAATTTAATTTCATTTATTTTGATTTTCAAAATGACTACATTAATTGATTTTTTTTAATTTTGTAGTAGTGTTCTTAGACGTATTTTTGGTGAATGGTGAATGGGTTCTATTTTTTACGCATTTTTTTCAAAATATTTTTGCAAAATCAAACAAAATTTCTATGAAAAAATATTTTTATGAAAAGATAAAGAGTGATTTTTTTGAGGTTAGGATTTTCATGCATTAGTATTTGACAGATCACGTGGGATTTCAGACATGGTGTCAAAGAGAAAGATGCTCAGTATGCTTTGACATTTCATCATGAATCGTCTTACAAACGAACAACGCTTGCAAATTATTGAATTTTATTATCAAAATGCGTGCTCTGTTAAGAAAGTTCATTGCGCGCTTCCATTTTATGGTCAGTTTAATCGACCCACTGAAGCGGCTATTCGGGCTATTGTGACTAAATTTCGCACCAAATTTACATTGTTGGACATTAAACCACCAACACGCTTACGTAGAGTGCGAACTGAAGAAAATATCGCAGCTGTATCGGCCAGTGTTAATGATGACCACCAATTTTCGATTCGTCGCCGTTCGCACCAATTGGGTCTCTGTTACTCAAAAACGTGGAAATGCCAAAATTGGACTAAGCGGATGGACCACCTAAGACGCAGCCGCGGTCAACATTTAAATGAAATTATCTTCAAAAAGTAAATGTCATGGACCAATCTAACGTTTCAAATAAAGAACCGATGAGATTTTGCAAATTTTATGCGTTTTTTTTTTTTAAAAAAAGTTATCAAGCTCTTAAAAAATCACCCTTTACATACATCAATTAAAAACAAGTAAAAACGGCGATAAGTTCGACCGGGCCGAACTTTATATACACTCCACCATGGATTGCATACCACAGAGGATGTCGATTTTCGTAGAAGTGCAGTAATATTACAGGAAAATATTTATTTTTTTACTATAGCCAAACCAAAAATATTAAAAAAATATATTTTATAAATAACTATATAATTTTAATTATTTTTAATCACGCTTATAAGGCAATGCTATAAATTTACACTATATATATGTCGAAGTCAATTCAAAAAATAAATATTCTTACATTTATATTTTAAAAAATTAACTAACAAAAATATTGGTAAATAGTGGGTGTTACAGTTGGTTGTATTTCCACCCTATTTTACTTCCAAAAGTACAAATATTGAAAATCCATTATCTCACGTACCCTAACTTCATGATTCAACCAATTTTTGTCGTAAAAGAAAAAAATAAGAATTTGAAAAAATCTTTCTATTTTGCGTGTCTATGCAGTCAGAGGAATGTATACAACGAATTCCATGATTCTAGACGCGGCCATTTGGTTGGTACCAATTTTATCCCCTTATTCTCATTTTACCCCCTTACACACCGAATCATCATTCTATCTGTGGTACTATTTTTGTCCCTCTATTCCCATTTTACCATCTAAAACTACGAATTTGGAAATAATACTTTTATATTATGTATCTACTCAATTAGAGGAATGTACACAATGAATTTCGTGTTTCTAGCTGTTGTCGTTTGATAGGTACCATTTTTATCCCTTTTTGCCCCATTTCATCCCCTACGAATAAATTTCACTTTATGGTGGGGGAATGCGCATTAGAGCGTACCAGGTTACAAGTAAAAAAAAAGTTCGCCGTACACCTTCGAATATGAAGTATTATTGAAAGGTAGTTTCAAAAAAAAATTTTTTTATTTTTTTTATGCCGAACGTAGGGGTCGCGCTTTTACATATTTCTATATAACTTCTGCATTTATAAACGGATTTTAAAGTGTGATACATCGATGTTTTTGTCTCGACGAGGCCGATTTTTTGTCTTTGAAGTCATTGAGCTCAAGCATGATTCATGATTTTATGCGAGCTTTAATTTTCTGATATTAGAGTGGTACATTAGGGTAGTAGCAACTGAGATATGATGGGTAAGTACCAGAAGGGGGTGCTTGAGCTCAATGACTTCAAAGACAAAAAAATCGGCCTCGTCGAGACAAAAACATCGATGTATCACACTTTAAAATCCGTTTATAAATGCAGAAGTTATATAGAAAAATGTAAAAGCGCGACCCCTACGTTCGGCATAATAAATTTTTTTTGAAACTACCTTTCAATAATACTTCATATTCGAAGGTGTACGGCGAACTTTTTTTTTTGAGGTACGCCCTAATGCGCATACCCAATATCAAGTAAGTACATATTGAAAAAATATGCTAAATACTCTCAAATATTAGGGTTTATTATGGGTATTTTTAGTCCATGTGAGGGAATTTGTTTTCCCTTTTGGGCCGTTTCAATCCCAATCGATCTACGACTATAAGACGCATTTATGGAAACTTTGGACGTCCTAGCTCCTTTCGTTTAGATGCTAGCGTGCTTCCAACAGACGGACGGACATGGCTAGATCGTCTTAAAATTTTATGACGTTCAAGAATATATATACTTTATAGGGTCTCAGGTCGATACTCCAAGGTGTTACAAACGGTATGGCAAAGTTAGTATACCCCCATCTCATGTAATATACCTTGTTTAGAAGGTAACTCCAAGAACTTTTAAGATAATGAAGTGGTAAGTAATCGTGCCGGTAGATTTTTTAATGTTTTTACATTTCTCTTCTTTTATTTTGATTTTTGAAATGGTTACATTAATTGCTTTTTTGACGAATGTGTGAGTTTAGAAGTGGTGATATAATGGGTTCTATTTTTTTTAATTTTTTTTTCAAAATATTTTTGCAAAATCAATCAAAATTTTAATGAAAAATATTTTTGTGAGAAGAATACATACATCAACCAAAAAATCAAGCTCATCAGGTCAATAATCGTACCGTTGAGCATGGACGTGTTCCATTTTTTTCTCGCTTCGAAAAATCCAATTATATCGCCTTTCCTTCTATGTATTCAGAGGATTGTATAAACCGAATTTTATGATTCTGGTTGTAAAACTTTGCTCGATACCATTTTCATCGCTTTTTGTCTCGTTCCCATCTTGAAAGTTCAAATTTTAAAAATTCATTTATATTGTGCTTCTACGTGATCAAAGGAATGTACCCAGCGAATTTTACAATTCTAGCTGTAATACTTTAGTTGGTACCATTTTTATCCCTTTTTGTCCCGCTTCTAAAAATCCATTTATATCGCGCTTCTGTGTGGTCAGAGGAATGTACCTATCGAATTTTACGATATTAGCTGCAATACTTTATTTGGTACTATTTTTATCCCTTTTTGTACCACTTCTACTTAAGATTACAAATTTCGAAAAATCTATTTATATTGCGCTTCAGAAGAATTTACACACCGAATTTCACTATTCTAACTGTACTTTTGTAGTTGGTACTATTTTGATCCCTTTTTGTCTCTCTCTCTCACCTTAAAAGTACAAATATCAAAAAAAAAACATTTTACATTGCGCATTGTGGTCGGAAGAACGTACATACCGAATCTCATGATTCTAGCTGTAATACTTTATTTTGTACCATTTTTATCCCTTTTTGTACCACTTCCCCTTAAAAGTACAAATTTTCAAAAATCCATTTACAATCCGCTTCTACGTGGTCAAAGGAATGTTCCTGCCAAATTTCACGATTCTAGCTGTCATACCATTAGTTGGTACCATTTTTATCCCGCTTCGAAAAATCCAACTATCGCGCTTGTATGTGTTCAGAGGACTGTATACACCGAATTTTACGATTCTAACTGTTAAACATTCTTTAGTTGGTGCCATTTTTATCCCGCTCACCTCATAAAAGTACAAATTTATATAAATCCATTTATGTTGCGCTTCTATGTGGTCAGAGAAATGTACATACCGAATTTCACGATTATAGCACACATAAAATTGTAGTTACAAATCGTTACCATTTTAATCCCCCTTCCATTTATATTTTCATCGCGTTTCTATGTGGTCAGAGGAATTTAACCACCGAATTTTAAGATTCTAACTTTAATATTTTAGTTGTTACAATTTTTATCCCTTTCTTCTTAAAAGTACAAAATTTCAAAAAATCCATTTATATTGAGGATCAACAAAGGAATTTTTCAATTCTAAACATAGGAATTTCTCAATTCTATTTGCAATTCTTTGGTTGGTACCATTTTTATCCCCTTTTTCCCTTGAACGTAACAAGTTTCGAAAAAAAAAACAATTTATGTTGGGAATCTACGATGCCAGGGACATGTAAGTACCGATTTTGTCAATTATAAACGCATTATTAAAATTGATACCATTTGTATCCCTTTTTGTCCAATTACAACCAACAACAATTACAACAAAGTACAAATTTCGAAAAATCAATTTTTATCGTCAGAGGAATTTGCACACCGAATTTTACGATTTTAGCTTTATTATTTTAGTTGATACAATATTTGTCCCCCATTTTTCTCAAAGTACAAATTTCTGAAAATACATTTATGTTGCGGGTCTATGTTGTCAAGGAATTTACACGCTGAATTTCTCAATTATAGTTGCAATTCTCCCTTTTTGTCTACAAAGTTCTAAAAATCAATTTATGTGTAAGTCTACGATGCCAGAGGAATGTTCACGCCGATTTTCACGATTATTGCTGCATTACTTAAATTGATACCTTTTTTATCCCTTTCTGTCTCTTTCCACCCTTAAAAGTACAAATTTCGAAAAATCCCTTTTCATTGCATGTCTGCATGGTAAGGGGAAGGCACACACTGAATTTCATGTTTGTAGCTACTGTCGTTCATCCAGGAAGAAGTTTCGATTTTTATCCCTTTTTGTCCCATTTTAGAACTCCAAACTGAAAATGTTATGTTTGTAATCTAGTGCAATCAGTTGCACTTTTTGTTCTTGTTTCGCAACACTGTGCCGCTGACTGCTGCTACTGGCATTTGGCGTTGCCGGACCCCACCACCATCAGCACCACTAGTCGCCATTCCCCAGTCGTACGTAATGCATAACACGCGTTCGCTTTAATTAAAATTTAATTAACAACTTTGTTAAACAAATTCGCCGAAAGTCAACCGCATCAAATCAACTGAATAACTTCGACACAGTTGTCGTCGCCATAGAAACACGAACGACTGCTGCTGCTGCTGCCGCCGCCGGCAAAGGTGGGAAGCTGTATGTGGTGTGACGATGGCGATGGCTACACTGAATTTGTGATTTGTTTACGCCATTCTAGTGATTTGTATTCATTTGTTAATTCTCTCGTTTGCCGACGCCGTGATGGATTGTGAAAAAATGTGGCTGTTGTGCCGTTTTTTTTTTGTATTTGTAATTCTAATTAACACTTAACGCAGGGGCATGATGATTACGGGCGCTAAGTACAGATTGAAGTGAAGTGAAATGGATGGAAATGCATTGAGTTTATGAAGTGGTGGCAAATATTTAATTAATATCACAAGTATTGCATAATTAGTGTGGCAAATAAAAATCACAAATAACATAATACAAAAAAATGTAGAAACATATAATATTAGAGGATTGGATAGTCGCTCGTTTTGGAGGAGGAAGAGGGAAGTGGCTGCTTGAATTTGTGCGGAAATTTACTGAAGCCTGGCTGAAGTATTATCGAACTGCAGCTGCAGAGCATAAATCAAATAAATCTTCTAGGAGGAGCTCAGATATAAGGGTCCAAAGAACGGGAGGTTTCCGAAATAAGTAAACAAGTGTCACATCTTGATTCATAGGAATTATCTGCCTCACGAGCAATATGATAAAATAAGATTTCATCTAGAGTGAAATTCTGTCACATCGCTCAATCTTGCGATATAGCCCTATAAATAAATCTCCGCCGATTTGACATACAGTTGCGGTCAAAAAAATAGCAGCGACGAGATAAAAAAATGTCGACAAAGAACCAGTAAGAAGGCGTTAAGTTCGGCCGGGCCGAATCTTATATACCCTCCATCACGGAGTGCATTCCACAGTATTACCACCAGATGAAAGGATGTCGACTTTACATAGAAGCACAGTACCATAGTACGAAAATTGTGATATTTTTATACTATTTCAAACTATAATGTATACTTATGCGCACTGTTTAAAATCGACTACTATATATAAATAAAATGCTGAAATTGTGAAAGTGAACATGCCGAAAATATTAGGCGATTGTCAGTCGCCATTAGAAAGAAGCATTTTCAGATACAGACAAAGCGGTTTGGTAGATCCCATTTTTATCCCTCTTTTTAATTATATCCCTTAAAAAAGTACGAATTTCGAAAAATCCCTCTATTTTACGTGTCTATGCAATTAGAGGGATGTACACACCGAATTTCATGATTCTAGCTGTTGTCGTATCATTGGTACCATATTTTATCCCTTTTTGTCCCATTTCGCCCGCTAAAATTTTTATTTTCTTTGTGGTGCTTCCAAGCTACAAGAGGAATGTCCGCAACAAATTTCAAATGTATGAAAATCAGAAATTTAATTAATAAGCCAAGGCTACCAATATTTGTATACTATGTATATATATAATGGATATAATACCTCAATTCATAAAGTAAATATAAGGGAGCAACCATAAATACCCTAAATATTGGTGGATAGAGAGTGTATTTCCAGCTGAAGTCCTTTGGGTGTTTGTATTTCAATATATTTTAAATTCAAAAGTATAAATTTTGAAAATACCTTATCTCTCACGTACGCAGTATAAGACAACTTCATGACTCTACCATTTTTTGTCGTAAAAGCAACAAAATAAAGTACGAATTTGGAGAAAAAATATTTTACGTGGCCATGCAGTCAGAGGAATGTATACACCGAATTCCATGATTCTATCAGCGACCATTTTGTTGGTACCATTTTTATCCCCTTTTTCCAATTTTGCCCCCTCAAGAGTACGACTATCTAAAATCTCTTTATTTTACGTATCTACACAATTAGAGGGATGTACGCACTGAATTTCATCATTCTAGCTGTATTCGTTTAGTTGGTACTATTTTTATCCCCTGTAGCCATTGTATCCCTTGAAAGTACGAATTTGGAAAAAACGTTTTATTTTTCGTGTCTACGCAGTCAGAGGAATGTATACTCCAAATTTCATGATTCTAGCTGCTGTCATTTGGTAGGTACTATTTTTATCCCCTTTTTCAATTTGAACCCCAAAAAGTACGAATTTTGGAAAGTTCTTTTATTTTACGTGTCTACGCAATCAGAGGAATGTATATATCGAATTTCACTATTCTAGGTGCAGCCGTTTGGTTGGTACTATTTGTATCCCTTTAGCCCCATTTAACACCTTAAAAGTACGAATTTAGAAAAAATTCTTTTATATTATTTATCTACTCTATTAGAGGAATGTACACGCCAAATTTCGTGTTTCTATCTGTTGTCGTTTGATAGGTACCATTTGTATCCCTTTTTGTCCCATTTCGCCCCCTACAAATAAAAATTACTCTATGGTGCCCTTTTATGCTATAAAGGGAATGCACATTGCAAATATCAAGTAAATACAATCTAATATATTCAAAAAACATGCTGAAATACTCTAAATATTCGGGGTATTTTCAGTCCTTGTGAGGGAAAAAATTTTTCCCTCTGGGCCGATTTCGTCCACTTTCAATCCCAACCGATCTACAACCATAAGACACATTTAGGAAAAATTTGAACCTCCTACCTCATTTCGTTCGGCCGCTATCGTGCTTTCAACAGACAGACAGACATACGGACAGACAGACAGACATATCGTCTTAGAATTTTACCACGACCCAGAATATATATACTTTATGGGGTCTCCGATGAATATTTCAAGGTGTTACAAACGGAATGACAATGTGAATATACCCCCATCCTGGAGGTGGAAGGTATAAAATATCAGTTTTAATTCGAATATCCTAAAAGTTGTTACGGTGATTGAAAGGCGGTATTGTGCCATTATTAATCTGGCTTTAAATAAAAAATTAAGTTTTTGTAATTTTGAGATTAGCCCTTTAGAACCATTTATGTCAAAAATGAGACCAGTCAAAAAAAAATAGCAGCGCTAATAAAAACTAAAAATATTTTTTTTCAATTCATTTTAATTGAAAACCTGAATTGAATAATTAATTAAATAACAATAGTTTCTTGAATTTAACTCTTAGTTGCACTGACTTTATTGCTTATATCTGCTACATAACGCCGTTTCATTGATGCAACTAGTTTTTTTTTGCATTTTTCATGCGGTATTTTTGACCATGCCTCTATAATTACGTGTCAAACATCGTTATTGTTTTTCAGTATTGCTAGTTAGACCTTATTTTAGTCATCACACTTAAAATTGTTGATAATATTTAGGTGCGGTGTCTGCTCGAACCATGCCGTAACATCGATATTATTGACTTAAATCCACCTGTTTGAGAGTCGGCTAGTGATTTCGTGATAATTGACCTGCTAGAAGACCCATTTAAGGGGCATTCCGTATTCTGTATTCGTAAGCATAATATTAGGCAGTATTTTGATGTACTGGACAGAGTCCATAGAACTTCAAGGCCAATGTATTGATCTAACTCCATAATATGAAAAACACGCCCGAGCCATTACGCTTGATCCTCCCTATTTGACTGTTTTGGAGATGTACTATGTGTTCTGTGGACGTCTCACAAACTATCGAGGGACTGTCCCACCATACAAAATAATTTTTGATACAACTGACCTTAAAATCCACTTTTTGGTTGGCTACTGCAGGTGTGTTTTTGCGAATTGCAATTTTTTGTGTCATTTCTTTTATATTTAAGTTGGACTTTTTTCGGACTTCTGGATTCTTACAGATTATGTTTTCTTAGTATTCTAAGAACATTTTAAACTCTCAAAGAGGGACAGACATTGTTTTTTATTTCGGTGGTACTACGCCATTTTCGAATGTAATTCAAAAGACACCATTTGAAATTCAAAAATTCCATTTGAAATTCAAAAGATATCATTTGAAATTCAAAACTCATCATTTGAATTTCAAAACTCATCATTTGAAATTCAAAACTCGTCATTTGTAATTCAAAAGACACCATTTGAAATTCAAAAGTCTTCATATGAAATTCAAAAATTCCATTTGAAATTCAAAAAATATCATTTGAAATTCAAAACTCATCATTTGAAATTCAAAACTCGTCAGTTGTAATTCAAAAGACACCATTTGAAATTCAAAAGTCTTCATATGAAATTCAAAACTCGTTATTTGTAATTCAAAACTCGCCAATTATAATTCAAAAGACACCAATTGAAATTCAAAACTTTGAATTTCAAATGAAAACTTTTGAATTTCAAATGATGTCTTTTGAATTTAAAATGATGTCTTTTGAATTTCAAATTATGTCTTTTGAATATCAAATGTCGACTTTTGAATTTCTAATGTCGACTTTTGAATTTCAAATGTCGACTATTGAATTTCAAATATTGTCTTTTGAATTACAAATGACGAGTTTTTAATTTCAATTGTCATTTTTTATACCCTCCACCTCCAGGATGGGGGTACACTAACTTTGTCATTCCTTTTGTAACACCTTGAAATATCGACCTGAGACCCTATAAAGTATATATATTCTTGATCGTCATAAAATTCTAAGACGATCCAGCCATGTCCGTCCGTCTGTTGAAAGCACGCTAGCATCTAAACGAAAGGAGCTAGAACGTTCAAATTTTCCATAAATGCGTCTTATAGTCGTAGATCGGTTGGGATTGAAATGGGCCGAAATCGGCCCAAAGGGAAATTTTTTTCCCTCACAAGGACTAAAAATACCCATAATAATCCCTAATATTTTAGCGTATTTAAGAACGTTTTTTGAATATGTCTGTTTATATTTGCTTGATATTTGGTATGCGCATTCCCCTTATAGCAAAAACGTGCACCATAAAGTGATTTTTATTTGTAGGGGGTGAAATGGGGCAAAAAAGGGATAAAAATGGTACATATTAAACGACAACAGCTAGAAACACGAAATTCGGTGTGTACATTCCTCTAATAGAGCTGATAAGTATGTTTTCCAAATTTGTACCTTTTAAGGGGTAAAGTGGGAATAGAGGGATAAAAATGGTACCAACCAAACGGCTGCCCCTAGAATAATCAAATTCGGTGTATACATTTCTCTGATTGCATAGACACGTAAAATACTAGAAATAATAGAAATTCGTACTTTTTGGGGTCAAAATGAAAAAGGGGATACAAATAGTACCAACCAAATGACCGCAGCTAGAGTTATGGAATTCAGAGTATACATTCCTCTGAGTGCTTAGACACGGAAAATAAACGGTTTTTTCGAAATTTGTACTTTTTGGGGTTAAAATGAAAAAGGGGGTAAAAATGGTACCAACCAAATGACCGCAGCTAGAGTTATGGAATTCAGAGTATACATTCCTCTGACTGTGTAGACACGGAAAATAAACGGATTTTTAGAAATTCGTACTTTTTGGGGTCAAAATGGAAAAGGGGGTACAAATAGTACCAACCAAATGACCGCAGCTAGAGTTATGGAATTCAAAGTATACATTCATCTGACTGCGTATACACGGAAAATAAATGGCTTCTTCGAAATTTGTACTTTTTGGGGTAAAACTGGTACCAACCAAATGACCGCAGCTAGAATCATGGAATTCGGTGTATACATAGACACGCAAAATAAAAAGTTTTTTCCAAATTCGTACTTTTTCTTTTACGGCAAAAATTGGTTGAATCATGAGGTTAGGTTATTTTGCACTATGTACGTCTGATAATGGATTTTAAAAATTTGTACTATAGGAATTAAAATAGAATGGAAATAAAGGGTGTTTTTTATTGGGGTATAGAACTTTAAGTTGGCATCACTTTTTTAACTGGCGGCCATTTTGTCAGCTGTCAAGTGATTAATATTTAGTTTGGTTTGCCATTTCATCATGAACAGGTTGACAAAAGAACAACGCTTGCAAATCGTGCAAATTTATTTCGAAAGTAATGGTACAGTTCGCGAAGTTCACCATTTTATGGTCGACATAATCGTCCATCAGAGCAATTAATTCGGTTAATCATGGATCGTTTTCGCACTACGTTTACTCTATGTGATAATACGCATCCGCAGAGACGTCGAACAGTGCGCACCGAAGAAACAATTGCCGCTGTAGAGCAAAGTGTTGAAGAGGACCCGAATGAATCGATTCGCCACCGTGCACAGCAATTGGAGCTGCACAGCAATTGGAGAAAGTGGTTGAAAATTGGACCTGTAGAATTGGCTATATTCGAGCCAGCCGCGGCGGCCACATGCCCGAAATCATATTTAAACATTAATGGCATAAAATTATCCTTCCAATAAAGCCAAATTGATGGACATTAAAACGATTTTCTTGTGTTTTATTTCAATTCGAAGTTCTATACCTCAATAAAAAACACCCTATACAACCAACTGTAGCACCCACTATCTACCAATATTTATGGCTTTGAAAATATAAATATAAGAATATGTATTTTTTGAATTGACGTATTGGTAGCATTACCTTACCATAAATAAGCGTGGTTTGAAATAATTAAAATATTATATTTATTTATAAAATTAATTTTTCAATATTTGTATTTGTTTTGGTTTGGCTATATTAAAAAAATTATATTTTCCTGTAATATTACTGCACTTCTACGATAACCGACAACCTCTGTGGAATGCAATCCATGGTGGAGGGTATATAAAGTTGTTAGTTTTTCATTTCCTCATCCCAGGACTACAAAGTTCCAAAGGATAGAATTTTACAACAATTATTTTAAATACTTAATCACAACCTATGATAACCGTACTAGTGTCGAATTAAAGAGGGGAATTCCTATTAAAAATACTTCAAATATCATGCTTCTGTCTGTATTATGGTCAGCATTTCAAGTTTACCCCTTATTTTATTTAGTTTATTCATATTTTACTTTTTAAGAAATGGCTCTTAATGCTAAACTAATACAGATAGAAGCTTGCAATTTGAAGTATTTTTAGCACATATTCTCTTCTGTAATTAGACACTTAAGCAGGTATCATAGGGTGTAAAAAAGTATTAAAAAAATGAGTAAAAAAATTAAAAACACCAATTAACTCCATTTCACCTGTAGTCTCAGACGTATACCATCCGGTTCAAGTGTACTATGGACTGTCGGACAGTGTTATCAGCTGGTACCTCCTAACAACACTTTAGCTTAGCAAGTCTTCCAATAAACAGAAATAGAGAATCTTGTATTTTTGGTTGTCTTTCCTGTGGAAATTAAATTTTTAAGCTTGTTTCAAAAAAAAAAAAAACAACTCTCAAAATTTAATTTTCACACTCCGCAATCTTTAAACGGAATAAAGGATTCTGGGTATTAAAACTTAAACAATGTTGGCTTTAGACTTAGCGGATGTTTAAGAGAAAAAAGGTAATAAACCTGATGAGAAGATTAAGAAGAAGAAAAACGATGAATGAAATGGAAGCGAAACGAAGATATAATCTAAACGGTTAATGAGAAGAAAACCCAGTAACAAATTCGTTCTCGATAAATAGTATCAACCGGATTTTTACAATATTTATCTATACGTTATAGAATTTATCTATTTATTAACGAATCTGTCTAATATATAGATAGATTTTATAATAAATATTATCATTTAGAATCTATATGATGATGACGTCTCAAGGCAAAGGCAAGCCAGGACAGCAGGCACAAACTGATTCGTCTCCATGCTAGCATTGAATAAAATTATAAAGAGTTGGTGAGAATACAATGCAATTTCATTTCTAAATGGCTTATGATGCATTGAATTCAAAAATACTCAAAATTTCTTGTAAACGGGTTTTTGTTTTTTTTATTTACTAAATCAATGCAGGCTTGACAGATTGGGGATTTGTCCCCAACCATGGAGATTTTGTGATGATTAAAAGGATAAAAAGTACGAAATGGGGACAGGGGATTCGTTAAATTATTTCGGGGATTTTGTGAGGATATTCAAAGTACTGTGAAAAATATTTAGTATTTGATTTAAACTGTGATATATTCCGGGATTAATTGCAGAAAAGCATCATTCGGCTAAACCAACTTATATATACCCTCACTCTAGAAGAACATATGTATGACAGTTATAAGGACTTAAAGTTTACTTAGGGAGGTTCCATGGAGGTTACATGGTGCCTGCTTCCACATTTATAAAACAGTTGTAAAAACATAATCAAATATCAAGTCATATTGGATTACAGGCTCCGGTATGGAAGTTATAAAGAATGGGGTTAATTGTGTGGGATGTATTAAAAGGGGGGCGTGACGAAAGCATAATTATTTTACAGATTTAAAGTGATTAGAAAAACAATTTTTTGAAAATAAAATTACAACTGAATTCTACTTTCCTTATAAAAGTTTTATTTTAACTAAAGCTTATGCCACTTTGTGTGGGAAGTACCAGAAGGGGTGTGGCAATATCGCCCATATTTCAAGTGTATCAAACGTCCATAAAAGCATTGCCAAAGGTCAAATTTCAGAGTATTATTATTATATATATATTATATATATATATACATATATATATATATATATATATTATATATATATGTTATAACAGCTTTAATTTTAGGTAGGTTGTGGTGATTTGTGTGGGCGGTACTGGAAGGGGCATAGCAAATCCCATCATATCTGGCACGATTAAAGTGCTTATAAAAACTTTATCATATACCAAATTATAGCTGATTCCGAATGTCCGTGTGGAAGTTACATTGTTTTAACCCTCTAACCCGCAATAGTACCTCATGGCACTATTCGTAAATCTCGTATTTACTCAATTATTGCTTATTCTTACAAAAACAAATTTATAATGGTGAAATTTTGTGTGTGAATTCTTCTTATTCCAAATTAAATAATACTGATTTCTGGGCTCGGATCTAATTGTGTTATATTTTTTTGATAAGGTGCGACTATCTAGTTTCAACATATATACTTGTGAATGTGAATAAAAAATTGTTTTGTGTGCAAATGACTGAAGACACTCCTCATCTTTTATCATCTGGCTTTCGAACTAAGTGAGCAAATGTCTTTCTGATTCTTTTTCTGAGCTTATTTGAGCACATCTATCCCAGAAAAAATATCTAAACATATATTTATAATTATAAAAAAATTGCCGGTTAGAGGGTTAAATTAACTTTGGAATATTTGCTGTTTGTGTGGGGGATGCCAAAAATGGGCGTAACAATTTCGCCCATCTTCGAACTTAAACTAACTTTGGTTTCGTTGCTTGTGTGGCACATGGCGCCGTCTTGTTGAAAGTAAACGTTGTCCAGATCAATACCATCCAACTCCGACCATAAAAAATCATTAATCATCTCTCGATAGCGCAATCCATTCACCGTAACTGTTGATCCAACCGCCGGACCATAAACCGCACCAAACAGTCTCACGATGAGGATGGAGAGGCTTCTCAACAATAACTCTTGGGTTTTGCGAGCCCCAGGTGCGACAATGTTGCCACCAATTTCTGTATTGCGATCCGACAAGGTTTTTCACAACGACCCAAAAACGCTTTAGTTTTGCGAACTGTGACTTCAAGATTTTCACCATTTTTGTAGTGAATTTTAATCATTTCAATGTGTTGTAACACCTTAAAATAGTCATCGGAGACCCAATAAAGTATATATATTCTGGGTCGTGGTAAAATTCTAAGACGATATAGCCATGTCCGTCTGTCTGTCTGTTGAAAGCACGATAGCGGCCGAACGGAATGAGCTAGGAGGTTCAAATTTTTCATAAATGAGTCTTATGGCTGTAGATCGGTTGGGATTGAAAGTGGACGAAATCGGCCCAGAGGGAAAATTTTTTCCCTCACAAGAACTGAAAATACCCCTAATATTTAGAGTATTTCAGCATGTTTTTTGAATATATTAGCCTGTATTTAGTTGATATTTGCAATGCACATTGCTTCTATAGCATAAAAGGGCACCATAGAGTGATTTTTATTTGTAGGGGGCGAAATGGGACGAAAAAAGGGATAAAAATGGTACCTATCAAACAACAACAGATAGAAACACGAAATTTGGCGTGTACATTCCTCTAATAGAGTAGATAAATAATATAAAAGTATTTTTTCTAAATTCGTACTTTTAAAGGGGTTAAATGGGGATAGAGGGATAAAAATAGTACCAACCTAACGGCTGCACCAGAATAATGCAATTCGATATATACATTCCTCTGATTGCGTAGACACGTAAAATAGAAGAACTTTCCAAAATTCGTACATTTTGGGGTTCAAACGGAAAAAGGGGATAAAAATAGTACCTACCAAATGACAGCAGCTAGAATCATGAAATTCGGAGTATACATTCCTCTGACTGCGTAGACACGAAAAATAAAACGTTTTTTTCCAAATTCGTACTTTCAATGGATACAATGGCTACAGGGGATAAAAATAGTACCAACTAAACGAATACAGCTAGAGTGATGAAATTCAGTGAGTACGTCCCTCTAATTGTGTAGATCCGTAAAATAAAGAGATTTTAGATAGTCGTACTCTTGAGGGGGCAAAATTGGAAAAAGGGGATAAAAATGGTACCAACAAAATGGTCGCTGATAGAATCATGGAATTCGGTGTATACATTCCTCTGACTGCATAGCCACGTAAAATATTTTTTTTCAAGTTCGCACTTTATTTTGTTGCTTTTACGACAAAAAATGGTAGAATCATGAAGTTGTCTTATACTGCGTACGTGAGAGATAAGGTATTTTCAAAATGTATACTTTTGAATTTAAAATAGATGGAAATACAACCAACCAACCAAAGGATTGCAGCTGAAAATACACTCTCTATCCCCCAATATTTAGGGTATTTATGATTGCTCCTTTATATTTACTTTATGAATTGAAGTATTCTATCCATTCTATCCATATTATCCATTATATATATAGTATACAAATATTGGTAGCCTTGTCTTATTAATTAAATTTCTTATTTTCATGCAGTTAAAATTTGTTGCGGACATTCCTCTTGTAGCTTGGAAGCAACACAAAGAAAATAAAAGTTTTAGCGGGCGAAATGGGACAAAAATGGATAAAATATGGTACCAATGATACGACAACAGCTAGAATCATGAAATTCGGTGTGGACATCCCTCCAATTGCATAGACACGTAAAATAGAGGGATTTTTCGAAATTCGTACTTTTAAGGGATATAATTAAAAAGAGGGATAAAAATGGGACCTACCAAACCGCTGAAGTTGAAATCATGAAATTCGGTGTATACATTCTGACTATGAAGACTCGAAAAAGGTTTTTTTTTTTGAAATTTGTACATTTGGGCGGGGAATGGGGCGAATGGGAATATATTTAAAATTTAAACTTTTCTTATCACTTTGTCTGTATCTGAAAATGCTTCTTTCTAATGGCGAATGACAATCGCCTAATATTTAGGCATGTTCACTTTCACAATTACAGCATTTTATTTTAAACAGTGCGCATAAGTATAAATTATAGTTTGAAATAGTAAACAAATATAGTAATGTGCATAAAAATATCACAATTTTCGTAGTATCTTCCACTGTGCTTCTATGTAAAGCGACATCCTTTAATCTGCTGGTAATACTGTGGAATACACTCCGTGGTGGAGGGTATATAAGATTCGTCCCGGCCGAACTTAACGCCTTCTTACTTGTTAGTAATGGCGTAGTTTCTACTTGTCAAATGACAAATAATAAAAGCTTCAAAAGTGACAGCTACCGAAATACCGGGTGATTCAAAATAACACCTCTTGTTGGAAAACCCTGTATCTAAATATTAATAAAATAAATCTATATATTAAAACATGAAGTATATTCAAATGCACCAAAAATATATTTTTTTATCTGAGACCTGGTCGCGGTAACGATCGTATTTGGTTGTGTCGTAGAACCAGTAAATTATAAGAATGTGCCTCGCACAAAACCTTTCATTTAAGAAATTCATGTTTTGGCCTGGTTGAAATGTTTCTCATAATATTTTTCATATTGGAAAAAAATAGAAACTTAAATATTCTATTCAGAAACAATATATTTACGTTTGGCCTATCGACGTTTATAGAGCAGATATGAAAATGTTTTAAATAAAGCAAATAAAAGACAGTGAAATATTCGAAGTATACTGATAAAATAATAAATTTTGAATTTATTTAAGCCAAAATGATTTATTTGTTAAAATTATACCGATTAGACATTGCTTTTTTATAAAAGTAATAAAAAACAGCAAAACGGACACATTACCTAAGTGACCCCATACTAAAAATTCGTTCCCATTTACTTGTGAAGATGTTATTGTTACGGGATATTAACATATTATTGACTTTTTTGATGTTGTTTTAAAGAAATTCGTCGGAAGCGGGAAAAATACACATTTGCATTTTGAGATGCGATTAAAATGTACTTCCATTTTTTGCTGGGTACTTAAACACCAAAAAATATCTAAAAAAGTCGCCTATTGATTTGGACCAAAATATTCCACGGGACAAGTCGATTGCTAGACAGAAAAGTCTGGAGTTAATTTCGAAAGACTTCAGTGCCCTCAACCCGAATATGACATCAATATGCGTTTTTGAGATATAATAACCGAAATGATTGGTTGTGTTTGTGATTATATCTCGCGACGTAAAAATATTGTATTATTCCCATCATCTTAAAGAAGAATTTTTTTATTTGTCTTCACAAATATTTATTAATAAATAAATGAGATGATTCCATTCGAGAGATATTATAGTCTAAAAATACAACACTTGTTGATTATAATCACCAGAATTCGAAGAATGAAACATTTTAATTCTCAAGATATGACACATTTTGAAAATCATCAATAAAAAATTATATCATTTTTGAACGCTAAAATACACCAGAAAATGTGGTAGACAACCAATAATAAAAATAAAAAACGAGTGTAATCTTTGATTTTTTCCAAAAACTTAAAAACTCAAAATTTTAGAGGTTGTTATTTAATCCCTGTAGAGGAAACTTTGTTCTCTATTTTGTATCGATTTCGCCCAACCTATCTACAATCATAGAATCTATATACTTACATACACCTTTAACTGTCGTCTGAACTCTAAGTACGGTAATTTGGACTGTATGGTCATAGGGCAGTTGTAAAGTGGTTGCAGTTTGGGTCCAATATGGTCCATTTCGCTGGATTTCAAAGCATTTGTTAGCTTCAGAAAAAAACTCGTATTTTCTGTGCTATGAAATTGTGAATTTTCAACTTTTGTTTGTTGGGTTATTGGCTATGAGGAGTCGCACATCTATACCGGTGAAGTCACCTGCATGCTGCAGCTATTACCGCATTAATGGCGGTGGTTGTTAGTCTAAAGCAAGTAAAATGGCGTCAAGTTTGGCCTGGCAGAATCGCATATACCCTACAGACAAAAACAAAATTAAATGTGATTTTTAATTAGTCCATAGACAGTGCAGCATACCTCGATCTTCGTACAACTTAAAATCCAACCCAAAATTATCTATACTCCGCTGACTATATCATAGTATTCCAAATTTAGTTGGCGCTCCATCCCGTGTTGCTTGCAGGATATAAAACCAAGGATATTTGTATTCATGTTCCGTACACTTGGGAGCACCATAAAATCAGCTTTGTTGAAAGTGTGCTGCTGCTCCTGCTGCTGTGAAAGCAAACTAATTTAATATGTCCTTTGCCAGCAGAAAATGCAGTGGAAGAAACTGCACTTTTAGAAAATGTTGAAATTGCAAATGAAAGAATGAAAAAAAAAAACGTGAAATGCATTGAGACATCACCAGCAGGAGCACAAGGATTAAGTGAAGGACTTTGTTGAACAGAAGAAGGGAAGACTATCCAACATAATAGCATTGACATTTTTCCGTATTAAGAAAAGAAGATTTAACTTTAAAGAGCTGCCAAAAACATATGGAAGAGCTGCAAAAACAATGGTTGGCAGAACGCTCCTTCAAGGAAAGGATGAATGAATGGATATATGGTTGGATAGGACAGATGAAGAAGAACGTGTTTGTTGGAGAAATTCTTTAATGAGAAAATCTTAGCTGCTTAGTATAGTATAGTAACCACATTTCTTCGATTTTCTATAAATAAATTGGAAATCAATGAATATTTTTATTTGGATTATAAAATTATAAATTATAAAATTATAAACAAACTAGGCAAGTACAATTTACCATGGAAAAAGAACAGGACAATAAACTCCCCTATCTGGACTCGATTGTTCATAGACAAGGCAACCTGCTGAAATTGGATTGGTATCAGAAGCCAATGTCATCTGGAAGACTGATCAACTTCTATTCCAATCACCATAGACGAATAATTATCAATACAGCGACGAACTTTATAAATAGGGTATTTAATATAAGTGACCAGTCATTTCACACAGACAACGAGATGAAAATTAAGAAAATTCTAACATCTAATGACTTCCCAAAACAAACAATCAACGACCTTATAAAATACACTAAAAGGAAACCAATTGAACATAACAATGAAAAAGAGGGGACGATATATAAATCTCTGACATACATACAAGGATTCTCAGAAAGGTTCAAAAATGCTGACGTTTATAACAAGGACAAATTTCAATTAGCACTTAAGACAAATAGTTCAGTAAATAAGTTATTCAGTAGAACTAAGTCTAAGATAAAGAATGAGGACAAGTCTAATGTTGTTTATAAGATATCATGTAATGGAGACAAGTCCAACATATGCCAAAAGGTATATGTTGGCACTACCAAGACCAAACTTAAAACTAGACTTTCCTCACATAAATCTGACCAAAAAGCTACTGACAGGCCAATAGAGCAAAAAACTGCTCTTGCGGCCCACTGTACTCTGACAGGGCACACACACTGAATTTTAAAGACGTAAAAATACTTGCAGAAGAGAGAAACTATAAACGAAGATTTACTCTCGAAGTATTACACATTATTGACGTTCCCACGGATAAGAGAATAAATTACAAAACGGACACAGAAAACTGTGCGAAAGCTTATCGTGATATTGTACAAAAATACAGACGAAAACAAAACATGACTTTTAGTTGACAATAACTTGTGCAGACGAACAGGACGACGCTAATTATTTTTTAATGTAATTTTTTGTAAAATTGTTTTAGTGATTTTTATATTTTACATTTGTTATAATTTAAATATGTTTTTGTTTAGTGTTTTTACCCCTGATGATGGTTGACGAAGGCAACCGAAATATTGGGAAAAATAAAATAAAATAAAATAAAATAAAATAAAATAAAATAAAATAAAATAAAATAAAATAAAATAAAATAAAATAAAATAAAATAAAATAAAATAAAATAAAATAAAATAAAATAAAATAAAATAAAATAAAATAAAATAAAATAAAATAAAATAAAATAAAATAAAATAAAATAAAATAAAATAAAATAAAATAAAATAAAATAAAATAAAATAAAATAAAATAAAATAAAATAAAATAAAATAAAATAAAATAAAATAAAATAAAATAAAATAAAATAAAATAAAATAAAATAAAATAAAATAAAATAAAATAAAATAAAATAAAATAAAATAAAATAAAATAAAATAAAATAAAATAAAATAAAATAAAATAAAATAAAATAAAATAAAATAAAATAAAATAAAATAAAATAAAATAAAATAAAATAAAATAAAATAAATTAAAATAAAATAAAATAAAATAAAATAAAATAAAATAAAATAAAATAAAATAAAATAAAATAAAATAAAATAAAATAAAATAAAATAAAATAAAATAAAATAAAATAAAATAAAATAAAATAAAATAAAATAAAATAAAATAAAATAAAATAAAATAAAATAAAATAAAATAAAATAAAATAAAATAAAATAAAATAAAATAAAATAAAATAAAATAAAATAAAATAAAATAAAATAAAATAAAATAAAATAAAATAAAATAAAATAAAATAAAATAAAATAAAATAAAATAAAATAAAATAAAATAAAATAAAATAAAATAAAATAAAATAAAATAAAATAAAATAAAATAAAATAAAATAAAATAAAATAAAATAAAATAAAATAAAATAAAATAAAATAAAATAAAATAAAATAAAATAAAATAAAATAAAATAAAATAAAATAAAATAAAATAAAATAAAATAAAATAAAATAAAATAAAATAAAATAAAATAAAATAAAATAAAATAAAATAAAATAAAATAAAATAAAACAAATAACACCAGTTTTTCCTATGGCCTCAAGCTGAACATATACAAAAGAGAATTAATAAAACAAAAGGTCAACAATACACAAAATCAATTACTATTTATAGATATTTATTGATTGCAAATTAAAAATGGAATAACATATTTTCAACAAACATCAGAATGAATAATACAAAAATAATTTTGTGAACTAAGATCTATTAACATATTAATTACAAAGTATATTGAAGATACCTACAATACTCCCCCTCCTGAAAAATCAATGTCTCATAAATTGAACGTGACCTTCTTTTTTTTCTCATAAGTTGAACCCGACCTTCGAATTATTATTATGGCATTTGTCACTTGCATTTTCGACGAATGCTGGCTTCAGTCTGCCTATCGCAACCGTTCTTATGTCGCCTTTAACGTCAATCTTAAAATACTTTTTATCCATCCCGATTACTCTGTAAGGACACTCACATGGATGCTATAACGATCGTTTCTGTTCAACTCGTATAAAAACATACATTTAGTTGCAAATATATATAAATAGAGATCTTTCGATACATGTATATCCAAATCTGTATCCTTGTGATGATTGTGATGGATTGTAAGTCCTCTTTAAAAACAGACCTGAGGCCAAGCAAGGCCATAGGAAGAACATCATACCAATTATCGGTCGGATTACTTGCCAAAATTGCTGCCTTCAGTTGCCGATGAAATCTTTCAACCATGCCAATTTGCCTGTGGATGGTATGAAGATGTCAAGATTCTGTGACTGCCAAGTAATCCTGTTAATTCCGAAAACATCCTCGATGTGAACTGCATGCCTCTATCGCTAGTTATTGTAAGGGGTACACCAAAACGACTAATGTAATTAGTGAAAAAGGTCTGTGCAATTTTTGCCGCTGAAATATCCCTAAGAAGATATGCTTCAGGCTGATGAAGTGGGATATGTATTCAAGTTGTCTAATTTGTCTAGGGCTAATAGATCTTAGAAGTTGATATTTTCCGAATATCCCGAAAAGTCCTTTTCAATATGGACTATACGCTCCTGGAAGGATCGCCAATTGTAGTGGTCGCAGAATTATAAAATATTTATAGAAATTTATTGACTGAAAATTATGAATGGAATAAAATATTTTCAACAAACATCAGAATGAATAATACAAAAATAATTGTGTGAACTAAGATCTATTAAAATATTAATTACAATGTATATTGAAGATACCTACAACACAGTGCTGCAAAAAAGAATGAAGTAGAAAACTGTGGGAAGTGATATTATTTTTCTTGTCGAGTATTGTATTGTCGAGAAGAAGAAGAATATGTATTTGAAATTTTCCCAGTCACTCCCAAAATCTTGAGTTACGGTTTTTGGTACATTTGCACACTTATAAGCCTTTAACTTAGTTGGCAAACAACCGATTCTCACTTAATTTCGAATTAAATTTATTTTCGATATTAGGCAAACTTAAGAAATCGGTATGATTTTGCCCAGCAAACACATTTTTGTTAACCCTTTCATGCCCAATGTTGCCTATTGCGATTTAATCCTATAAAATCACATATTTTGCTGAATTAATAAATTTTATTTTTGTGCACATAGGTAACAAAGATTATTCAAAAAAGAACAAACAAATTCGGTAACTTGGGTCTGCGTAGGATGACGAAAACAAAAGTGAAGTCTCAAATTTCTCAGTGTCTTGTAATTAAAATTGTTCAGAATTTGTTCTTATTTTTAAAGAATTTCTTCGAATGCAAGAAAAACTCTATTTGTTATTGGAAGTGATACATAATAAAGATTTTAAAATGAAGAAAAAATTCAAAATATGAAATTTATTTAACCGATATAATATTGTTATTTAAACAGTACACTATGATCCAATATCCATATTTTTTTTGGCAGAAATTCAAAAAAAATTAAATTGGAAATTGCTAAATGTGCTGCTATCAAGAAAATGTATTGGAGAAAACTAGTTGGCGACACCGCAAGCCTGAGAGGCATTGAAAGTTTGCCGTTGAAAAAAGTGGGATGAATTCGAAATTAAAGCCGCTATGCAAAATACTTAAAATTAAAGTAAAAAGAAAATAATGAAGTTACTATGTAATTGAAATTGAAGGCCGGCGTAAGTAGTTGAAAAATTATATTTAAAATTTTGTGATTACTGTTGTCTTGTCAGTTTTCTTAAGTGTTGTAATTTTCTGATTCGTAGTGATCATAACCTATAAATGCCGTGGACCAAAAGTTATATGTAGGACTCAACTTGACTCAAAGTGTAAATGATGAAGTGTTCATCTGAATGTGTAGTTTATGGTAGAAATAATATCTCGTCAGCATTTTTCGGCAAACTCCTACAATTGCCACTTTATTTTAGCACAATTTCGATTAGCCATAGTACACATATCTCTGAATCAGATTTGTGTATAAGACCCATCATCACCACCTCATTTTAAAGGTATTGCAAGTAGCTTTAAAATGGTATATAACGTCATTCACTTTTCTGTACACATGTAGACATTTTATATTATTTCCTGAAATAATTGTTTAAATTACAGAGTCAAGTAGAATATTTCTGTGCTATATTTTGCTTTTGTAATAATGCTCAGAAAAACATTGTTCGTCAATGCGAAGTAAGTTTCATTGTTTTAAGCATTTTCTTTTGCATTTAACAAAATGTAATTACGTTTTTTGCTTTCCTTTTCAGACAGTGGTTTCACACTGAAGATTGTATTTATTTAGTATTGCTAATTTTCTACAGTAAAAAACTAAACTCGCGAGGCCGATCGATGCCTCGGCAGTTACAAATATTATTAAACTATTGTCTTATTTATTCAATTTTAAAACAATATTCTGTGTATGGCTGCAAACATCGATTGAATTACTGAAATGGTTAAACCTTCTAAGCCAAAAATGAAGCAATACTTTCTTCGTGGTTCACTGTTAATGTATTTTGGCTAATTTATTTAAAGCATACTTTAGGGATGTAAGGTTTTATGGCATGCAGGCGCAGGGAAATAATTGTTGGATATTAATCTTGAGTTATTTATAAAGTTATAATAGCCGTTTGTCATCGTTAATAAAATAAAATAATTTTTATCAAAGATTTCAAGAATCGTAAAAAACTAAAAATTGTATGTGGGCGTTGGGTGTGGCACTGACAATTTTCATTTTATTATGGACTCAAATGAAATCACTGGTAATGATTTGTTTTAGTATATATATTAAAATAAGAAATTTATGACGTTTTTTCATTTTAACTTACATTACGAGGTAGGTGTGGTTGTGGGCGGATTTTAACAAAAATAGGTTTTTGATCTAATTTGACGATATAAGGGATGTTTGCGAAATTTCAAGGTGCTGTAATTTTTGGCGGAGCTTGTATGAAAATATTCCACTGTGCGCCGCTTTGTTTTAAATCTGTTAGTAAATGACTGAGTTATTGTAGTTTTTATTATTATAAATTTTTCCAAAAATACATGTTTTGGTCATTCCAGTTCCCATCTGTCATTATTTTACGAATTGAGGTCCAATAAAAATAGTAAAAATTCATTAAAATTATAAAAATAATGAAGAAATTACTAGATTTTCCAATTTTTTTTTTCAAAAATACCCGAATTCCCAAAGAGGGGGAAATGTGTTCCAAAGTTGGGGATTTTTTAATTGTTCGCCATGCTTTTTTACCTGTTTTGATGAATTTTATGTATTTTTATTGAACTTCATGCTTCATTCTTTTTTTGTAGCACAGTGTAAACAATAGTCTGCCATATATTTTTTCACAAGTAAATTCCATTTTTTGTGCTGACACATTATTTGATGGTTAACAACACAAAGCGACCTTAATTAACAAAATGAAGAAATTAAAAAAAATACTCGAATTCCCTAAGTGGGGAAAATGTGTTCCAAAATTGGGTATTTTTTAATTGTTCGCTATGCTTTTTTACCTGTTTTGATGAATTTTATGTATTTTTATTGAAATGCTTGCTTCATTCTTTTTATAACCACAGAGTAAACAATAATCATCGCATGGTTAATCATCACCAGTTAATTCCATTTTTTTGCTGACACACAATTATTATCTGATGCTCTTAAATGGCAAAACTTTCCGACTAAGATTTTGATCAATAATTTCAAATGATCCATTTTAAATAGCAACTGGCAACTAACAACACTCTGAGTTGCCAAGGTTCACAATATCACTCATACCTACAGTTCTATAAGAAAGAAATCGCGCCTCCCTTTTAAGTGCGAAACAAAATGCATTTTTATTTATGGATGTCACGTAACATCCTCGAATAGCCGTAAATCTCTTACAAAATATAGAGATTTTTTCCTTTCTCTTGTCACTACTTTCCGATTCATGACAAATGAGACATAAAGCGCTCCATTCTCTAATCCCTGGCATTGTCTCTCGTATTTATACCCAAGACTCATCCTCGATAAATAAAAAAGCAAACAAAACACATTCCACATTCAAAAAGTGTAGTTGGATGTCGGAAACACAGTTTTCACGGATTTACTAAAAACATGTCGCGTCGCAAAACTTAACTAGTTAAGTCTCCGCATAAGAGCCAAGGACTTATGAAACAAAAAAAAACTTAAAATGTCTGCAGTAGACACGAGAAAAGTGAGTTGGAGAAAAAACTCACTTCTTTATCTTCCAAAAAATGTTTGTGTACCCTACACAACACTTCAATGTGCACTGTGTGCATTTGTAGAAGACAATTGCAATAGCATAATCGTGGGGATTTGGTTTCTTTGTAATAGTGCTCAAATTAACCGTATTTAGTTGATAATTTCTCTATAGAACAAAAAATATATTGTATTCGAGACCTAAATATAAAATCATTCCAAAAATTGTTTTTTTTTTACGGATAATATGTTTTAGTTTTTTTTCTCTCTAAAAGGCCAATTTTAATATCGTTACCGAAACATAAAAAAGACTCAACTAAAATTTTTTGCAAATCGAGATTTTTGGTTATTTTAACAAAGAACAACAACTTCGGTCATAATAAACAAAAATAACGATTTGAAAAAAAAAAAAAATAAAAACAAGTAAGGAAAGGCTAAATTCGGGCGGGGCCGACTATATGATACACTCCACATTCCATCCGAATATAATTCAATTCGGTAAAAAGTAAAAACTGGAAGTATTATTATATGTTTCCTAATCATGGGCTAATATGACCCGACCCATTTGTCAAATCGAGAAGAATATTTATATCGGGGCTATATCCAAACATGTAATAAAGTGGCCCACTCTCACAACAGGTTCTTCCAGTTCAAGTATATGAACGTGTTATGTTCAATTTGAAGAAATTCGGTGAAAATATGTGGTTTCTGAGACGGAAAAAGTCAATTCGGTAGCGAAATTTGTATGGGAGCTATATGTAAATCTGAACCGATCTGACCTATTTTCACCATGGCTGTTTTTTGTTAATATATGTGATATTTTGCAAGACTTGAAGAAGATCTGTTAAAATATGTGGTTTCTAAAGCAGAAAAAGTCCAATCGGGAGTGAAATTCGTATGGGGGCTATATCTAAATCTGAACCGATCTGAACCATTTTCGCCATGGGTGTTTCTAGTGGAAATATAAGATATTTTGCCAAATTTGAAGAAAATCTGTTAAAATATGTGGTTTCTAGAGCGGAATTGGGAGCGAAATTTGTATGGGAGCTATATATAAATCTGAACCGATCTAACACATTTTTACCACAGGTGTTTCTACTTGCAATATAATATGTTTTGTCAATTTTGAAGAAAATCTGTGAAAAAATCAAATCGGGAGTGAAATTCGTATGGGGGCTATATCTAAATCTGAACCGATCTTACCTAATTTATGCATAGGTGTTTCTTGTTCGTCCTTTATCCATAAAACTTACTTGTGCCAATTTTTGTTAAGATCGGACTATAATTACGACCTTTAATTTGATTACAACAATAGATGGACAGACGGACAGACAGACAGACGGACATTGCTAAATCGACTCAGAAAGTGATTCTACGTCGATCGGTATACTTAACTTAAATGTTTAATCGATTTTGGCCAAACTTTACATAATATATTTCACCAATAAACATACATGGTGAAAGCGGGTCACATCGTTCCAGGTTTCAATATACCCCCATACAAATGTCCTTTCCGATTTAATATTTTTTGTCAAACACATACATTTACAGGATTCAAAAATCCTTCCCGATTTCACTTTTTTACCGAATTGAATTGTAATGAGAATTGTTTGGGTGATCCCCATATGTCCATACTTTGGTATAACCCAAATGGGGCCCTTTCTGATCTATTACAGATCTAGAAACTACATCTTACATCGGATCTTCATCAAATTTTGCAGATCATGATATTTTTTCAACTAGAAATACCTACCTTGAATGAGAAATATATAGGCCCATGTTTTGGACAAGTCCCAGAATGTTGTTACTGGCCCCCTTTTGAAATGTCGGTCCTATTACTACTGTATAATTTGTTTTTGTCTGTCGGATAAACGATCAATTACCATTTTATTAACCATATTCGTTAAATATGACTAAAGATGAATTTATAGTAGCTCTATAATTTATATGAACTACATAAAATTGCTCCCATACACAGGGAGTGGTGTAGGGTATTATATAGTCGGCCCCGCCCGACTTTAGCCTTTCCTAACTTGTTTTATATTCGATATTTGGGTCCAGGGATTGAGCCGGGGTGACTAAGACCACTGTAGCTAGTTATTGCAGCGTCCGACCAGAGCCTCTGGTGGGAATCGAACCCACAACCCCCACGCTGATAGCCGAGCACACTACAAACTCGACTAACGAGGCACGCAAGGGGGAAATTTTAATTGGTTGTTAATGCTGAACTAATACATATAAAGGTATTTCTAAAAAAAATATTCTTTTCTTTCATTTAATACCCATATTGTCTGTGTATGCCTCGCAAAAGTACGAAAATATATTACTAAGACAAAGATATCCTTTGGAAGTTAATAGTCCTGTAAAAAGGAGAAAACATCACCAAATGGAAAAGTGAGTACACAGGTCCAATAATATAAATGTAAAATTGTCGCACGGTCGTACAGTTTAAACAAACAATTAAATGTTAATTTTCAATTCATGACCATTGACAAATATGATATTTATACGCTCCACGAGAGTATTATGGTTTTGTGCATTTGTTTGTAACACCCCAAATGGAAGGGAGATAGACCCATTGTTAATTATACCGATCGGCTTAGTATCACTTTCTGAGTCGATTTAGCAATGACCGTCTGTCCATCTATTCTTGTAATCACGATACAGGTCGCAATTGTAGCCAAAACCAAACGAAACTTTGCACAACGAAGTTTTTCGGGACAAGGACGAACGCTATTTAATTTAAAGAAAATCGGTTGAGATTTAGATATAGCCCCCATACGAAATTCACTACCAATTTGACTCTTTTTACTCTCGATACCACATATTTCAACAGATTTTCTTCAAAATTGGCAAAACATCTTATAGTTCGACTAGAAACACCTGTGGTAAAAATGTGTTAGATCGGTTCAGATTTATATATAGCTCCCATACAAATTCAGTTCCCAATTTGAATTTTCCGCTCTAAAATCCACATATTTTGACAGATTTTCTTCACAATTCGCAAAACACCTTATAGTTCGACTGGAAACACCTGTGGTAAAAATGTGTTAGATCGGTTCAGATTTATATATAACTCACATAAAAATTTCGCTCCCAATTTGAATTTTTTCCGCTTTAGAATCCACATATTTTAACAATGGGTCACATCGGTTCAGATTTACATATAACTCTCATTCATATTTCGTTCCACAGAAACCGCGTATTTTCAGAGAATTTCTTAAAATTGAGCATAACACTTTATACTTCAACTAGAAGAACTTATTGTGAAAGTTAGTCACTTCATTCCATGTTTGGATATAGCCCCCATACAAACGTTATTCTCGATTTGACAAATTGGACCTGGTTATATTAGCCTATGATTAGGAAACATACACAAAATTTTCCCATTTTCACTTTTTTACTGAATTAAATTGTATTCCGATAGAAAGTGGAGTGTATCATATAGTCGGCCCGCCCGACTTTAGCCTTTCCTTACTTGTTTTTTATATAGAAGTGTAGAATTTTGTTTTTAAAAAATCTTTTAAAGAAACATTTTTAATTTTTTTCTTTATTTTTTTTTTCAGGTGAGCATTCGTTTTTATTAAATTACACTGTGCAATATGAAAATTTGGTGAGTTTAAATATCTTTGCAAAATTAATTACGATTCTATACATTGTGAATAGTTTAAACCACCCCTCCCACCATAAAATAAAAAATAACGAAACTATTTCAACTTAGTGTATTCCTTTGAATTCTGAATTCTTTTTAGAAGGTACTCAAAGAGTGTGCTGTAATTCTCATTCATTTGATGAGACTTCCTAAGTAAAAACTTCCATATTTCGAGTAAATGATATATTATATCTACAGCTTTATTTTGTTCGGTGACTTATAGTTAAATTTGATGTAGAATATTTTGCCCATTCACACCACTCAGTGAATGGGCAAAATAGTTTTGTGGGACTTCCTATCGCCAATTCGGAAAAAGTCCGAAATTAACCCTAAAATTTATTTAAAAAAATTAAATTTTTATATTTTATACTTTTATATTTTTAGTTTCTATTTTTTATACTTTCATATTTTTAGTTTCTATTTTTATATCTTTAAGCATTTAAGTTTTTTTTGTTTTAAGCATTTAAGTTTTTATAGTTTTATGTTTTTGCATTTTTTAATTTTAAATCTTGTAATTTTAAAATATTTATATTTTTAAATTTCCAATTTTTTTATATTTTTTAAATATAAAAAATATTTTAATGTTTTTTATATTTTTATGTTTTTTTTTATATTTTAATGTTTTTTATATTTTTAAGTTTTAAATTTTGAAGTTTAAAGTTTTAGATTTGTTTTAGTATGTTTCGTATTTTTAAAATTTTTATATTTTTATATTTTTATATTTTTATATTTTTATATTTTTATATTTTTATATTTTTATATTTTTATATTTTTATATTTTTATATTTTTATATTTTTATATTTTTATATTTTTATATTTTTATATTTTTATATTTTTATATTTTTATATTTTTATATTTTTATATTTTTATATTTTTATATTTTTATATTTTTATATTTTTATATTTTTATATTTTTATATTTTTATATTTTTATATTTTTATATTTTTATATTTTTATATTTTTATATTTTTATATTTTTATATTTTTATATTTTTATATTTTTATATTTTTATATTTTTATATTTTTATATTTTTATATTTTTATATTTTTATATTTTTATATTTTTATATTTTTATATTTTTATATTTTTATATTTTTATATTTTTATATTTTTATATTTTTATATTTTTATATTTTTATATTTTTATATTTTTATATTTTTATATTTTTATATTTTTATATTTTTATATTTTTATATTTTTATATTTTTATATTTTTATATTTTTATATTTTTATATTTTTATATTTTTATATTTTTATATTTTTATATTTTTATATTTTTATATTTTTATATTTTTATATTTTTATATTTTTATATTTTTATATTTTTATATTTTTATATTTTTATATTTTTATATTTTTATATTTTTATATTTTTATATTTTTATATTTTTATATTTTTATATTTTTATATTTTTATATTTTTATATTTTTATATTTTTATATTTTTATATTTTTATATTTTTATATTTTTATATTTTTATATTTTTATATTTTTATATTTTTATATTTTTATATTTTTATATTTTTATATTTTTATATTTTTATATTTTTATATTTTTATATTTTTATATTTTTATATTTTTATATTTTTATATTTTTATATTTTTATATTTTTATATTTTTATATTTTTATATTTTTATATTTTTATATTTTTATATTTTTATATTTTTATATTTTTATATTTTTATATTTTTATATTTTTATATTTTTATATTTTTATATTTTTATATTTTTATATTTTTATATTTTTATATTTTTATATTTTTATATTTTTATATTTTTATATTTTTATATTTTTATATTTTTATATTTTTATATTTTTATATTTTTATATTTTTATATTTTTATATTTTTATATTTTTATATTTTTATATTTTTATATTTTTATATTTTTATATTTTTATATTTTTATATTTTTATATTTTTATATTTTTATATTTTTATATTTTTATATTTTTATATTTTTATATTTTTATATTTTTATATTTTTATATTTTTATATTTTTATATTTTTATATTTTTATATTTTTATATTTTTATATTTTTATATTTTTATATTTTTATATTTTTATATTTTTATATTTTTATATTTTTATATTTTTATATTTTTATATTTTTATATTTTTATATTTTTATATTTTTATATTTTTATATTTTTATATTTTTATATTTTTATATTTTTATATTTTTATATTTTTATATTTTTATATTTTTATATTTTTATATTTTTATATTTTTATATTTTTATATTTTTATATTTTTATATTTTTATATTTTTATATTTTTATATTTTTATATTTTTATATTTTTATATTTTTATATTTTTATATTTTTATATTTTTATATTTTTATATTTTTATATTTTTATATTTTTATATTTTTATATTTTTATATTTTTATATTTTTATATTTTTATATTTTTATATTTTTATATTTTTATATTTTTATATTTTTATATTTTTATATTTTTATATTTTTATATTTTTATATTTTTATATTTTTATATTTTTATATTTTTATATTTTTATATTTTTATATTTTTATATTTTTATATTTTTATATTTTTATATTTTTATATTTTTATATTTTTATATTTTTATATTTTTATATTTTTATATTTTTATATTTTTATATTTTTATATTTTTATATTTTTATATTTTTATATTTTTAAATTTTTATATTTTTATATTTTTATATTTTTAAATTTTTATATTTTTTCTTCCTCCCACCCAAAATATCGAAACTATTTCAAATTAGTGTATTCCTTTGAATTCTGAATTCTTTTTAGAAGGTACTCAATGAGTGTACTGTAATTCTCATTCATTTGATGAGACTTCCTAAGTAAAAACTTCCATATTTCGAGTAAATCATATATATATTATATATACAGGTTTATTTTGTTCGGTGACTTGTAGTGAAATTTGATGGATAATATTTTGCCCATTCACACCACTCCTCCAAAATTCAGTTTTGTGGGACTTCCTATCGCCAATTCGGAAAAAGTCCGTAATTAACCCTAAACTTTATTTAAAGTTTTGACTTATTTCTGGAATTTCGGTTGAGTTTTGGTGCGTAAACTTTCAAAACTTGTAAGATTGTTTCTACGTATATTAGATACCTTTGCAAAAATATACTACAAAGTATTTCGAATACGAGTGTTCAGCCTTTGGAAAACCAAAAAAACGTCCAATAATTCGTCCAATAAGTTAGTCTAAGACAAGAATAAAAATTTATATTTAAACTGATTGTTGTACAGGGTGGCGCAGAATGAGCTATATGGTTTAAATTGTTTACAGCTAGCTATATATATACCAAAAAAATACACTGTGAAATCGGGTACGCATCCACTGTCCCCTGACTCATTGTTAGCACTTGTTACCAAATATTCTTGAACGTCCAAATGCTCGGAGCAGGGTATCAAAACATTCAGCTACTGCAGCCCATCCTAATGCCGCTTTCGGCAGCTTTCTTTTGAATTAAAAAATCCTGTATGCAGATCACGTTAAACTTCGGAAACATCTTCGCAACACCCAGCACCCACCACCACCACCATCATCTCGAGCGCTCGTTCTCTCCACAAACAATGACAAAATCCCGCTGTTTTATGTTTGCGCCATGTTTCATGGTTTTTTCTTGTTTTTGTTTCTCCAACGTACTTATAGAAAAACATAAAAAAGATTATAGATTTACGAATTTAAGCAACAGGATTTTCTACACCCTGCATATCGCTGTGGCTCAGCTTGAAATTGCAGCATTTGGTGGTTGGCTGACGGATAAGAAGTTCTCGAACGCTTTGTTTGGAAAGCACAAAGCACAACACTTGGCGGTTACGCATAACAAAAGCGTGAATGTGAAAGAATATTGTTTTTTTTCGTTTCGTTTCCTTTGGTTGTGAGAAATAAAATTATCTTTATTTTCTACCGCCAAATTTGTAGAATTCTTCAAGTATTTTTCTCTGTGTCGTCTTTGGCGCTTTATTTTGATTTCTGACGTGCCATATTGATACCATCAATATTCATAAATTCATGCAGGCATTCATTCCCGGGGTTGGGGGCACTCTTTCTTTCATTCCTTGAAAGTATTTCAGCATATTCGAGGATCACATCGATTGTAAAAGTGAAAATTGTAACCCATTCTCAAACAAATACGATTACCTTTCATATATACGCCAAATGTGTGCAAAATGACAAAATTTCCACGAGTCAATCCATTTTTTGCTGACACACTACATTTAAGCAAGGGTAAAGCCAACAAGACTCGAATGAGTAAGGTTAAAGTAAGAATTTATTTTAGGAAAATATAAATTAAGGATATAGAATAAAATAAAAAAAATATTTATTTGTTTAATAATAAATAATTAAAACTTTAAAAATAAATTGAAAATACAAATATTTAAAATATACACATACTTACATATGCAACTCAATGAGATGCTTGTAAGATGGCATGTGTGCTTTATTACTTGGTGCGATTTTTTAAACGCAAATTCGGCAAGTGAGTTGTGATTCTCGTTCGTTTGTGAGAATCATCTCCTTATAGAGGCCGGGTTTGATGTTGAAAAGTCGCTGCGAAGCCACTTGAAAAGACTTTTGACATGGTCGAAATCATGACCGTGGTAGTCTGCAGCCAAGTAATAAATGTCACCATGCCATTTGTAAATAAATTTGCATTCTATTAAATATAGATGCAAAATGGTCTTGAGCCAGGACAATATCCCAGTTCAAATCAAATATTGATTACAGACCAAAAAAAATGCAAACGAAAAAACTAAAATATTTAAAATTGTTAAATGTTGATTTTTTATATTTTCAAATGTTTATTTTTTATATTTTTAAATTTTAAATTTTTTATATTTTAAATTTTTATAGTTGTTTTATAGTTTGTATATTTTCATATTTTAATATATTTTTAAATTTTGAAGTTTTAAAGTTTTGAATTTTTAAATGTTAAGATTTGTTATCTTAAAAATTCTAACTTTCTAATTTGTATGCTCTTATATTTTTTATAATTTTAAATCTTTAGACTATAAAATGACTAAATTTTTAATTTTTTCAAAAATTTAGAAATTTTATATGTTTTAATTTTTTTATATTTTTAAAATTTTAAACATTAAGTTTTTGAATTTCAAGTTTTGTTAATTAATATTTAAAAAAATCATATTAAAAATATTACAAAATTGAAAAATAAAAATAACTACAAAATTAAACAATAAAAAACTAAAAATACTTAAAATAATAAATATAAAAAATAAATTTTAAAATTTAATTTTAATTTTAAATTTAAATTTGAATTTTTAAAAGTTAGAATTTATTTTAGGAAAATATAAGTTAAAATTATAAATATGTATTTGTCAAATATTTGTTTAGAAATAAAAAATACATTTAAAAAATTTTAAATTTTTATATTTTATACTTTTATATTTTTAGTTTCTATTTTTTATACTTTCATATTTTTAGTTTCTATTTTTATATCTTTAAGCATTTAAGTTTTTTTTTTTGTTTTAAGCATTTAAGTTTTTATAGCTTTAAGTTTTTGCATTTTTAAATTTTAAATCTTGTAATTTTAAAATATTTATATTTTTAAATTTCCAATTTTTTTTAAATATAAAAAATATTTTTATGTTTTTTATATTTTTATGTTTTTTTATATTTTAATGTTTTTTATATTTTTAAGTTGTTAAATTTTGAAGTTTTAGATTTGTTTTAGTATGTTTCGTATTTTTAAATTTTTTATATTTTTATGTTTTTATATTTTTATATTTTTATATTTTTATATTTTTATATTTTTATATTTTTATATTTTTATATTTTTATATTTTTATATTTTTATATTTTTATATTTTTATATTTTTATATTTTTATATTTTTATATTTTTATATTTTTATATTTTTATATTTTTATATTTTTATATTTTTATATTTTTATATTTTTATATTTTTATATTTTTATATTTTTATATTTTTATATTTTTATATTTTTATATTTTTATATTTTTATATTTTTATATTTTTATATTTTTATATTTTTATATTTTTATATTTTTATATTTTTATATTTTTATATTTTTATATTTTTATATTTTTATTTTTTTTATATTTTTATATTTTTATATTTATATATTTTTATATTTTTATATTATTAGGTTTTTATATTTGTATATTTTTACATTTTTATATTTTACATTTTTTTTCACTTTTTGTAAAATTTTTATTTAGATTTTTTATTTGTTCGTAATTTGAGATTTTTTATTTTTAATATTTGAACATTTTTAAAATTATATTTTTGATTTTTAGTTATTAATATCAAATTTATATCTTATAAAAGTTTATATTTTATAAAGTTTTTTAAATTTATCGATTTTTCTCCAGAATATAATGAAAATATGTTTCCCTATAGTCAGCACATAAACACATCTTGTTTTAAGGAACAGGCTAAAGGGCACTTTAATGAAACTGGTCCAATGGCTGATCCTATTCCAGTATAAAAATCGACTACATTCTTTATTTTTTCGCCAGACTTATCAGTCCCACCTCGTTCTAGGCACTGAAGTCAGTCAGTCAGTCAGTATAAGAATACATTTGAAATTCTTTTCAATATTAATTTTTCATTCATTTTTGATTTGCTTCTTTCAATCTAATGGCATTTCTTTTATGTTTGAGATTTTTCTTTGCAATATTTGACTCCCCAGTGTTTCGTGGCGCTGCTCGTGAAGAACGGCGTGAAGCGACACTTGCGTTTTTCTTATTTGATGGACCACAGCTGCCTGCCATCCCCTGCTCGGCCTTAGAGGAAAATTTTGATTTTCCGTATTACTTACCATTTGTTTATGGCGTTCCTATAAAAAAGTTTGATTGTGTGGCCGTTTCAGCAAATCGAACAAATGTTTTTTTCTGATCGTTTTCATCTTTCATTTTTGTACAGCGCGTTTTGACCAACTGCCACATGACCACCACCACCACCGACCATATGATACTGGGTGTTGGCTTTTTTCCTTCAGTCTTCACCAATGTTTGGTTGGCGCTTAATGCGAGGCACTGCCTCTGTTTTGCTGCATGTCGGCTGGTTGGTATAACGTTGCTGTTGTTGTTGGTGGTGTTGGTGTTGGTGTTGACAGCAATGACCCACATTCATAAATCATAATCATCGATTTACCTACCACCGCCCCCCCTGCCGTCCGCCTGCCTTGTTCATGGCAGACTTTTTAATATTTCTTAAGCTTTTCCATTATTTAATGAAAAATATGCGGATTTTGTCGATCGAAATATGCACAACTTTTCAATGAAGAAAACAACAAAACTCATTTAATTTTGTTTTGGTTCGACACATTTTTAATTGATTATATTTTGAATTTCGTTAATTGCCTCCAGTCATGAATGGACGAACGAACGTTAATGGAAATTCGCAACAAAGTAATTCAAGTTTAAATCGTAATAGATATGCAAGTCTATAAAAATGAATTAGAAAATTATATATTTTGCTGCTGTATTATTAAGTTTGTGAAAAATGAGACTGGCTGGCAGGCTGGCTGTCTGTCATGGCTCGAAATCGGTGGCAAGGGCACGAGTATATCCGATTTCAGTTCAATTTATTGCAATTATCTCGAAACTTTACAGTGGTATCATATTGTCGTTATTCCAGTATTCAGAGAACATTGAATGGAAATCTGTACGGCGCACAGTGGGGCATACTGTAATCTAACTCCCCCCAATGATTTGAACATTACACTCTGATATCTAATTAAAATCGAAAAGAACAATATTAAATAAAAAGAATGCAGCAAAGCTCTTACAAATTTCTAAATTCATGGCCACTTGACTTTTGCCATTAGCACACGGCTCGCAATCTCTTCATTAATGTGAAAAGTTTTGACATGAAAAATTAAAAATTGATGAAAATTCTATTAAATTCGAATTGTTTGCACAGCAGCAGCAGCAACAGACAACACAACATCACAGAGAATTTTGTAAATCCTAAAGGTACTTAGACGCATTTACTTGGAATCATTGAATGAGAGAATACATTATCATAGGCAAAGAGCCTTCAAATGCCATTTAAACACACGTACACGTATACACACATACCCATATCCATAAAATAACACCACAGACAACAGAGGAGGACACACACAAAAGCTCTCACATGCGCACACACAACATACATATACAACGACACATTACACACATCAGCAGACATTTATTACTGGGGAATGTTAAAAGCCTCTTATCGAACCGTTTGCCATTAGCATCGTTCACGGTTTTACAGTGTTTTTTTCTTTTTCGTCCTTTTTGACATTAACTAAACGTTGCACACACAGTGGCTTTCATGCGGCATAAAGTGCCAAGAAAACCTTGAAAAATAATTGCATGAATTACATGTCAAATGGGAACAACTTGCTCCAGATTTGGATGATCGATCGATCGACCGATATGTAATGTAGAACCAATAAATGGAGTAAAGAGGACTATCGCCTTGACCGAACTAATGCGTTTAGATTTTTGCAAATTGATACATTCGTTCATTTTATAAAGTGAACGCGACCAGTGAAAGATTTTTGTTTCGCACTTTTAACAATTAACAAAGGATAAAAAAGGGTACCAAATAAATGGCAGAAGTTGGAATCATGAAATTTGACATAGACGCGCAAAACAAATAAATATTTTTTTGCAATTTTTACGTTTAAAGGGAAGCGGTACAAAAAGGGATAAAAATAGTACCAAAAAAGTATTGGAGCTACAATCGTTAAATTCGTTGTGATGCTCAATATAAATTGATATTTTTAAAATATATATATTTTTTGATTTGAACTGGGATATTGTCCTTTCTCATCCTCCCGGCATATACTTTTAAGGAAAAGACGGGATAACAATGGTACCATCGCACTGACCAAACGGATGCAGCAAGAATTCTGATAGCACGAACGCGATCAGAAAAAGTTTTTTTTTGCGAAATTCCTACTTTTAAGGGATTCACGGGGAAAAGGGATAAAAATAGTACCAATAATTTTTTAAGCTATAATCATGAAATTCGGCGTGCGTATTCCTCTGACTATGTAGACGTGCAACATGAATGTATTTTCCGATGTTTTACTTTAAGGGGAAGTGGGACAAAAAGGTATAAAAAGAGTACCAGACAAATTATTGCAGCTGAAATTCGGTGTGTAGGAACTCGAAATATGTACTTTTAAAGGAAAACGGGACACAAAGGTATACAAATGGTACCACTTGCCTGACCATACTATCATTTGGAAAATGATAGTTACTTTTCTCTTGTAACGTGGAACCGACCAGATTTTTGCGAAATTTCCACTTTTAAAGGGATAACAAGTAAAAACTGCGTTAAGTTCGGCCGGGCCGAACTTTATATACCCTCCACCATGGATTGCATTCCACAGAGGTTGTCGGTTTTCGTAGAATTGTAGTAATATTACAGGAAAATATAATTTTTTTACTATATAATAATTGTATAAATAAATATAATATTTTAATTATTTTAAATCATTATTTATTTCAAATCCCAAAATAAATAATCTTATATTTGTATTTTCAAAAAGCTTAAATACCATAAATATTGGAAGATAGTTGGTTGTATTTCCATTCTATTTTAATTCCAAAAGTACAAATTTTGAAAATCCATTATCAGACGTACATGTGCAAAGTGCAAAATAACCTAACTTCATGATTCGACCAATTTTTGTCGTAAAAGGAAAAGTGCGAATTTGGAAAAAAACTTTTTATTTTGCGTGTCTATGCAATCAGAGGAATGTATACACCGAATTCCATGATTCCAACTGTGCCCATTTGGTTGGTACCATTTTCAGCCCCTTGACGTTTCTACGCAATTAAAATTTCATCATTCTAGCTGTAGTCGTTTAGTTGGTACTATTTTTATCCCTCCGTACCCATTGTATCCCTTGAAAGTACGAAGTTTGAAAAACCCCTTTATTTTTCATGTCTACGTAGTCAAAGGAATGTATACTCCGAATTGCATGACTCTAGCTGCGGTCAGTTGGTTGGTACTATTTTTATCCCCTTTTTCTATTTTGACCCCAAAAAGTACGAATTTCACAAAATCAGTTTATTTTCCGTGTCTACACAGTCAGAGGAATGTATACTCCGAATTTCGTGACTCTAGCAGCGGTCATTGGTACTATTTTTATCCCCTTTTTTCATTTTAACCCCAAAAAGTACGAATTTGAAAAAATCCGTGTATTTTACGTGTCTATGCAATCAGAGGAATGTACACACCGAATATCGTGTTTCTGGCTGTTGTCGTTTAATATGTACCATTTTTATCCCTTTTTTGCCCCATTTCATACATATTCCAAAAACATGCTTAAATATGCTAAAATATTAGGAATTATTATGGGTATTTTTAGTCCTTGTGAGGGAAAAATTTTTCCCTTTGGGCCGATTTCGCCCAATTTCAATCCCAACCGATCTACGTCTATAAGACGCATTTATGGAAAATTTGAACGTTCTATCTCCTTTCGTTTAGATGCCAACGTGCTTTCAACAGACGGACAGACGGACGGGCATGGCTAGATCGTCTTAGAATTTTATGACGATCAAGAATATATATACTTTATAGGGTCTCAGGTCGATATTTCAAGGTGTTACAAACGGAATGACAAAGTTAGTATACCCCCCATCCACTGACTATGACGTGCAACATAAATTGATTTTTTTTTTAATTTTTACTTTAAAAGGTAAGCGGCACAGAAAGGGATAAAAATAGTACCAAACAAAATATTTCAACTAGAATCGTAAGTTTTGGTATGTACATTCCCCTTACTACGAAGACGCTTAATGTCAACTGCTTTTTCGAAGTATGAACTTTTAATAGCAAAACTGGATAAAAATGGTACCATTGCATTGACCACACGGATGCAGCTAGAATCCACTTATAGCATGAATTCGACCAGAAAAATATTTTTTTCGAAATTCCCACTTTTGAAAGATAAATGGCAAAAAGGGATAAAAATGGTACGAAAAAAGTTTGAAGGTAGTGAACATAAAGTTTGGCCCGTACATTAATTTGAATCGCAATATATTTTTCTTGATGGTTTGCTACCCTCCACCACCAGGATGGTGTATACTAACTTTGTCATTCCGTTTGTAACACCTTCAAATATCGACCTGAGACCCTATATATTCTTGATCGTCATAAAATTCTAAGATGATCTAGCCATGTCCGTCCTCCGTCTGTTGAAAGCACGCTAGTATCTAAACGAAAGGAGCTAGGAGGTCCAAATTTTGCACAAATACATCTTATAGTCGTAGATCGGCCTGGATTTAAACTGGGCGAAATCAGCCCTAAGTGAAAATTTTTTCCCTCACAAGGACTAAAAAACCCCTTAATAATCCTTAATATTTTATAGTATTTAATCATATTTTTCAATATGTCTGCTTGTACTTACTTGATATTGGGTATGCGCATCCCCCCTATAACAAAACCGTGCGCCATAAAATAATATTTATTCGAAGGGGCCTGAAATGGGGCAAAAAGGGATAAAAATGGTACATATCAAACGACAGCAGCTAGAAACACGAATTCACTGTGTACATTCCACTAATTTAGTAGATAAATAATATGAAATTGTTTTTTTTTTTTCGATATTCGTACTTTTAAGGGATAAAATGGGAATAGTGGGATAAAAATGGTACCAACCAAACGGCTGCACCTAAAATAATGAAATTCCGTATATTCATTCGTCGCACGTAAAATAGAAGGATTTTTCGAAAGTCGTACTTTTTGGGGTTCAAATAGAAAAAAGGGGATACAAATAGTACCAACCAAATGACCGCAGGTAGAGTCATGAAATTCCGAATATGAATTCCTCTGACTGCATAGACACGAAAAACATTCAAGGGATACGATGGGTACAGAGGGATACAAATAGTACCAACTAAACGATTACAGCTAGAATGATGAAATTCGTTATGTACATCCCTCTAATTGCTGAATAGACACGTAAAATAAAGAGATTTTCGAAAGTCGTACTCTTAAGGGGGTAAAATAAGAAAAGGGGGATAAAAATGGTACCAACCAAATGACCGCAGCTAGAATCATGAAATTCGTCTTACTGCATAGACACGCAAAATAAAAATTCGTACTTGTTACTTGTAAGGCAAAAAAATTGGTTGAATCATGAAGTTAGGTTATTTTGCACTGTGTACGTGAGATAATGGATAATCAAAGTCTGTACTTTTGAAATTAAAATAGAATGGAAATACAAACAACTATAGCACCCACTGTGTACCAATATTTATGGTATTTAAGATTTTTGAAAGTATAAATATAAGAATATTTATTTTTTTTGTATGAGTTTTGAATGTAATACATTCGAATTTCAGCTAATTCGATCAAGTAATTTCTTCTTAAGAAGGAAATGTTTGTTTTTTGGTAATGGAAAGGAGGAGAACCACACTCAACCATACACACATTTGACCATAGACGTATACACCCAAATTTGCTCTGTAAATTCCTTTCACTACGTGACACGAGACATTTCACAAATTTTGCCTTCAAAGGTGTGATTTTCGTATTTTTTACGATTTTCGTAAATTGAGATTATTTTTATTTTTTATAATATTTTTAAAAGAAAACAATTTTCTTTGTTGATTTGATGTACAAAATAAAATGAGGCATGGATTTCAAATTTCAACCATTTTCTTAAAGAAATCGCTTCGAAATATTTTCAAATATTGTTTTTTAAAACACTCACCCTGTAGGTAATCCGTTTCATATATAACACTATTATTTTTATTTTGATTATTTTGGCTTTCTTCACTCGAAAAATATGTTTGAAATGTTATGGTAATTTTTTACTAAAATATTTGTACTCTCGTTATGGAAATGTATTTTAAATTAAAATTACCCATGATTGCTACAAATATTGCGAAATAAACTTTTACATACAAACAGTGGTTTATGAACAGTCTTAAAAAATGGGATTTTTTAAAAGAAAAATCTATTTTTTTTTTAAGAAAAATCTATTTTTTTTAAGAAAAATCTATTTTTTTTAAGAAAAATCTATTTTTTTTAAAGAAAAATCTATTTTTTTAAGGAAAAATCTATTTTTTTAAAAAAGAAAAATCTATTTTTTTTTTAAAGAAAAATCTAATTTTTTAAAGAAAAATCTATTTTTTTTTAAGAAAAATCTATTTTTTTCTGACACGAAAAAACAAACACAAGAAAAAAAGTCGGAATCATATACTTTATTTTATTTTTTAATAGCTAACATTCTAATGCAAACAAAAAATCTATGAATGAAATGTATAGGTTATGGTACACTGTGTGGACGAAAAACGATTTTTATTCATATTTTTTGTTTAAAAAAAATAATATTTTTTAAGTAGTTTGTTTGTTATTTTTTCGGCTTGGACACACAACTTTTCTTTTTTGTTGCATTGCGTAATCCATGTTTGGATCATAAAGGAAAAATACTAAATAAATACTCAAGCTCAAGGTCAAAGTGTTGTGTCTTTGCCACTTTCATCAGTACTGGACTTTTATATAATATTTTTCGTGGTTTTATTCGCTTTTCATCTCCTGAAGATGTTGTTAAATATCAAGAAGAGAATAATAAACAAACAATCTTAATCAAAATCAGAAATATCGAAGGAAGGTCGCTTAAAAAATTACTTATTGATAAAATTATAAAATAAATATTTTGAAAGCCTTCAGTCTCACATTAATTTGTTTACTATTAACCCATTACAGTCCTCTGATTCCATATGAGGTCATCTGTTTAAAGATAAACAACTGAACCACAGTCTTAATTATTCTTTCCCTCGTACATACACTGATAAAATTATCTTCACACTGTTTATGACTTTATCTTAACCTCAGTGAAAATTTTCATTAAAAAGTCGCCAAAGAAATACTTCATAAATGTATAAACCATGTTTCATAAAACACAAATCAATGGAAAGTGCCATAGAATCCACGAAACATTTCTTAGAAGCCATGAAATGCAGTTATTCATTCGATGAACTTTTGTCATACAAGTTAATTATTTTTCATAATATGATTTATGCAAATTTTCATAGATTTTCTAAAGAAACTTCATTAATGTTATGAAAAAGTTTCGTAAATATTAACAATTTATACTGAAGTATCCAATATAAAGAAAAATTCAAAAAGGTCTGACTTGCTGACTAACCAATCAACACACACACCATCATCGCGAGAGTCTTTGAGTTTGTCTTTGACCAAATCACGGTAAATACTTATGTCGGAGTTAACAGAGAACGAATGAGAATTGCTAGCATTCAACCGAATAAAGCCACAGACACACAGTAAAGAAACTATGAAATCCTTCATTATATTTATGAAGACATGTCATAACACAACTATTTTAATGGTTATGACATATTTCATAATATTTAAGAATTATTTCTTAAATACTATGAAAATACTATGAATACTTATAAAAAATTGTATGAAACATTTCATTTTATTTATGATTTTTTCTTGCATATTAAGAAAAAATGCACTAACTTTATCAAAAACCTTTTATGAAATCGCTTCATAAATATTATGAAGGAAAATTCTTTCAGTGTATGCATTTTTCCAGTAGTGAGCCACTGTGCTTTACATTCCTCTTGAAATGTTGCCTTATGTGTGCGGTGATGGTGGGCTATGTGTTTGGGTGTGTGTAAAGGTATGTGTTCGATGTGGTAGGATGTTTCCATGTATGTATGTTTGAAGTGAGGGTGGTGGTGGCGGGAGAGAGTTTATGGTACTGTGCTCAGATTGAATATATGTGCGCGCTGCCACACCACCCCACACACACACAGCACTGAAGAAGACACTTTGACAGAAACGCAATTACATTGAACATCGGCAACATCGGCTCTTACACTCGGTTGGCTGTCGTTGTACTTGTTGTGCTCCCCCTCAGTACATTCATATGTGTGTGTGTGTTGCTTGTGTGAAACGTGTGTGTCTCTCTCACTCACTCTCCCTCCAACAAAATGGTGTAAATGTGTCGTCACATTTTATAATGACATTAATGAAACGGAACAAATTCTACAAAGTGTCAGTTTTAATAGTTTTTCTTGCATCCACACACACACACACACTCAGGCACACACGATGCGGTTGTCAACACGTTTAATGTATTAATATTTTGTTGTTGTTTTTTTTCGCTCTCTCTCCTAAAATTCACCACAGCGCAAAAAGCATACATAAGTGCTGATGGCTTACCGAGAGGTGTTAGTAATTTAAGAATAATCCTCTTAAGTTATTATATCAAAAAGCTTGTTATGAAATTTCTAAGCGTGATTATTTTCGAACTATTTGTTTCTTTAAGCCATGTTAACATGTCCCAAAGGCTGTCCATAAATTTGCGCAATTATTAAATTATATTAAACATTTGATTTCGGGATGATGTTTGTACTCCGGGCTGGATATTGTGTACATTTATGTATAATTTAATTAAGTCTATTTTTTAGAAGGAAAAGAAAAAAAAAAGATATCCATCCACAGGGTATTCGCTGCAAATGATATTTATAAAGGAGCGAGGCGTCTTTTCAAACGAATATGTAGGTCTCCAACTGTGTGTTTTGGTTCGCTTGAATAAATCAAAAAACAAAAAAACAGCGCAAAGAAAAAAAATTTTATCTAAAAAATAAATCAAACTGCATAAATAATATCTTTATGAAGTATTATAATAAAGATAATGCATAAAGCAAAATACAGTATTCATTTCATCTATAACACCGCGCAACAAAACGGAAAACAAATTGATGGGTCATGGAAATGTCTGTATAATTATGACAGCTGACACGCAACATATCAAATATGTGTATTTAGTACTTTTTGCGTTGAAAAGTACTTTACATTTTTGAAGGATACACTTATTCAAGAATTTATTGTAATTTTTCTCAGAAACGCGATATTTGTGCCAAATGAACTTTTGTGGAAATTTTAAAAAAATATATTTTTTCTGGGCCTTTCTGTTCTACTATACATTAAAATGGGTCGCAACAATAAATATGATAATTAGTGGTGGGATAGAGCACGACTTTTCGATTTTGATATGCTAGAAACCTTAATTTTGTGAAGTTGAAAACAAAAAGTCATGAGCCAAAAAATGGAGTGTACGTGAGCACTCATCGGGGTCAAGGGTGGGAAAGGTGGGGCCGATCCCCCCTTTAATTTCCCTTGCCCAACTTTTTTTTACACACAAAATTTAATTTTTAATATTTTTTTGCCACCGCTCTTATTGGCCAAATGAGGCCGTGGAGTCAAATGTATGACCGACCCCCAATATTTTTTCAACCGCCACATTTTCTCTAAACATACCTGCCTCCTATCTTCAACTCTTAAGGTGGCCCCCATAAGTTTTTAATTTTTATAATTTTTGTTAAACTGGAGTAAGACCTAAAACTGGAGTCGCCCCTAGCTGAGTTAAATGTTCTCTATTAAATTTCCATCTCATACAAAAACTATTTTTTATAAATGTTGTGCCTTCCCTTCATATAAAAAATTATAAAATTGTATGGGGACTACCTTAAGGGTTGAAAATAGAGTTCTCAGGTATGTTCTGAGAAAATATTGGGGCTGAAAAAATATTGCAGGTTTGTTTTACTAAAGTTGTCTAAAATAGTCTTTATTTATCGCAGGGATGTGGATAAAACATTTTTGGTCTTTTTCACAAAAAGTACCCAAAATTCTTAAAATCGCAAAAAAAAATGCTCGAAATATTCAAATCTAGGAAAAGATGTTCCAAAATTTATGACTTTTTACTAAAATAGTATCTAGTAAAATAGTACTTAATATTTAAAATTAAAAATAATAAGTTTTTATTTTGGCCCAAAATGCTTAGTCTCAAAAAAAATCCCAAAATATCCAAATCTGGGTACTTGATCCAAAGTTTAGTTTTTTTTTACTAAAATAGTCTAAAAGATAATTTATTTTAGGAGGGAGTAGTTAACAAATTCGTGCACTTTTTCAAAAAAAGGACCCAAAATTCGGAAAATCCTAACAAATATCCAAAATACCCACATTTTTTACAGAAATTGTCGCCATGCTTTAATTTATTGCAGTATTGTGTTTAAATTCTAAAGAGTTTTTCGAAAAGTGCTCAAAATACCCAAATCTGGGAAAACATGCTCCAAAATTTGGGATTTTTACGAAAGAAGTCTTTTTTCATTTAAAAATATTGCACAAAATTCGTAAAATCTCAAAAAAATGCCCAAAATACCTAAATCGTGGCTTTTTAATAAATTAGCCTTTATTTATTGCAAGGATGTGGATAACACGTTTTTGCACTTTTTTTTCAAAAAAGTACCAAAATTCTAAAAATCCCCAAAAATGTCCAAAATACCCAAATCTGGGAAAACATGTTCCAAAATTTGATGTTTCAAATATAAAAAGGCAATTTTAGACAAGAAAATAGTCTAAAGTAGCCTTTACTTATTGAAAGGATGCGACAAAATTTTTTTTTGCATTTTTAAAAAAAGAATCCAAAATTCATAAAATCCCTAAAAATTTCCGATATCTTAGAAAAATGCTCCAAAATTTTAGATTTCATTTTACTATAATTGTCTATAATAGCCTGAATTTATTACAGGGTGACTAACAAGTTTTTATTTTTTTTCCAAAAAAAAGTACCCAAAATTATTGAAATCCCAAAATTTGGGATTTCATCCTCTATTTAAACATATGAAATTTGAAAAATATAATAAACATTTTCTAATCGGTATGATGCTCTTTGCATATAAAAATGTTTCTTTACGAAACCTAGAATACATTCCAACGGCAGGAAGAAAAAATGACAAAAAAAACGATAAAAATGGGATCGTGAAAAGTGTCTTTCGGAAAAAACCCGCGTTACTTTCAATAATATAGAGAATACCAAAATATTTTTTTGGCAGATCGATCTTCCAAAAAAAAAATGGACGAATTTTAACCCTAGTAATTTTGGTGTATAAGTTAGCGTGTAATTTCACTATTTAAGCATGAAGAGTTTCATTTACAATTTTGATGACCCCCATTAAAATTTCCTTTCAATTATATTTTTTTTTCGTAGAACATATTAATCCTTAAATGTCCTTTTTGTCAAATTGACCCATAAAGAGACCAATAAGAATTATCTCAGATATAAACTAGCATTATTCCTTTCACATAGTAAAGGGTGATTTTTAAAAGCTACAGAAAAGTTAAAAAAAAAACACATAAAATTCAGAAAAATGCATGAAATATTTACTTGAATCGATAGTATGGTCCATATAATTTAATGTTTCAAGATTATTTCATGCAAATGTTGACCTTGACTGTGCCTCAAATGGTCCATCCGCTTAGTCCAATTTTGGCATACTCTTTCCAACATTTCGGCCGGTATCTCACGAATAAATGCTTCAATGTTGTCTGCCAATGCATCGATTGAATCGGGCTTGTCTGTATAGACATGAGCTTTAACATAGCCCCACAAAAAATAGTCTAAAGGCGTTAAATCGCACGATCTAGGCGGCCAATTGACCGGTCCCGAACGTGAAAAAAAATGTTCACCGAACTCGCCTTTCAATAAGTCCATTGTTGGGCGTGCTGTATATCGTCTTGTTGAAACCACATGTCATTCAAGTCACGCTCTTGCATTTTGGTCAAAAAAAGTTTAATATCATCTCACGGTAGCGCTCACCATTCACAGTTACGTTACGATTCGCATCATCTTTGAAGAAGTACGGTCCAATGATGCCACCAGCCCATAAACCGCACCAAACTGTTGCCTTTTCTGGATGCATTGGTAGCTCTTGCAATGCTTCTGGCTGATATTCACTCCAAAATCGACATTTCTGCCTATTTACGTACCCATTGAGCCAAAAATGAGCTTCGTCGCTGAACACAATTTTTTGGTAAAACAAGTGGATCTTCGGCTTTCTTGATCTTTCTTAACAGAGCACGCATTTTGATAATAAAATTAAATAATTTGCAAGACTTGAACAAAACACGAAACTTGCGTCAGCTGTTTAAACCAGTGTTGCCAAGAAGATAATAGCTAAAAAATCACCCTTTATAATGCTCCCTTCGACAAAAAAAATGAAAACTGTGAACCACTGTAAAAAGAAATTCAGACCAGCTGGGCTATAACTTTATTCGGCTAAAATTGTCTACTCAAAATGCCTTTACAGAATTATGAATTACTCTGTTCCAAAAATGTTATGACTATGTAATTATTACCCGTTCAACCCGACTTAGGCCAAATAGTCAAATGCAGACCTGTCAACAAAGCCTCGAAGCCATTTTCGTATTGAGTGTACTTTAAACTCCACTTAAAATTTCATTCACGTACACACGCACACACAAATCTTTTTAATTTTTATTTAAAGTGCAGACAATTTTAATGGAAAGTCTTCATGTTGATTTCCCAGTTTGCTAATTAAGAATTAATTCGCTAATTATAAGAAGGGGCACATTTAACCCCGTCTCTTTTTCTATGCAAAAGCTTAAGCAAAATCTACTTTCCCGGCAATAAACCTTATAGACATTCCTAATATCAAAATGAAACGCCTTAAAGTATGCCACGTTTTCATTTAAAATGAGCTTCCTTAAAGTATGCACACGTCTGTCTGGCTGGTTGGCTTTATTGATGTTAACCAAACCAAACAACGCTATGTGAGCAATAGAGACTCTCTTTCGACTCACTCTTAATTAGGCGATGTATCCGTTTTGTTAATGAGTTTAATGTTATCTTTGGCAAGGATAATATCATCTTAATTGAGACTATATCAGACATTCACGAAACCTTAGACAAAGGAGATGTAATTTTTTGTGTCTGGGATGACAATTTTTTTTGTTATTTTTTGGTTGATGTTTGACAATTCCATTGACACGTTAATGTGGGATTTTCCCAAATGTTTGAAACAAAACAAGGCTTTATAATGTTTTCTATTTTTTTGAATAAATATAACGTGAGTTTATTTTTGCCTTACTTTTCATTTGAATTTAGCGATTTTATTGTATTTTGGATGTTATCCATGGCCCCTATTTTGTCCCTGACATCATGTGATGGCTGCTGTGCTGCCACCATTTCACAACACTTTGTAGCCGGGCAAATATTTGCCCAGCCAAGTCTGCCTGTTTGTGTTGACTGGCGTTTTTGCATTTTCAATTAAAAATGTTCATATTTACATTTGGTAACGGCTCAATTAAAAATTGTCCTTTAAACAACAAATAGCGGCAGCGACAGCAGAAGGAAAGCAACAACAACAACACATTTCACCGAGACAAACATGACATATTCGCTGTGCTAACAATGCACAAATATTTATTTAAAACCTTTGATGGAATGTATTCAGCATTCAGAATTTGTGTGGAAACAAAGGTGGGAGGAACCGGTGTCGGTCGTCGGAATCTGTGGTTAAATGCCAGCCAGTCATGGCTGAGAGGGGGGCGGGAAGGGAAACAAAGACTTTTTGAAAATAACAACACAAACGTTTGCTAATTCGGCCCATTAACCACAGAGCCGAAAATAACAGACAAACAAATGAAAGTTTTTGGTGGCGGAAAGTGATAACGCAAATAAACAATCGTCAGCGTTTACCAAGGCAACATTTTAAATTACAGTTTTACAGAGGACCGAAGGACCACTAACTTTTTGTACGAGGGAAGTTCATTGAGCAGACGGCGCATTGAAGGGCAATCAAGGATAAAAATCTTAAAGGCCCATTTCCAAATTCTAAAACGACAAAATTTATTAAGATTGCCCATAATGCCCACTTTCATTTGGCACAGATATTGCGTTTCTAGGATTATCAGAAAAATGTCAAAATTATATCCATCGAAAATGTCAAACTCCAGCAGACTATGAAGCTTTTTCTATCATGTTTTTATAGGGTATGCAGGATGGGGGCATACTAACTTTGTTATTCCGCTTGTAACACCTTGAAATATCGACCTGACACCCTACAAAGTATATATATTCTTGATCGTCATAAAATTCTACGACTAGCCATGTCCGTCCGACTGTCCGTCTGTTGAAAGCAAACTGGCATCTAAAGGACATCCAAATTTTCCATAAATACGTCTAATAGTCGTAGATCGTTGGGATAGTTGGGATTGAAAGTGGGCGAAATCGGCCCAAAGGGAAAAATTTTTCCCTCACAAGGACTAAAAACACCCATAATAACACCTAGTATTTTAGAGTATTTATGTACATTTTTTCAATATGTCTGCTTGTAAAGGGTGATTTTTTAGCTGTTATCTTTTTGCCAACACTGGTTTAAACAGCTGACGTACGTTTCGTGTTTTGTTTCACTGGCAAACATCTTCAGTTTGGTCTATAATTTAACCATGAATCGTCTTACAAACGAACAACGCTGGCAAATTATTGAATTTTATTATCAAAATGCGTGCTCTGTTAAGAAAATTTATGATCCACTTTTTCACCGAAAAATTGTGTTCAGCGACGAAGCTCATTTTAGGCTCAATGGGTACGTAAATAGGCAGAATTGTCGATTTTGGAGTGAATATCTGCCAGAAGCATTGCAAGAGCTACCAATGCATCCAGAAAAAGTCACAGTTTGGTGTGGTTTATGGGCTGGTGGCATCATTGGACCGTACTTCTTCAAAGATGATGTGAATCGTAACGTAACTGTGAATGGTGAGCACTACCGTGAGATAATATCCAACTTTTTTTTTTGTCCAAAATGCAAGAGCTTGACTTGCATGACATGTGGCTTCAACAAGACGGTGCCACACAGCACGCGCAACAATGGACTTATTGAGAGGCGAGTTCGGTGAACATTTTATTTCACGTTCGGGACCGGTCAAGTGGCCGCCTAGATCGTACGATTTAACGCCTTTGGACTATTTTTTGTGGGGCTATGTTAAAGCTCATGTCTATACAGACATGCCCGCTTCAATTGTCGTATTGGAAGACAACATTGAAGCATTTATTCGTGAGATACCGGCCGAAATGTTGGAAAGAGTATGCCACAATAGGACTAAGCGGATGGACCATTTGAGGCGCAGTCAAGGTCAACATTTGCATGAAATAATCTTCAAACATTAAATTATATGGACCGTACTATCGATTCAAATAAAGATTTCATGCATTTTTCTGAATTGTATGTTTTTTTTTTGAAAACTTTCCTATAGCTTTTAAAAAATCATCCTTATATATATTCTTGATCGTAATAAATTCTAAAATCCAAAAAAAATGCCCATAATACCCAAATCGTGACTTTTTAATAAAGTAGCCTTTATTTATTGCAAGGATGTGGATAACAAGTTTTTGCACTTTTTTTTTCAAAAAAGTACCAAAATTCTAAAAAATCCCCAAAAATGTCCAAAATACCCAAATCTGGGAAAACATGTTCCAAAATTTGATATTTTAAATATAAAAAGGCTATTTTTAGACAAGAAAATAGTCTAAAGAAGGATGTGACATATTTTTTGCATTTTTAAAAAAGAATCCAAAATTCAAAAAATCCCTAAAAATTTCCGAAATCTTAGAAAAATGCTCCAAAATTTTAGATTTTATTTTACTATAATTGTCTAAAATAGCCTGTATTTATTACAAGGATATGACTAACAAGTTTTTATTTTTTTTTTTCAAAAAAGGATTTCATCCTCTATCTATCTATATATATAAAAGAGTTGCGTGATTGAGTGACTGACTGACTGATCACTCCCCAGACCAAACGGCTAGAGCTAGAATCATGAAATTTGGTGTGTATATTTCTCTTACAGTGTAGAGGTGTGATAAGACGGGGTTTTTCGAAATTCGTACTTTTAAGGGGTAAAAAGGGATAAAAATGGTACCACCGCAATGACCAAACGGCTGTGCCTAGAATCTTGAAATTTGGTATGGATATTCCTCTTGCGGCATGAAGACAACCCAAAAAGTGGCATTTTAGAAATTCGTACTTTTGGGGGGTTAAATGGTACAAAAAGGGACAAAAATGGTATCTATAACATGGTTGAAGCTAGAGTCATGAAATTTGGTATGTATATTTCCCTTACAGTGAAGAAATCAGATTTGAAGGGAGTTTTTCGTAATTCGTACTTTTAAGGGGTAAAATGGGGTAAAGAGGGATAAAAATTGTACCACCGCAATGGCCAAACGGCTGGGACTAGAATCTTGAAATTTGGTACAAAAATGTCTCTTATAGTTTCAACGCGCCCAAGAAAATCGCCCATGTGCTGACAATCGCATTTCGCACGACATTTGCGATTACGATTTCAAATCGCCAATTAGGTGTGATGAAGTTCACAATCGCCAAAAGTTTGGCGACTTCAACTCACAAATGCATGGGAGAGTGAACGCAAAGTGAACTTATGCTTTTTGAGTAAATGAATTTAAAAACTTATTAAACAACGACGCGCAAATAAACTTTCACATGTTTTCTTTATATATTCTCATAAAATAACACTGTTTTCAAACAATTTTTCTCAAAAATATAAAATTAAAATATGTTCCTCGTTTCATACTCATTTCTGTTTTTTGTTTACTTTAAAACTGGCGAGATAAAAGTGAACTTCGAAAAAATGGTGCCGCACAAAAAAGAAATAATAACCGGATAATTTATAAGGTTACTTTCCCTTGATTTATATAAGTAATGTAATTATGGGTTCTTATTATTATAAAATCACTGAGCTGTATTTTTGAACATTCAAGTGCACTTTTGTGATCAAATTAAGTATTTTCAAGTAATTAATTTGAATAATTTTGCAATGATCTAATCGGTTACCCGATTCTGTATAGAAAAGTGTCCAATATTGTCAGCACTATACAAAAGAAAGAAGAAGAATGTTATTTATGGTTTCGCGCTTATAAAAATGTGAGTTTGCTCTGGAATGTCCACTGGATTGGAATTATCCCTAAGGAAATGTTTTTTGATACGTTCTTTTCTTGATTGGAGCTTTTTTAAGGCCAATACGCTTAACACGAATGCTGCCGGCATCTTTTGTTTATATAAATAAAAATTAAATTTCCTTGTTTACCTTTTTTGACAGATCAAACATATGTTTACATGTTTCGAACATATTCACAAATCGCAAACAAAACGCGTGAACGTCATCACATGTCTTAAATAAATTGGCGAGTTGAAAGTCGCAAGTGATTTTGAAAACGCGTGATTCTCATCACATGGGCGAATATTTTTCAAAATTCTTACTTTTTGGGGGTGAAATCGGGTAAAAAGGGATAAAAGTAGTGCGAATAAAATGGATGGAGCTGAAACCATAAAATTCGGTGTGTACATCCCTCAAAATGTTTAGAATCGCAAAATGAAAGAATTTTTCGAAATTTGTACTTTTAAAGGGAAAAGGGGATAAAAAAGGTACCAACAACACGGATCACGCTACAGTAATGAATTTCGGTGTGTATATTCGTTTTACAGTGCAGATCACTAATAAGAAAGCATTTTTCGAAATTTGTACTTTTAAGGGATTAAATGGGATAAAAATTGTACCACCGCCCTGACCAAACGGCAGGGCCTAGAATCTTGAAATTTGGAATGGGCATTACTTTTACAGCACGAATGCGACTAAGAAAATATTTTTCAAAATTCGTACTTTTTGTGAGTGAAATTGGGTAGAAAGGGATACAAAATGGTACCAATCAAACTGATGGAGCTGGATTAATGAAATTCGGCGTGTACATCCCTGAAAATGCTTACAATCGCAAATTGAAGGAATTTTCCGATATTTGTACTTTTAAGGGATTAAATGGGTTAAATATTGTACCACCGCCAAATTGTACCAAAATATTGTGCCTAGAATCTTGAAATGCCCGCTACTTCGTACGCGAAGTAGTTTCTAATAAGTATAATCCAATAACGCATCCAGACAAAATCCATTGTGGATGCATTTGTTTTTCGACAATCAACGATCAAATCTAAACATCAAATTCATTATTTTGCTCGAAAAAACTGCATTAGTTTAAAAATATTGTTCAACATTGGTAGTGTGTTGTGTTCTCCGGTGTAGTATTTTGTTCCATTTTTATTAAACCTAAACTTTTTTTCTAATTTTTTTTAATTTGTTTTTTTTTATTTGTTTTTTTTTTTAATTTGTTTTTTTTTTTAATTTGTTTTTTTTTTTATTTTTTTTTAATTTTTTTTTATTTTTGAGGAAACCCTTTTTGTTTATTTCTAAGACATTGTTCCACATAAAAGTGTTGATATGACAGGGAAACATTTTGTAACAATACTCCCATAAGTTGGTGGCCACAACGAATTTCCTCCAGCATTTGGTCCATTTCGATATCTTTAATTAAATCACAAACAAAGCCTTCAATTTGACACCCGAACGAATGTTCGTTGTTGCGATGACAACAGCAGACAATTTGAATGAAACGGAAAATAAACTGAAAAAAAAAAAACAAACTTGTCGACATTTTAATTTCGCAGTCCTTTTCATGTTAAAACAATTCTGTTGTTGACTTCCTCCCATTCCCCTCGTCTGTTTCGGTTCTCCCGTGCGTCCGTCCGTCCTTTGGCAATCTGTGTAACCAGCCCGAAATGATTATTCGCCAAAACGGAGTAGTAACAGAATTTCCACGCAAAGTGAGCCAGTCACAGTTGACTGATGATGATGATGATGATGCACATTAACGACGAGAAGTATGCGCTGTTATTAAAACTCAGTTAACTCAGATGATGTGAAGGATGGGATGAGCTGGAATGGTATGGGATTGGAATGGGATGTTAAGAAGGCAGTGCTTTATTTGAATGTTGGCTTAAAGTGCTGCTGTTGCTGTTGCCGCTGCTGATTCACGTTAAATCTCGAAATGTAATTAATTCGGATCCTTCGTTTGGCTGTGTGTTGTGCTTGTTGTTCTTGTTGTAATCATGATTGTAAAACAATTATGGGGAAATTCGGAAATGCTCGTACACATCGACGACATGGCACAAATAACATGGTTGGATGATGATGGTAGTGGAAGCAAAGAAATTCGTCGTCGATGGATTTCAATTTAATGAGAATGTAAAACTATTTAATTACTTCTTGTATTTCGATATAAACGACGTTTGTCTGTTGCACTCTGCGCTGCCGGGGTTTTGTGCAGGCGTGTGTTTGTTTTTTGGCAAAAGGCCAGCCTAGTTACCACTGAAGAAGAAGAATATTTTAAATTTTCAAGACAAAAAATGACTTAAAACAAATTTTACCAGAAACATCCTCGAAGGGAAAGTTTCTTTCAGTCAAACATACTAAAAGGGGCCTATTGCTTCGAGTCTTAGACTGTGAATGGCTCACAGATGTCACCAGCACTAATGAGGTGATTCTGAGTCTTACCACAGTCTGTCTGTCTTTGTGGTAAACGCGCAGCGGCTTTCAAGATGAGAGTATGGAGTGTTGCCGGTGCAATAGATGCACGTCGATATGACATCCAAGTACTGAGTACTTTTTGGACCTTAATAAAACTACATAAAACTAGAGATAGTATGCAGAAAAACTATCGGCCCAATTACGGTTGTCGCTTCGATAGTCGATGTCGACGCTGTGTGCTTGTCGCCGTCGCCTCGCTTTTAAAATGGTATTACGGTGAGGTATAGGAGCGACATCGACAGTTTAAAAAATAAGTTGGCAACATTCTTTTGTTATTGTCTTATAAATGACAGAAAATTGTTTTTATTTTGAAGTCCGCGCAAAACAAACGAACGTCTTTTAAAAAAAAAAAAAAACATAAAAATGTTGTTAAATTTACGATGAACAACGCGATAAGTGCACTATTACTACTTAGTTCAAGCGAGGATGAAGAGGACAAGCTGTATTTCTATTACTTCGAGCTTCCTTTTTTTAATTTGGCGCTCACGCTCTCTGTCCGCTTCATCCTTCTTGTATTGTTCCTTGAACATTTTATGTCTCTCTACTTCAATCTGGAAGCACTTGCGCTGGAACCGCACGCTTTCTTTTAAATTATTGTTAATGTCCGTCATGATTTTTCGGCTCTCTTCGTTGTGTTCATGTTGAAGCTTATATTGTTCCTTCAACAATTCAACAGTTACGTCTTTTCTGGAGGGCTTTTTACCAGCGATTATCCTAGATGGTCGAGGAGCTTCTACGGTGCTTTGTATATGCTCGTTTTCGACGTCAGCTGGTTCTACCAGCTCGATTCCATATACAAATTCAACTGTGTCAATGTCAATGTTCTCCACTTCTTCGATTCCAAGTGTATGACCCGGTGGGTTAAGCAACTTTTGGAACTGCACCAAATTTGCAACGGACTCTTCCAACGGCGACCAAGTCATTTGTTTAAAAATTCCTCCCCCAGTGCTATTGGCTTCGCACTTATTGTGCACGAGTTTGTTTTTTATTTTGAATTTTAAATCCTTCCAAACCTATGAGGATTTTATAAAATTTTATAAAAAAAGATTATAAAAACTTATAAAACAAACTTATAAACTTACTCTTTGCCAGCCATCGGTGTCTCTTACCGGAGGCCCGCTTGCATTTAATTTTGTTGCAATGGCCTCCCAATCCGATTTGAAATTAGCCGGAACGTGGCTTTTGGAAACCCCTTTTGCCAAACTTGGATTTTTTCCAGTTCGGCAACTAAAATTTCGAATTGTTTCGTGTTCGTTATTTTCATTTTATACATCTTCTAAGTACACAAGCGGGAAGTACAAAAATACAAATATGTGTAAAACATCAACGTCGCCTCAAAAATACATGGCGACAGATATTCTCAAACATCGACTCGACTTCGACTGTTGTATCGACAACGATAATCGCAATCTTTCGTCGCTATCGACAAAAAGCGACAACCATAATACAAATGTTGTCGCCTCGCTTCAATATTGCGACGACGGCGACAACCGTAATTGGGCCGTATGTATTTCAATTGGTTTTTCATTTGGTGATCTCTTCTCCTTTTTACAGGATTTTTAATTTCGAAAGGATATATTTGCTTTATAATTTATTTTCATACCTTCGACAACCATACACAACACAATATGGATATCAAATGAAAGAGAAGAATATCTATTAAAAATACTAAAAATTAATAAAAAATATCTATTAAAAATAAAAAAATACTAAAAATACTAAAAAAAAATTCAAATATTCTCGCTTAAATAGTAAAAGATGAACAAACTAACCAAATAAGGTGGACAATTTAAATTATTGTTAATACTAAACTAATTCAAATAGGAGCATTATATTTAAAGTATTTTTAACAGATAGTCTTCTCTTTTATTTGATACCCATATCGTATGATATGAATGACTGGTTAAAGTATGAAAATAAATTTAATCATCTATCACTTCCTTGAAAAATAAAAGTCCTCTAAATAGAGAAAGGATCGCCAAATGAAAATTTGAGTACACAGTTTTTCGACATACGATCACTAGTTTCGCATGTATATTGTCTTGCTCAGGTCCAATAAAATAAATGTAAAATTGTCGCAAGGTCTAATAAATTACCTCTTCAACCGTTAAAGGGTGATTTTTTAAAAGGTATAGGAAAGTTTTCAAAAAAAAAAACACATAAATTTCAGAAAAATGGATGACATCTGTATTTGAATCGATAGTACGGTCCATATAATTTAATGTTTGAAGATTATTTCATGCAAATGTTGACCTTGACTGCGCCTCAAATGGTCCATCCGCTTAGTCCAATTTTGGCATTTCCACGTTTTTGAGTAACAGAGGCCCAATTGCTGCGAACGGCGACGAATCGATAATTGATGGTCATCATCATTAACACTGGCCGATACAGCTGCGATATATTCTTCAGTTCGCACTCTACGTAAGCGTGTTGGTGGTTTAATGTCCAACAATGTCAATTTGGTGCGAAATTTAGTCACAATAGCCCGAATAGCCGCTTCAGTGGACCGATTAAACTGACCATAAAATGGAAGCGCGCCATGAACTTTCTTAACAGATCACGCATTTTGATAATAAAATTGAATAATTTGCAATCGTTGTTCATTTGTAAGACGATTCATGGTTAAATTATAGACCAAACTGAAGATGTTTGACAGTGAAACAAAACACGAAACGTGCGTCAACTGTTCGAACCAGTGTTGCCAAGAAGATAATACAGTTGAACTTCGATTAACCGTGAAGCTCGGGACTGGGCTAATCACGGATAACCGAAGATCACGGTTAAAAGAGGTAAAATTTTATTATTTTTATTTATTTTTGACAAAAACATGTAAATCTGCGTCTATAAATAACTTATCATATCTCTAGGAATACATACATTTATTTAAAAAAATCTTTTATGGAAGTCTGTCTTATGCTTTTAGCTTTTGATTGTTCTTCCAACAAATGAGTTTGTATGCGATATATTTGCATTTTATCTGGTTCTGAAATACTTGGACAATTAAAGTTTTTCTAAAAAACCTAAAAAAATACTACTAGCCTCTATTGCCTGAGCCAATGTAGGCGTTTCGTCCGCATTTCCTCCATCTGATTCCTCAGAATTTGAATCAAGCTCATCTTCTTAGCTTTGGGTAACCATGTCTACGATTTCGTCTTCAGATGTAATAGCAAACGGAGCGACATCAGAGTCGCACACCATCCACTTTTCGACAGCATCAATCGTACATCCAGACGGTATGGTTATATCTGTTTGTATCTCAACAAGGCTATTTGGAGCATCTTCATTATGAGATAGTAAGTTATTTCAAACTCTTTTTAAAACTTGTGGAGTTACAGAGTCCCACGAAGCTGCGGCTGCCCACAAAGCTGTCTTAATATTCAAAGATTTAACGAACTCACGTCTGTCATTAGCACCAACAAGTTTTTGAACGATCAGTTTACGGTAGTGACATTTGAAGCTCCGAATTACTCCTTGATCAATAGGCTGAATCAAGGCATTTACATCTGGGAATATCATAGCATTTACATCTGGGTGTGCTGGACAGTTGTCTAATAGTAAAAGTATTTTACAGTTATTTTTGAGACCGATGCGCCGTTGATGTTCCTTTGCTTCTGGTACAAAATTTTGATTAAACCACTCCAGAAATAGCTGTTGTGTTACCCAAGCTTTCTTATTAGATTTATAAATCACAGGAAGGTGTTCAGCGTTTTTTAAAGCTCTTGGATGGGCACTTTTTCCTATTATCATCAATTTACACTTGTGAGTTCCTGCAGCATTTGAACAAACTAGCACTGTGATTCTCTCCTTGGATTCCTTGTACCCTTCAATAGAATATTCATTACCACTAGCCAAAGAACTCTGAGGCAAACACCTCCAAAATAGACTGGTTTCGTCTGCATTGTAGATCTGTTCAGTTGTAAGTTGTTCGTTTTTAATGATTTCATCCAAGTCGTCCACAAACATCGTAGCAGACTCATAATCAGCACCCTCCTTTTCTCCCGTAGATTTCAGTCGACGGATTCCATGACGTTTTTTGAATTTATCCAACCAATCAAATGAATAAGTGCACTCTGAATTCATGTTTAACTTCAAATGGAACATTTTTACCTTTTCGACAATCATTTCGCCTGAAGTTCAGAAGCAAATTTCAGTTTAAGTTCATACAATTTCATACAGTTCATACAATATCTCGATGTCAGTTAACTTACCTGAAATTGGAGTTCCCTTAAATCTTTCTCGCCGAAAACATTCATATGTTGCGAAATCAACTTTTGGATTTTCGGATGTTTTTAGTGTGTGTCTGTGTTTAAGGCCAAGCATTGAATCAGTATCGGCGCAAAATTTTAAAATCCGATCTTTGTTTTTTATTAAATCGGATACAGTTTGAATGCCAACTTCATATTTTTCAGACAACATTTTAAAAGGTACTTTACGTTTTGAGTATTCATTAATCAGCTCCATTTTTTCTTTAATTGAAAGAACCTTTCTTGCTCTTTTCGCGGATTTAGTTTTTGACGGTGGCATGATGTAAGGAAAGCACGTCTTGACAGATCAAATTTCACACTGATGAATGAATATGAAATTTGATATGAAAATTACACTTTCATGAAAAAGGGGAATCACCGAATTTTAATATGAGAGATGTGTGTGTATTATACGAAAAAAACAAACAAGCAGTCACATGGACATGTGCATCACGGATAATAGAGGTAAATCACGGTTAATAGAGGTAAAAAATCAACCACTTAGCTTCACGGTTAATAGATAATCACGGTTAATCGAAGTTCAACTGTAGCTAAAAATCACCCTTTAGCTGCGGGCATTTGGTTGGTACCATTTTTATCACCTTTTTCCTATTTACCCTTAAGATAACGACTTTCTAAAATCTCTAAGTGTCTACGAAATAAGAGGCATGTACACATCGAATTTCATCGTTCTAGTAAGTCGTTTAGTTGGTACTATTTTTATCCCTCTGTACCTATTGCATTCCTTGGAAGTACGAATTTGTAAAAAATCTTTTATTTTTCGTGTCCACACAGTCAGAGGTATGTATACTCCGAATTTCATGACTCTAGCTGCGGTAATTTGGTTGATACTATTCGTTATCCCTTGTTTTCATTTTAACCCCAAAAAGTACTAATTTCGAAAAATCCATTTAGTTTATGTGTCTACGCAATCAGGGGAATGTATACACCGAATTTCATTATTCTAGGTGCAGTCGTTTGGTGTGTACCATTTTTATCCCTCTATTCCCATGTTATCCCTTAAAAGTACGAATTTTGAAAAAATACTTTCATATTATGTATCTACTCAAATAGAGGAATGTACACACCGAATTTCGTGTTTCTAGCTGTTGTTGTTTGATAGGTACCATTTTTATCCCTTTTTTGTCCCATTTCACCCCCTACGAATGAAAATCACTTTATGGTGCACGTTTTTGCTATAAGGGGAATGCGCATACCAAATATCAAGAAAATATAAACAGACATATTGAAAAAACATGCTTAAATACGCTAAAATAAAAGTATTTTTTCCAAATTCGTACTTTTAAGGGGTAAAATGGAAAAAGGGGATAAAAATGGTACCAACCAAACGGCTGTACCTAGAATAATGAAATTCGGTGTATACATTCCTCTGATTGCATAGACAAGTAAAATACACGGACTTTATTTTATTTTCGTACTTTTTGGGGTTAAAATGAAAAAGGGGATAAAAATAGTACCAGTCAAATGACCGCAGCTAGAGTCATGAAATTCGGAGTATACATTCCTCTGACTGCGTAGACACGGAAAATAAACGAATTTTTCGAAATTCGTACTTTCAAGGGATACAATGGTACAGAGGGATAAAAATAGTAAACGACTACAGCTAGAATGATGAAATTCGAATTGCGTAGAAACGTCAAGGGGGTAAAAATGGTACCAACCAAATGGGCGCAGCTGGAATCATGGAATTCGGTGCATACATTCCTCTGACTGCATAGACACGCAAAATAAAAAGTTTTTTTCCAAATTCGTAATTTTTCTTTTACGGCAAAAATTGGTTGAATCATGAAGTTAGGTTATTTTACACTATGTACGTCTGATAATGGATTTTCAAAATGTACTTTTGAAATTAAAATAGAATGGAAATACAACCAACTTTTTGAAAATATAGATACATATAAGAATATTTATTTTTTTATTTGAAATAATTAAAATATTACATTTATTTATAAAATTATTTTTTTCAATATTTGTATTTGTTTTGGTTTGGCTATATTAAAAAATTATATTTTCCTGTAATATTACTGTACTTCTACGACAACCGACAACCTCTGTGGAATGCAATCCATGGTGGAGGGTATATAAAGTTCGGCCCAGCCGAACTTAACGTCGTTTTTTCTTGTTAATTATACACATTGTTTATTTTTGCGTTGTAGTGTTGACTATTAAAAAAAAAACGAATTATTTTTTCTGACTTTTTTTCCTATTTTTTTATGACTCTTTTCGTGGCAGCAAAAATAGATTTAAAAAAAAAATCCAAATTTTTGAAGACTGTTCCTAAACTACTGTGAAGATGTAATTCACAATATTTGTGGCCGTCATGAATATCTTAAATTTAACACCGGACTCATATTTTCAAAATGAATGCAAATACTGCCTGCAGTAGAAGGATCTATGATCATAAATTTGGCTTTTGAATGAGTATAATGAAAAAAACTTGCACTTGAAAGGGCATTCAATTAATATATTTATATAGGGTGGGTAATTTTAGTTTTTAAATTAGAAACGACCAAAGTTCTGATATTTTTTCAAATTTCTGGTTTTATTGGAAAGGTTGAACTTTGACATTTAATAATGGAACACAATATCATTCATATGAAAATAAATTTTGATTTATTTTAATTTTTAATTTTAATATTTTAAAATAAATTTATTTTTTAATATCTTTCCCGAGTGTATGATACCAATATGTATCACTAAATGTTCTTTCGACAAAATTGTTGTAATATTGTTATTAATGCCCCCGCCCTCTTTAAAGATTTCAGTATAATTGTAATTTAAGCTACTCCTCCTCAAATTATATTAAGAAAAATAATTTATCATTTTCTGCTTCTGTGTCTGTTCTTTAACTGATTCCAGTTTTCTTCTTTTCTATCTTTACAGAATCTATGTTTTAATAAACAAAACATAGAGAAAGGGAAAAACACTTCCATGGAAGCAAGTGGACAACTGGCAAAACCACGAAACACGCTCCAGTGCCCACAGAAAGACGGAAAAATAATAAATTAAATTAAATAACAACAAGCAACAGCCAGCTGTAAATGACAACAAACCCAAACAAGTTTTGCATAAATTTTTGGTCCTAAAAACGCACAGCGGCAGCGAGGTGAAGCGAGGAAACAAACAAACAAATAAAGATTTTCACCAAATTGGCAGTTGGCAAATGTTGGCAATGAAGAAGGAGGAGGGACAACGAAACAAAAGTGAAAAACCAACCAAACGAATAAAATAAAGAAATTATTGAAGATTTGAGAAAAAATAAAAAACAAAAACACGGACGACGAGACCGACCGACCAAGGTGCCACAAGCACGTACAAAAGCAATGATTTAAGCACAAAACAAACGCAAAACTGAACGCCGACAAACAACAGCAACAGCAGCAGCAACATATCTGACTTAACGCACAATTTTATCAGAACTCCCTCCCCTCACCGCTTATGAACACTAAATAAAGGCTTTGAGTGTTGTTGTCTTAGGGAACGAGAGAGTGAGCGAGGGGAATTAATTTCTTGCGAAAGAGGCCAAAAGCGGAAATAGAACAGAGAGCATCCTTTGACAAGGACCTGAAATTAGCCAAAACTTGGGAAAGCGCTGAAGTGACATAATCACGTAGAAGCAGACGGGCCCAGTTAAAGCCAAGTAAATTAATGGTTATATTCAGCGAAAACAATATCTAAATAACAATCGGCTTCTGTAGGCGAAGAAAGGACCTTTTCCTTGCGTTTGTTTTGGGGGAGAAAAAACGAGAAAAACAAAAACCGGAAATAAAAGTTGGACCTACGCTCGTCTGACCTACCAACCGACCGACCTACAAACAAATAAACAGCACAACAACAAGTGCAAAGTCAGCACGTATCCTGGCTAACAACGAGAGCTGCAAGGACACAACACATGTATTCTCATACCAAGAAGGCCTCGTCGTTGTCGCTTCTAAGAACACAACAAAAGTGGAAGACTTAAAGTGAACCACTCCCCCCTCAAAACAACAAAAACAGAAAACAAAAACAAGGCTTCTCTGCCCCCCCACCCCCGCACCCCTCAAACAAGTGTGGGCTAAGCAACAAAGAAATACAATAAAAAAATAGCATTTACTTTTCTATCTATCAGCAACTTCGGCACAATCTCTTCCTCGTCTCTGTGGGGCAAGCTAAACAGTCTCCCACCACCGCCCAGCAAATTTCTTCGTTTCATCTTGGACGTCCTTTAATCGTATTGCCATCGACATCGTCATCATCATCTTCTGCGACGTCTCGTATTTATTAAATTTTATTTTTGTTTTTCCTTCGCATCACCCACCACATCAACTGAAATCCGATTGATTGGAATTTTTCGAGTGCGGCCTGAGTTTCAATAAAAAACCGCCAACCTGGAACTAATGGAATTAGAGAATATTGTGGCCAATACGGTCTACTTGAAAGCCAGAGAAGGTAAGTACTACTCGTCTATAATTACATTCCATGGACGATGTGTGTGTGTGTCCACAGCAAAATGCCCATTTACAGTATCCGGTCGGGACATCGAGATAGATTTGAATTAAAAATGACAATGAGTAGGGGAATTCTTGAGGCAGTTTTATACCCACTGCTGCCATTGTGGATTAAATCCTCTGCAGTTCATGAAACTCCTTAACTAGAGAAATTACCTACCAGTCTTTTAACAGGTCGATGTCATTTGAATATTTCCCCCTTTGCACATTCTTATAATGACTCGCCAAAGGAAACTTTGTGATCCTTACATGTTATGTGTGGGATGTGTTCAGCAATATTACTTAGAACACTATGTGGAACATTTTTGTGGAACATTTTAAGCCTCTAGCTCCTCAATTTAAGGCCTTTTATGCAAAAGGGTATAAACATCCCTAAAACGCCGGTCAAAATGCTCTACAAAAACGTTTGTCATACAATTCTACTATAAAGGGTTAAAATATTCTACAAACATGTTCATCGTAGTGCTGAAGACATCCTATATTTGAAATGTAAGGGTCACAAGGTTTACTATGCCGATTCATCATAGGAATGTGCAAAGGGGGTAATATTGACCCCTCTAAAATGACCACCATATGTAAAATTTCAAAAAGCCGATCTGAATAAGCCTTCCAATGTTATCGTGAATGAAGCCCTCTCTTCACAATATCTCCTAAGATCATTAACTTTGGACCTCTGCGCTGTTGGGGATGTAGTATGTTTGTTTATTGAAACATTATGATAGAAAATTAAAATAATTATAAATGAAAATAGCAAAATATGTATAACTAGCTGAACCCCTGTCCACTTTGCCAGGTAAAAAAACGGTAAAATTAAAATCTGGTTTCGTATTAATTTTTGTCCTGATCGGTAATATATGTACCAATTATAATCAAGGTTCTTCCCTGAGATAATAAAGAAATGGATATGTTCCAAGGAGAACGTTAGTTTACGACGAATAATTGAAAAAATGTCAAAATCAAATTGATTTTTTGTTAAGTGTGATTCTCCTCCTTTCCATTACCTAAACAAAAAACTTTATTCGTAAGATGAAATTAAATTACATTCAAAACACATATAAAATCAATCAAATTGTTCACTAATAAAAGAACACAAAAACTAAAAAATTAATACAATTTCCGTTGTCTTGACTTAAGTCGGCTGTTGACGTATGAATATTTCTCTTTTTATAACCTTTCTTTACTATTGTGCTAAGAAAATCCACAGAAAACGTGTAATTTTACAAAATTCAAATAAAAAATGTCGCATCTTTCAAATCCCGCCCATTTGTATATTGTCTAAGCAGGTTACAACTAATTTAACTCACATAGCAATATAGCAATGTCGGTGACGAATATACTCAAAAAAAGTTTTTAGTTTCTTATGGGAAGGATCACGGCAACTTTCCGCACATCTTGGTTTCGAATATACTCTAAATCCGCTTTTAATTTTATATGGGAAGGCCGACCATCTTTGCACAACTATTTACACTGGATCAACTCACACAAAATTTCAGCACTCTAGGTCTATGACAGCTACTGACCATATTCGATAATATGTTTTAACTTCGTATGTGAGGCACCACGCCCACTTTCCCAATAGCGTCCATTTTTGGCACAAATACGCAGGTTTATGCTAGATGCACTCACACAAAAGATAAGTATTGTAGCTATCATAGAACTGAATATATTCGATAATAGGTTTTAACTTCGTATAGGAGGTATCACGCCCACTTTTCCATTACCGCCCATTTTTGGCACAGTTACGCACATTGATGCTAGATGCACTTACACAAAATTTCAGTATTGTATCTGCCATATAACGGAATATATTCGAAAATTGGTTTTAACTTCGTGTGGGAGTTGCCACGCCCACTTTTCCATTACCGCCCATTTTTGGCACAACTACGCATGTTTATGCTAGATTCATTTACACAAAATTTCAGCGCTCAGGGTGTCATAGAACTGACAATATTCAATAATAGGTTTTAAATTTTGCATTACCGCCCATTTTTGGCACAACTACGCACATTGATGCTAGATGCACTTACACAAAATTTCAGTATTGTATCTGCCATAGAACGGAATATATTCGAAAATGGGTTTTAACTTTGTATGGGAGGTGCCACGCCCACTTTTCCATTACCGCCCATTTTTGGCACAACTGTGCAGACTAACAATTAGTGAACTTTCACAAAAATTCAAGACTCTAGCTGCAACAGTATTCCGAATATGCTAATTTATAAACAACGAATAAATCCCCAATTTGTGTGGGAGGTGCCACGCCCACTAAAAATATCAAATATCATTTATATAGCCTATTTTCACCACCTGTTCAGCATGAACATACTGTGAAAATTTCAAGAAGATCGGTTCAGTAGTTTAGGCTTCTATAAAGAACAAACAAACTTACAATATTACATATATATTAATATATATATATATATATATATATATATATATATATATATATATATATTAATATATATATATATATATAATATTAATATATATATTAAAATCTGTCAAGTAATTCCGGAGTTACAGGCGATTGAATGAACACATCTATTGGGAAAAAAATTGAATTTTTTTCTATTTTTTTTTTCTTCTTACAAAAATACGTAAACAATATTTTTATGAGATGAATACATCCACAAACTTTCAAAACAATCACAGCTACAGAGGTTGCTTGTTCAAAAGCTATTTTGATAAAAATCGCATGGAAATTGTCACAGGTTAATTTCATTTATTTGCTGACAAAAACACAAAGTACCGCGTTTAAATAAATAGGATTAAAGTTATGTTAAAAATTATAAAGCAATTCGTTGGTAATATCACTAATTATGGTACCTAGAGTCACAAGTCAAGATCCACAACATATAAATAGTGGCCCAAGTAATAGTCAAATCATACATTTTTAGATTTTGTTTCCAAAGTCGTTAGCTTAATAATTATCGCTTATAAACGTTTAATCGATTTGATCTAAAATTCTGAAATAACTCGATTTTATTTGATGTCTTGTTCAGCAGCAATTATGTGCTAATTTGTAATTTTTAAATTCTCGTTGTTAGTTTATCTTTTCCCATCTTTGAGAACTACTTACCTCCCCCCGCCTCACAGGCGGCACTTCAAAAATGTTCAATCAAAATCAAATTGTTAAAAAATCGAACGAACGAACGAAGAACTTCTCAAGTATCATTTGTTTCTCTTTGATATCCTTTCATCGATTTGCTGTTAATGCGTTTATCCTTTATCACGGTTTACAATTTCTTCATTATCTACGCTTTCATGTTGGCTGTGTTGACTCGTTGCTCATAATTAAGCTGGTATCGGTTTTCCTGGTGGTCGATTGCGGCGGCGATGGTGATGGTTAAAAGCTAAACAATGTTGCCAATCAACATCCATCTATTCCCGGAATACTTCGACCATAACCATTCTGCTGCCACACTTCTTCGCATGAAACAAAACATTTATTATTAATCGGTAGCGAAGATGTTCTTTTTCGCTTTTCATTTTTCCTTTTATCCTCATTTTATCCTTTTTTTGTATTGCCAAACCTTGTAAATATTCTTCATAGAAAATGTTATTCTTAATGGATTTATTAACCCACTTTGAAGTAGACAACTGCGGAGTTAATAATAAATGTGCTTGAGAGAGGAGGAATACTGTGTCGAACAGGTATCAAGCAGAAAGCGTTCGATGGCACAGCAGAGTGCAATGTTCTTTCAGGGAATGAAACAGTGTGGGCGAGAGGTGAGTGGGTGGGTTGGTTGGAGAAATTACTCTGGCGTAAGTAAAGAATCTTCGATGACGAGGGAAATTATTCCATGGAAAATGTGTTGTCGTTGCAGAAAGAAAAGTAGAAAAGTGCTTAACTGAGTTTTTCTTCGATTTATGCAATTCAGATGAAAATGTTTTCATTTAGGATTGGTGATTTGGGCATTTGCGGGAATTCTTGTAGGAATTATACTAAGAATTCCCGCGGCAAATTGTACAATTTCCCGGCAACTGGCAGAGGTTTATCGATCTATTTAATTTTATTATATTATTGCTAAATATATAATAGCAAATACCCGCTACTTCGTACGCGGAAAAATAGTATGGTATTTACAGTATTTTGTATAGGTATTCAAACTGTTTTTTTATATTTTGAAATTGCCTTAGTGTAAGGATATCACTTTCAGCGTAAACGCTCACAACTCTTAAAGAATCGCTACTTATTCAGAGGTATATTTGCACTAACTTTTCGCTACGATTTAAACACCTTTTACAAATTAAAAAACACAATAGAAACAAATTTTCTGCAAAAAATCGTATAAAGTAGAATTAAAAATTATTTGCACTCTCTGGAAGGGACTTAAATAATTTATTCAAACTCTACATATAGTACTATTTTCCCAAACTTAGTTTAAATTCGGAAATGGGGAAATTGATATACACCTTACGGTACCCACACACGTATAGTCCATATTCCTAAACAAACGACCCGTACGTAAAATTAAACCTAATATAACTTCTCACCCAATTGACATAAGCTTTTCGAGCAATTCGAGATTTTAAAATGTTTTTATAATCATTTTAAACCTACAAAATATATGTATGCATTTCCGCGTCCTTTGTAGTCCCTATCCAAGTGAAAACAAGTAAGGAAAGGCTAAAGTCGGGCGGGGCCGACTCTATGATACACTCCACTTTCAATCCGAATACAATTTAATCAGTGAAAATCTGAAAACGGGAAGGATCCTGTATGTAAAGAGTGATTTTTTTGAGGTTAGGATTTTCATGCATTAGTATTTGACAGATCACGTGGGATTTCAGACATGGTGTCAAAGAGAAAGATGCTCAGTATGCTTTGACATTTCATCATGAATAGACTTACTAACGATCATTGAATTTTATTATCAAAATGCGTGCTCTGTTAAGAAAGTTCAGAAAGAAAGAAATTGTGTTCAGCGACGAAGCTCATTTTTGGCTCAATGGGTACGTAAATAGGCAGAATTGTCGATTTTGGAGTGAATATCAGCCAGAAGCATTGCAAGAGCTACCAATGCATCCAGAAAAAGTCACAGTTTGGTGCGGTTTATGGGCTGGTGGCATCATTGGACCGTACTTCTTCAAAGATGATGCGAATCGTAACGTAACTGTGAATGGTGAGCGCTACCGTGAGATGATATCCAACTTTTTTTTGCCCAAAATGGAAGAACTGAACTTGGTTGACATGTGGTTTCAACAAGATGGCGCTACATGCCACACAGCTCGCGATTCTATGGCCATTTTGAGGGAAAACTTCGGAGAACAATTCATCTCAAGAAATGGACCGGTAAGTTGGCCACCAAGATCATGCGATTTGACGCCTTTAGACTATTTTTTGTGGGGCTACGTCAAGTCTAAAGTCTACAGAAATAAGTCAGCAACTATTCCAGCTTTGGAAGACAACATTTCCGAAGAAATTCGGGCTATTCCGGCCGAAATGCTCGAAAAAGTTGCCCAAAATTGGACTTTCCGAATGGACCACCTAAGACGCAGCCGCGGTCAACATTTAAATGAAATTATCTTCAAAAAGTAAATGTCATGGACCAATCTAACGTTTCAAATAAAGAACCGATGAGATTTTGCAAATTTTATGCGTTTTTTAAAAAAAAAAAGTTATCAAGCTCTTAAAAAATCACCCTTTATATGTTAAATCGGAAAGGACATTTGTATGGGGGTATATTGAAATCTGGAACGAAATAGGTTAAACATTTGGGAGCAACATTTGTATTTGGGCTATATCTAAATCTGAACCGATCTTAGCCACTTATACCAAATGTTTTTACTTGGATTATAAGCTGCTGTGCCAAATTTAAAGAAAATCGAGTAGTGGTTTCTAAAGCGGCAAAAGTCAAATCGGGAGCGGCATTTGTATGGGGGCTTTATCTAAATCTGAACCGATCTTACTCACTTTCGGCATAGGTGTTTTTAGGTGGATTATAAGATGTTGTACCAAATTTAAAGAAAATCGGGTATAATATGTCGTTTCTAGAGCGGAAAATGTCAAATCGGGAGCGACGTTTGTATGGGAGCTATATCTAAATATGAACCGATCTTACCGAATTTTGGCATAGGTGTTTCTAGTTGGATTGTAAGACGTTGTGTCAAATTTAAAGAAAATCGGGTACAATATGTGGTTTCTAGAGCGGAAAATGTCAATTCAGGAGCGACATTTGTATGGGGGCTATATCTAAATCTGAACAGATCGTATCCAATTTTTGCATAGGTGTTTCTAGTTGGGTTATAAGATGTTGTGCTAAATTTAAAGAAAATTGGGTACAATATGTGGTTTCTAGAGCGGAAAATGTCAAATCGGGAGCGACATTTGTATGGGGGCTATATCTAAATCTGAACCGATCTTACCGAATTTTGGCATAGGTGTTTCTAGTTGGATTGTAAGACGTTGTGTCAAATTTAAAAAAATCGGGTACAATATGTGGTTTCTAGATCGGAAAATGTCAATTCAGGAGCGACATATGTATGGGGGCTATATCTAAAACTGAACAGATCGTATCCAATTTTTGCATAGGTGTTTCTAGTTGGATTGTAAGACGTTGTGTCAAATTTAAAGAAAATCGGGTACAATATGTGGTTTCTAGAGCGGAAAATGTCAAATCGGGAGCGACATTTGTATGGGGGCTATATCCAAATCTGAACCGATTTGCAAATTAAATAGCGTTCGTCCTTGATCCACAAAACTTACGTGTGCCAATTTTTGTTAAGATCAGACTATAATTGCGACCTGTAATTGGATTACAAAAATAGATGGACTGACAGACAGACGGACAGACGGACATTGCTAAATCGACTCAGAAAGTGACTCTAAGTCGATCGGTGGGTGTTACAAACAAATGCACAAAGCCATAATACTCTCGTGGAGTGTATAATTAAAACCATAACTTCTATACCGGTGCGTGACTTGAAATCTGAACTTATAAATGGAACAAACATTTTGTATCTACCTCTTATTTTGCCGGGGATAATGACTATAATATTCACACATAACTCTTTTTGTGCCGCTTGTGCCCTTAAATTCGAAATTTCGAAAAATTAATTTATGTACTCGGAGAAATGTACACACCGAATTTCTTTTCATTTTCTAGCTGAAAACTTTGGTTGGTAATATCTTTATCTCAAATCCGCAAATTTGTTTGGTACCATTTGCACCACTTTTGATCCGCTTCCCCCTTTAAAGTATACATTTGTTACAATCCAATTGTATTTTAATCGCTTTCTTCCAAGTTCAACTTAAAAGTATAAATATTGAAAATCAGTTAATGTTTCGCCTTTACACCGTCAGAGGAATATACACACCGAATTTCACGATTCTAGTTTTAGCCGTGTTGTTGGTACCATAGGGATATAAAAAGGTTCGAATTTCGAAAAAAAAACTTTATTTTGTGTTTCTATGCATGTAAAACTGAATTTCATGATTGATTATCAGTTTTTAACCAATTTCACTCCTAAAAGTTTAAATTTATGAAGAATATTTTCGTGGTCGTATTCGCGTTATAAGAATAATATGCGTTTCAAATTTCAAGGTGCTAGGCCCAGTCTTTTGGTACAATTTTAATGGTAAAATTTTTAATCCATTTAATACCTTAAAAGTACAAATATCGCAAAATTCCTTGTTATTGCTCATCCACAATGTAAGACGAATATACGCACCGAATTTTATTATTGTAGCGTCATCCATGTTGTTGACACCTTTTTTATCCCGCTTTTCTCTTTTACCCTTTAAAAGTACGAATTTCGAAAAATTCCTTCAATTTGCATTTTCAGGGAATTACTTCTTTCTTTGTAATAATTAATTCTTTCTTTGACCCCAAGAATAAGGACAGACACAGTTTATAGAAAACTAAATTTTATTTTAGTTTTTTCGTTTGTATTTTTTTGTCTGTAATCAATTTTTGATTTGAACTGGGATATTGTCCTGGCTCATGACCATTTTGAATATATATTTAATAGAATGCAAATTTATTTACAAATGGCATGGTGACATTTCGGCAAGTGAGTTGTTCTTCTCGTTCGTTTGTGAGAATCATTTCCTTATAGAGGCCGGGTTTGATGTTGAAAAGTCGCTGCGAAGCCACTTGAAAAGACTTTTGACATGGTCGCAATCATGATCGTGGTAGTCTGCAGCCAAGTAATAAATGTCACCATGCCATTTGTAAGTAAATTTGCATTCTATTAAATGTAGATGCAAAATGGTCTTGATCCAGGACAATATCCCAGTTCAAATCAAAATAAATTTTATTTTGAAACTCATACATACGCATATTCATATGAGTGTCTGTCAAATTTGTGAATTCAATTAATAGACTCAATTACTGCTTTATCAAATTTTAGTGTTTCCATTTTACAATTGTGATTGCTATTTTTGGGGTAATACATTTTCTGTGTGCGCTGCTATTATTTTTACCGCAACTTTATATTGTTTTTTTACTTTTCTTAATTTTTTAATCATTTTTAAATTTTTTACCTATTTTTTGTTATAAAGGAATTGTTTTTTTTAAAAATTAATAATCCAGCAATGTCAATTTTGTTAATGACTTGCCATCATGACAACTACTGCTATTTATATGGAGCTTTTTTGTCATGTCTGCTTGTGTTTGGCATACCTTTGATAAGAAAATAAATATAAAAATAAATAATGCACTCAAGTTATTTTTGAAATAACAAAATTCTACTGGAAAAGCCGAAAATGTCAAAAGTCATCGTATTTATGAAACGTCTCATCTTTCGAATGGAATGGGATACTTTTCCATGTATTCATTAACTCCTACCTAAATTGTAGATTTCGTGAAAACTTGGCTACTTTTAAAAAATTAAATTTGTCACTAACTTTTAGATGCCATAGAAAAAAATGGAGCACCATTGGAAGGTTTTTCGAACTGAAAAAAATAATCATTTTTTAATTGTTTTTAGCTGTTTTAACCTGCGTTGCACGGGTTCATTGTTTCCTATACCCCTACTGTACGCTCTTGAAGATAAGATGATAATTTTAAAATATATATAGTACCACGCTCCTTTGTCCTATCAAGACCTAGTATAGCCAGGAACCAGCCTCTGTCCACTGGTTAGTTACAGTAAAATTTTCAGGCGAATCGGTCCACCGGTTTGGCGTCCTATACGGAACATACAGACAAACAGACACACTTTGATTTTTTTATATATATATCTAGATATGAAGCCAAATTAATTTTTTAATTAGATTAATTAAATTTTAATTGAATTAATTAATAATTAATTATTTAAAAAAAAAAACTTGTTTTAATATTTTTAAATAAATAGAATTCCTTAATATTTAATTTAAATTAATTTATTTTTTATAGAATTAATTAATTTTTAATATAATTAATTAATTTTGCAAATGTATAAAAACAATTAGAAAGAAAGTGGAAAACATGTTGAAAACGCCAAAGATTTGTTGTTTGTTGTTTCCTGGAGAAATTGGTAGGTGTTACGCTGTGAGTCAGAAAATATTACCAGGGACGTGGGAATATTTTCTCACAAAAATTGTTCACCGAAAATAGGAAATAAAAGAAAAAACACCAAGGAATTAGAATTTTGAATTGAAAGTTTTCTTCCTTTATTGGAATTTGAACAATTTTTAGCAGGAGTCTTACCAAGATAAACAGGCTGTGTTGAGCTTCGGATAACAAGTGAAGTTTTATTTTACAATGTTGTAGGAAGAAAGTGAAAGGAGAGAGTACATAGGACGGATTGTAGCCATATTTAGAACTAGAGAATAACGAACACAATCAAAACTATTAGAACTTGCGCATGTGTGGACGCTACACAGCCAAGCTGTGACAAAGTTTCGGCGGGAGAATATTAGGGTGGCCTGCGGTTATGGACCACGAATATTTGGCATTAACATCACCGCCCGCCTTGCAGTGCCGCTGCAATGAAAGTCGCTACAAAGTCTCGTCGTACATACTTGCTCCTGTCGTACAAAGAAATCTGTATTACATGGTATGTTACAAATTAGGAAGCAATATGAATACAAGAAAGAATATGAATGAATAATAGAAATTAGGAAAGGAATGAATGAAATTAATTAATAACTTAAAGTAAATAAATTCATGAAGATCCAAAGGTATGGTTCAAACCCCAACGGATGTACGAAAGGAACTTCGCTATGGAATTCGTATGTTGGAGTATGAAAACGAACTTTGGAACGAACTGGATGTAGCTGAAAAAGAAAGTTTGTGTTTTGTTTGTGGAATGAGAATACGATAGTGCATTTTGTAGCAATTCAATTTATTAATTCATTACTGTTATAACGTTGGAAGGAAATTAGTGTTCGGACGAAATAACGACGAGTTTAGTGATGGGCCGCGTGATGGTACCCTTCTGAGTTATCACATCAGCAACCCGAACACGGTGATCGGTACCGAAATACGTCTTGGATATTCTGCCAAGACGCCAAGAATTTGGTGGAAGATTGTCGTCCTTCACGACTACCAGTGTGTTTTTTTCTATATTCTTTTCGGAAGTTTGCCACTTGACACGCTTTTGAAGCTCACGCAGATACTCGTTTTTCCATCGGGTACAAAAACTCTGATGAATCACCTTAAGTCTCTGCCATCTGTTAAGAATGGAGGCAGGACTTTCCTCCACACGAGGATCTACTGGCGTAAGTATTGGAGACCCGATTAAGAAATGTCCCGGAGTCAGGGCCGAAAAGTCTGTCGGCTCCTGAGAAATAGGTGATAGAGGACGTGAATTAAGGCAAGCTTCAATTCGCGTCAAGAGCGTGGAAAATTCCTCGAATGTGAATTTAAAGGAACTAGCAAATTTACGGAAATGGGTTTTGAAGCTTTTTACTCCAGCTTCCCATAGACCACCCATATGGGGCGCCCCTGGCGGAATGAAATGCCAGCTTACGTTGGAATGTGAATAATTGGCAGTTACAGCAGCGTGTGAGGTCTGAAGGAACTCTCTCGCTAGAATTTTCGATGCCCCGACGAAAGTTGTACCATTATCGGAATATAAATGTAATGGGCATCCTCGTCGAGAGACGAACCGATTGAAAGCTGCCAGGAATGTGGATGTGGATAAGTCGGAAGTCGCTTCTAGGTGTATCGCTTTTGTTGAAAAGCATACGAAAACGCAGACGTAACCCTTCGTTAGACGACAGGCTCGTCCGCTATAGCTTTTGATGTCAAAAGGTCCCGCAAAATCCAATCCAGTACGAGTGAATGGACGCGAGAACTCTGTTCTCTCAGGAGGAAGAGCAGCCATGAGCTGCTTCTGACAACGCTTCTTGTATAGAATACATGTCTTACATTTATTGATTGTCGTCTTTACTAGGTTCTTGACTTTCGGAATCCAGTACTGAGATCGTACCATCCGAAGAACAAGTTGGTTGCCACCGTGAATTGTGATTTGGTGAATGAAGTGAATCAAGAGCCTGGAGTACTGACAATTATATGGCAGTATTATCGGGCGCCTCTCACTGTACGAGAGGCCTGGAGATGATTCGAGACGACCACACGAGCGAATTAGACCATCGGAGTCCAAGAAAGGATTTAAGTTGGAGATGGGACTGGATGGAGGGATCGGACTTTTGGATGACAATACGTTGTACTCGTTAGGAAAATAGGCCTTTTGACTCATCGAAATTAATCCATCTCTGACCATAGTAAGTTCAGCACTCGTGATCAAAGTGGATTCTTTAGAGAAGTTGGAACGGTATCTAGGATGTGTACGATAGAAAAATCGATACACATAAGCGACCACCCGAAGCGCTCTAGGAAATGAAGAAAATCGTTCAAGAATGTCCTCAAAGTTCCGGAAGTAGGAAAAATGAGATTTTATGGACTTACGTTCCAAATCAGTCTCGGAAATTGTAGCAAGACTGGAATCAGGCCAACGATCAGCTGGTTCTTGGAGCCATGAAGGCCCAAACCACCAGAAATCGTTTCTGACTATATCCTGAGGTAGAAGTCCGCGACTAGCGAGATCTGCAGGATTAGTTTCGGATGGAACATGTCGCCACTTCGAAGGATCAATCATCTGAACGATACTAGACACTCTGTTGGCTACGAAAGTCATCCAACGGCACGGAGGTTTGGACAGCCAGGAAAGGACAATGGTGGAATCAGTCCAGCAGAAAAGAGAATATTTCGAAATATCCAACATTGGAAGCAAGGTATCTATCATCTCTGCTAAAAGAACCGCCCCACATAATTCCAACCTCGGAATGGATAGTGTCTTTATAGGTGCAACCCTTGTTTTGGAATATACCAGATGAGTGGAAACGGAACTACCTATAGCTATTCGTACGTATAAAGCAGCTGCGTATGCTTTCTCTGAAGCATCGCAGAAACCATGGAATTGAATATCGGAACTTGGAACATAGTTGATCCACCTGGGAATCTGAACGTTGTCAAGAGTGGAATAATCGGATTGGAACGTCTTCCATTGTGAAAGAGTGTCAGGACTTAAGACTTCATCCCAACCCGTGCCTTCAGACCATATCTTCTGCATGAGAACTTTGGCCACGACGATACATGGCGACAGCCAACCTGCAGGATCAAAAAGTTTCGAAATTTGGGAGAGAACTTCCCTTTTTGTATTTTTGCAGAAGTCTGGGAAGGGCTTTGTAGTGAAATAAAATGAATCGGAACGAGCATTCCAACGAATTCCTAGCGTTTTTGCTGTGCTACTGTCATCGAAATTCAAGAAATCTTCACACAGCAAATGATCGGATGGAAGATCCGCTAGGATATCCTTTGAATTTGCTGTCCATTTTCTCAATGAGAAACCAGCTGATTCAAGAGCGGATTTTAGCTCATTTTTTGCGTGAATTGCCATAGGAATTGAATGTGCACCAGCAAGTGCATCGTCCACATACATGGAGTTGCGCAGGATTTTACTGGCAATTGGATGGCTGGACTGAACATCATCAGCTAGTTGGAGCAAAGTACGAATAGCTAGGTACGGAGCACAATTGACCCCAAAGGTCACTGTCTTCAACTCGAAATCTTGAACATTCTCATCTGGGCGGTTGCGGAATAGAATTCTTTGAAATGGAGTATGATCGGAATGAACCAATATTTGCCGATACATCTTCTGGATGTCGGCGTTAAACACGAATCGAAAGAACCTCCATTTCAGAATCAGAACCGTTAAGTCATTTTGAAGAACAGGGCCAGTATGCAAAATGTCGTTAAGACTTAACCCGTTGGAGGTCGCAGAAGAAGCGTTGAAGACCACTCGAACTTTAGTGGTCGTACTCTCCGGTTTTATAACTGCATGGTGTGGCAAGTAATAATGAAGAGGATTTTTGCTAAAACTCGGAGGCTGGACTGAGGACATATGCTTCAACTGAACGTATTCTTGAACAACTTGATCATACTCTCTCTTGAAATCAGGATTTCGCAAAAGGCGAACTTCATTTCGAAGGAATTGCGCCATTGCACTTATCCTGGATTGACCTATTTGAAGATCGTTAGGATATCCTTCTTTGAAGGGAAGATGAACAATGTATTTTCCATCTTCGTTCCTCCTCGTAGTCGCAACGAACAACTCCTCACAGAATTTATCCGAAGCCGACGTAAAGTTCTTCCTTGGAAGATTCTCCACCTCCCAAAATCGAGAAATCTCTTTATCCAAAGAGATTTCGCAGAAATTCGAAACAACTGTGGACCGTGGGGATGAGGAACGAAGTGAAATCGGACCCGTCAGAATCCATCCGAAAATTGTTTCTTGGGCCATCAGTGAACCGCAAACCTCGCGTCTTACACCAGATAGCATTATCGATGGTAGAAAGTCCCCGCCGATAAGAATATCTATCTTCGAACTAGTGTAGAATTGCGGGTCTGCCAATTGAATTTGCGGAAGGCTTGAAAAGGAGTCAGCAGACACGGTGTGCGATGGAAGATTGCCCGACAAATGAGGTACCACAAGCGCATCGACTGAATAGGAAATATTCGGATCAAATCGTGAGCCAAGCGCGAACGTGCACTCTTTCTGAACTACTGCAGACACGGAATTGTTCAGGCCGGAAATTCGGGCACTCGTGCGATTAAAAGGAAGCTTCAAAACATTGAACAATCTCTCCGAAATAAAAGTTCCTTCTGAACCTGAGTCAAGAAGCGCACGGGCCTGATAAGTTACACCTAGGTGCAACACATTCACCAGTGCCGTCCCTAGCAGAACACCCCGAGAATTGGTCGAAAAACACGTCTGAATAACTCCAGCCCCTGAACTAGTGGACTGTATTGGATTGGAAGAGAAAGGAGCGGAATTAGGATTTAGAGAAGAATTGGTATTTGATGATCGCACCGGCAAATTATTGCGACGGGAATCTTCAGAACCTCTATGCAGCAGAGTGTGGTGCGGCTTGTTGCAGTCGAAACAGCGATGGCTGGGACACCCCTTAACGCCATGAGTCTTTGAGAAACAATTTAAACAATTTGAACAAAGGAAAACAAATAGGGGATCCCAACTTTTGACATCAATATCGTACAACTGTAATGCTGAGATACACGAATTGATATCCCGCTGCAATTGCTTAATAGCTTGCCCGGATTCGGAGGAAATGGAGCTAAGACTAAAAAGAACCTTTAACTGACCATTAACTAAGATTCTCCTATTTTCATAACGATCGCAAAGGTTTTTCCACGCCAACTGAAAACCTTGATTTGTCAAAGGACTCATCTTGACTATGTCGCGTGCTTCACCCTGGGTCTTCTGGGCTAAATGGAATAAGCGTTCAACTGGACTGAGGCGAGAATTGTTTATGTAAACCGCAGTAAACATATCCCTAAATGTGGGCCATGACATGTAATCGCCTTTGAAAATCTCGGTATCACACGGCGGAAGATTGAAAGAATAGCTGGAATGACTATCAGAAGACTCAGGCTGAGAAGCAGGGACGGGGCGATGGGCAGGAGACTCTTTCTGTACCACTCTATTTGTAAAGTCTTCCGAAAGCTGGGTCAGCTTGGCCAGACAACTGCAGTACGTAACGTATGTACTCTTGTACTTGGCACGAAGTGTTTCCAGCTCTGAAGCTTCTCCCCCTTCCCCGTCCACCTCCTCCTCACCATCGTCTTCTTCACTATCCCGCTCATGCAGATATTTGTCGAATGAAGACTTAATTCCTAACCAGATGGACTTTAACTCCTCCTGATGAACATGTATAAAATGAGAGGAAGATAGCGGAACTTTGTTATCGCTGATGTCTGCATTAAATTCAACGAGACGATCAGCTAGACGAATGAACGAATCCAAAGACATTTTGTGCGAAAGAATGTGAAAAATCTGACGGAAATTGAAGAAATTAGGAAAAAAAACCTAATAATGAGACGAAAAAACTGACCACGTGTGAGCTGGAAAACGATGTATTAATATTTAATACAGGTGGAATAACTGGAATCTGAACTAGATTTCAATAGAATAGATTTTATCTATCAGACAAAATACTTATGTATTAAAAAATCAACCCTAAATATCAGAAAAACGTTCAAATATCAGAAAAATAGTTCTAAAAGATAGAACGTAGGGTGCAAAAAAATGCAGAAAGTGTTCCCCAAGATCAAGAAATACTCACGAAAGGACAATTTGCGCGAAAAAGAAAGGAAAGTAACAAAAAAAATGTTTTTTTTTACAATTGTTCTAATATGGCGACTATAACGGACTGTAGGGTGCAAATCCAATTTTGTCGCTAAATGAAAACAAAAATATCCGTGAAACGAAAAACCAGCTTTTTTTTCCAAAAAATCGGAAGAAAAATGAGAAAACCAGTTTAAAATATCTGAATATCGGCTTGTACCGAGTGTAGGGTACACTACAGGTCGAGTTGGAGTACTACCGAGATAACCCCGAATATATTTCCACTATCTGAACAAATAGCGTAAATATGTTACCAACCGCTTGAGTCGCGACTCGACCGGACTGTAGGGGTACCTGTTAAGAGAATTAAAGAGCGACCTGGCTTACTCTTAAAACTCTCTTAATAAGCCACACTCTTATAGCGACGTCACGACTGGAGCGGAATGATGTGGAGCAATGTAGGTAGGCAATGAATGTTTGTATGTATGTATGTATGTTAGTACTCATGCAAATATATGTTAATACGTATGTGGATGGCTGTGAATGCTTGGTGGATAATAATAATGTATGTCGTATGTGTGCGATTGTACGAAAAAAAGGGAATAGAGCAATCTCTTTACGATGCACCACCAACGCGACAGCAAGAAGAAGAATAAATAAAAGAAAAAAACACACTGTTTCGCGACCGAACAAGAAAAATGAAAACGATATAATTTGGTTAAAAAATTCCAAAATTACCGAGAACTAATGAGAATATTAATCTTCTTTTTCACGAAACTAATGGTTAAACAATAGAACGAAAATCTCCACCAATTTCACACCGATCACCATATAAAAAATACCCGAATAACTTTCTAGAACACTGTGCAGGTATTTTTGAATTTGGAAAAATTGCAATTTGCCGTCGGCAAAACACACATGAACTTATCGGACTTTGACCGCTACAGAAGGTAGCTCGTATAAATGCACTATCGTTTCACTTTTTAGAAATAAACAAAACACAAACTGACCTTGTATTTCCGTGGATGATTTAGATGAAGGATGAAATGGAATTGATGGATTGGAGCTTTGAAGAATCCTCACAGCTGTAGCACAAATCCGGTTCGAATAGGACCAAAATGAAAACGCCAAAGATTTGTTGTTTGTTGTTTCCTGGAGAAATTGGTAGGTGTTACGCTGTGAGTCAGAAAATATTACCAGGGACGTGGGAATATTTTCTCACAAAAATTGTTCACCGAAAATAGGAAATAAAAGAAAAAACACCAAGGAATTAGAATTTTGAATTGAAAGTTTTCTTCCTTTATTGGAATTTGAACAATTTTTAGCAGGAGTCTTACCAAGATAAACAGGCTGTGTTGAGCTTCGGATAACAAGTGAAGTTTTATTTTACAATGTTGTAGGAAGAAAGTGAAAGGAGAGAGTACATAGGACGGATTGTAGCCATATTTAGAACTAGAGAATAACGAACACAATCAAAACTATTAGAACTTGCGCATGTGTGGACGCTACACAGCCAAGCTGTGACAAAGTTTCGGCGGGAGAATATTAGGGTGGCCTGCGGTTATGGACCACGAATATTTGGCATTAACACATGTCTTACTAGATTTAATTAATTAATTGTTTAATTGGAATAATTAAATTTTATTATATAAATGACTTGTTCAATTTGAGTGATTAATTTTTAATTGAATTAATTATTTTTTTAATTGGAATAAATAATTTTAAATTGGATTAATTATTCATTAATTATTTTTTAGAAACAAAGTAGAAAACTTGTTTTAATATTTTTAAATAAATATAATTCATTAATTTTTAATTTTAATAAATTAATTGAATTGATATATTTTTTTAATTGGTATCATTATTTTTTTATAGAATTAATTAATTTTTAATAGAATTGATTAATTTTTTATTTGGTTAAAAACAATTAGAAACAATGTAGAAAACATGTCTTACTAGATTTAATTAATAAAATTAATTAATTAATTAATTAATCAATTTGATTGATTAATTTTTAATTGAATTCATTTTTTTAATTTGAATAAATCATTTTTAATTGGATTAATTACTTCATCAAATTAATTATTTTTAAAAAACAAAGTAGAAAACATGTTTTAACATTTTTAAATAAATAGAATTCCTTAATTTTTAATTTGAATTTTTCTAATTGGAGTAATAAATTTTTACACACTTTGATTTTTTTTATATATCTAGATATGAAGCCAAATTAATTGTTTTAATTAAATTAATTAATTTTTAATTGAATTAATTAATTTTTTAATTAATAATTAATTATTTTTTATTAGATAAATTAATTTTTTAATATCAATTATTAAATTTTAATTGGAATAATATTTTTTGTAATTCGATTAATTAATTATTTTTTTAAATAGCTAATGTTTTAATTCGATTAATCAATTTTTAACCGAATTAATTATAGATTTGAACTAGGATATTGTCCTGGCTCAGGACCAACAAACTACAAAACGAAAAAAACTAAAATGAAATAATTATTTTTAATTTTTTAATAGAATTAATTAAACTTTAATTGGATTAATAATTTTTTAATTATATTAATTAATTTTTTTAATTGGATTATTTTTGTTTTAATTGGATTAAATAGTTTTCAATTGGAATATTTACTCTTTTTAATGGGAATGGGAATTAATTCTCTATTTGAATTAATTATTTTTTAGAAACAAAGTAGATAATATATTGTAATAGATTTAATTACGGGAATTAATTTTTTTTTAATTTGAATAATTAATTTTGAAATCAATATTTTTTAATAGAATTTATTCTTTTTTAAATAGAATAAATGGAATTGGTTCAATCAATTTTTTATCGAATTAATTATTTTTTACATGCATTAATATTTTTTAATCTGATTGATTAATTTCTTAATTAATTTTGTAATTTGAATAATTAATTTTTAACTGGATTAATTATTGTTCAATTGGAGTAATTACACCATTTAATTGGATGAATTAATTCTTTATTTGAATTAATTAGTTTTTAGAAACAAAATAGAAGTTATGTTGTAATTGATTTTATTGCTGGAATTAATTAATTTTTAAGTCAATAATTGCTACCTAATTTTTTAATTGGAATAATTATTTTTTAATCGAATTAATTAATTTTTTAATTGGATTAATTAATTTTCAATTGGAATAATTACTCTTTTTCAATTAATTCTTTATTTGAATTAATTATTTTTTTTTGGGAAACAAAGTAGAAAGCATGTTCTAATAGATTTAATTAGGCGAATTAATTTATTTTTTAATTGGAATAATTAATTTTTAATTGTATTAATTATTACTCAATTGGAATAACTATTTTTTTTATTGGATTGAATTAATTGTTTAATTATTTTTTAGAAACTCAATGGAAAACATGTTTTAATAGATACAATTATTTTTAATTCAGTTTATTTTGTTAAAAGTGTGCATATTTTGAAGTCTGAAGGTGGTAGCTCCGAATCACTATTGTAATTTAAAAGGATCAATTTATTCCCAGTGAAATTTATGTTCAGCGCCTTTTAGATAAATGTTGTGTATATTCGTACATAGCTTTGACATACATGGCATGACATTATTGAATAAAGGCTTTTAACTTGCTATACAATGCTATAATCTATTGACTTCATGTTTTGCAATTCATTGTACGTTCTAATGGAAAATGTCTGCATTTAACCTCCCCACTAAATCACGTTCCTGGTGAATGTAGTTGAACTGTAGAATAGTTCCCTCATGTTTTCCAATTTGCTCGAATGCCGAATACCTAATTACCCCTATTACTTGTGACCTAAATAGGTTAGTTTTGGCAATTCTCTCTGCTGCGTTGCGCTGCTCTTATCCGATATTCCGATGAAGTGAGCTGTAGACATTATTTCACTTGATATGCAAATAAACATTTGTTTGGGGTGGGACGGATAATATTATCTTCCAGTTGTGTCTGTCCTTTTAATTGTGTCACACAATATCATCGAGAATATATGTATTCGGATCTGATGTGACTACATACATACATACTTATCCATTCATGGCATTCATATTTTATTCATTGTAAATTGTCAGAAACCACCACCAACCAACCGACCAACCACCCTGTTGGACAATTGTGAATTGTGAATTTTGCATAATTGCATCATATTTTTGCAATTCATTGTAAAGTTTTGACAGAGTGACATGAAATTAATTGCATTCTCTCTATCTGTGTTGTTTTACAACAACAGCAGCAGAAAGTTGCGGAAGTTGCATATGGTGCGCACTAGAGATAAAGTTGAAAACTATGGATTTTTCGCGAATGTGTATCACTTAGATCAGGGGGATCGGGAAGTAGATGAAAGACATAAGAAAGGAATTGACATATCACTTCTTTATACATTTTACTACCAGGGGGTACCCTTGAGTAGACACACTTTGATATGGCATGTCTTCAAATCTCGTGAATATCACTCATACGCACAATGGTACGAATTAGATTTATTTTGAAATGATTCTGTTACTTTTTGTTCCGTTTGGACCGGTTCTATGAAATTTCACACAAGCAGAGGCAAGATGTTTTCGAGAGTACAGGACGATTTTTGGTGATTTTTGCGATTCCTCAAATCCCACAATTCCTCAAATGAGGGAAAATAAATCCCAAAAAAGTTTTTTTTTGAAAAATTATCGGCAAACCTTCATTTCGATCATGGAAAGGAAGAACATTTTTTGACGAGTTAATTGAATTATTTTTTATTTGTATTGATTATTTTTTTAATTGGATGGAATTAATTATTTAATTGAATAAAAAAGTTTTTTTTTTTGAAAAACTTCCCACATTTCGATCATGGAAAGGAAGAAAATTTTTTGACGAGTTAATTGAATTATTTTTTATTTGTAGTAATTATTTTTTTAATTGGATGGAATTAATTATTTAATTGAATAAAAAAGTTTTTTTTAAAAATTTCCCACATTTCGATCATGGAAAGGAAGAAAATTTTTTGACGAGTTCTTCGCACACAGGATACGATATACGTATATATGGACAAAGTGTGTATAGTTGAGTGTGGATCTACATGTTTGCATTACCAAACAAGAAGAAAAAATTTAATCAATTAATTGAATTGATAATTTTTTTAATTGGATTAATTAATTTTTTTATAGAATTAATTATTTTTTTAACAGAATTAATTAATTTATCAATTGTATAAACACAATTAGAAACTAAGTGGAAATCATGTCTTACTAGATTTAATTAATATAATTAATTAATTGTTTAATTGGAATAATTAATTTTTATTCTATTAATAACTTGTTCAATTTGATTGATTAATTTTTAATTGAATTAATTATTTTTTAATTGGAATAAATAATTTTTAATCGTATTAATTATTTAATCGAATTAATTATTTTTTAGGAACAAAGTAGAAAACATGTTTTAATATTTTTAAATAAATAGAATTCCTTAATTTTTAATTTGAATTAATTAATTGAATTGATATAAAGAGTGATTTTTTTGAGGTTAGTATTTTCATGCATTAGTATTTGACATATCACGTGGGATTTCAGACATGGTGTCAAAGAGAAAGATGCTCAGTATGCTTTGACATTTCATCATGAATAGACTTACTAACGAGCAACGCTTGCAAATCATTGAATTTTATTATCAAAATGCGTGCTCTGTTAAGAAAGTTCATCGCACGCTTCCATTTTATTGTCAGTTTAATCTACCCACTGAAGCGGCTATTCGGGCTATTGTGACTAAATTTCGCACCAAATTTACATTGTTGGACATTAAACCACCAAGACGCTTACGTAGAGTACGAACTGAAGAAAATATCGCAGCTGTATCGGCCAATGTTAATGATGACCATCAATTATCGATTCGTCGCCGTTCGCAGCAATTGGGCCTCTGTTACTCAAAAACGTGGAAATGCCAAAATTGGACTAAGCGGATGGACCACTTGAGGCGCAGCCGCGGTCAACATTTAAATGAAATTATCTTCAAAAAGTAAATGTCATGGACCAATCTAACGTTTCAAATAAAGAACCGATGAGATTTTGCAAATTTTATGCGTTTTTTTTTTTTTAAAAAAGTTATCAAGTCTTAAAAAATCACCCTTTATATATTTAATTGGAATCAATAATTATTTATAGAATTAATTAATTTTTTAATAGAATTGATTAAGTTTTTAATTGGTTAAAAACAATTAGAAACAAAGTAGAAAACATGTCTTACTAGATTTAATTAATAGAATTAATTAGTTCTTAATTGGAATAATGAATTTTTATTATAAAGGGTGATTTTTTAAGAGCTTGATAACTTTTTTTTTAAAAAAAACGCATAAAATTTGCAAAATCTCATCGGTTCTTTATTTGAAACGTTAGATTGGTCCATGACATTTACTTTTTGAAGATAATTTCATTTAAATGTTGACCGCGGCTGCGTCTTAGGTGGTCCATCCGCTTAGTCCAATTTTGGCATTTCCACGTTTTTGAGTAACAGAGACCCAATTGGTGCGAACGGCGACGAATCGAAAATTGGTGGTCATCATTAACACTGGCCGATACAGCTGCGATATTTTCTTCAGTTCGCACTCTACATAAGCGTGTTGGTGGTTTAATGTCCAACAATGAAAATTTGGTGCGAAATTTAGTCACAATAGCCCGAATAGCCGCTTCAGTGGGTCGATTAAACTGACCATAAAATGGAAGCGCGCAATGAACTTTCTTAACAGAGCACGCATTTTGATAATAAAATTCAATAATTTGCAAGCGTTGTTCATTTGTAAGGCGATTCATGATGAAATGTCAAAGCATACTGAGCATCTTTCTCTTTGACACCATGTCTGAAATCCCACGTGATCTGTCAAATACTAATGCATGAAAATCCTAACCTCAAAAAAATCACTCTTTATTAACAACTTGTTTGTATTTTTTTGAATTAATTATTTTCTAATTGGAATAAATAATTTTTAATCGGATTAATTATTTAATAGAATTAATTATTTTTTAGAAGCAAAGTAGAAAACTTGTTTTAATATTTTTAAATAAATAGAATTGCTTAATTTTTAATTTGAATTACTTAATTGAATTGATATATATTTTTTAATTGGAATCAATACTTTTTTCAATTGGATAAAAACAATTAGAAACAATGTAGAAAACATGTCTTACTAGTTTTAATTAATATAATTAATTAATTTTTAATTGGAATAATTAATTTTTATTATATTAATAACTTGTTCAATTTGAGTGATTACTTTTTAATTGAATTAATTATTTTCTAATTGGAATAAATAATTTTTAATCGGATTAATTATTTTTTAGAAACAAAGTAGAAAACTGGTTTTAATATTTTTAAATAAATAGAATTCCTTAATTTTTAATTTGAATTAATTAATTGAATTGATTATATATTTTAATTGGAATCAATTAATTAATTTTTAATAGCATTGATTAATTTTTCAATTGGATAAAAACAAGTAGAAACAAACGTAAACAGAAAACATGTCTTACTAGATTTAATTAATAGAATTAATTAATTTTTAATTGGAATAATTAATTAATTAATTTAATTAATTTTTATTATATTAATAACGTGTTCAATTTGATTGATTAATTTTTAATTTAATAAAATTAAATAATTTAAATTTAAATAATTTTTAATTGGCCTAATTATTTAATCGAATTAATTATTTTTTAGGAACAAAGTAGAAAACATGTTTTAATATTTTTAAATAAATAGAATTCCTTAATTTTTAATTTGAATTAATTAATTTTTTTATAGAATTGATTAATTTTTTAATGGAATTAATTAATTTTGCAATTGTATAAAAACAATGTAGAAAACATGTCTTACTAGTTTTAATTAATATAATTAATTAATTTTTAATTGGAATAATTCATTTTTATTATATTAATAATGTTTTGACGGGTTAGAGGGATACAATTCTCGCTTGAGACCAAATCCCTTCTTGGAATAAAAACACTTATAGTTCTTTTTAACGTTATAATAAATTAGGGTTTATTTATGTGTATTGTTGTTGTGTTTGCGTAATGGGTAGTTCAACTATTTTTGTATGATAATACACGTAGGGTAATGCACATTTGTTGTTGGGATGTATTCTTGATATTCAAGTATGTATGGTTGTATGTAGGTTGTGTATGCTGGATGTGGGTGAAGGAATAGTGTCGCGGCGCTACTTCTGTTCTTCGCTTTGGGTTGACGACTGACTCCAAGCACGCATAGAGAGAATGAGAGAACCAAGTCGATCTTGCACTCGCATCGCATATTAAGAGGGATAACAAGTAGATAAAGGATGTCACCCAGCAAACATTTTGTGTTCGCATGAACAAATAACTTGTTCAATTTGAGTGATTAATTTTTAATTGGAATAAATAATTTTTTATTGGATTAATTATTTAAACAAATTAATTATTTTTTAAAAACACAGTAGAAAACATGTTTTAATTTTTTAAATAAATAGAATTACTAAATTTTTAATTTGAATTTTTCTAATTAGAATAATACATTTTTAATTGGATTAATTATTTTTCAAATGGAATAATTACTTTTTTAATTGGATTTAAATAAACAGTTTTTAATTGAATTAATTGATGTTTTGGAAAAATAGAACAGAATAAAAAATTATCCCCACACGTGTATACACGTATATGGACAAAGTGTACCAAACAAAAAAATCCCTCGTAAGAAGAAAAAAACTTGATCAATTAATATTAATATATTAAAAATAAATAAAAACACCTAAAATTCTTCCATAAGGTTTATGTGACTTATTTTAGCTTAAAATTCTATAAATTATTTTATGATAGTAATTTGAATTGGACACAATGCAAGGACGAACAAAATGGTGTCATTCAATGACACAAAGGAAAACACAATAGCAAGGTTTTATTAACTTGGCCAGCCCTTTCAGCAAAATCTTCAGGCCATTGCTAGCCATTAGCAACTCACACATGAATAGAATCAATTGGCCTTTACCATTCCTTCCCAAAGTTTTATTGTTATTTATTTTATTGTCAAAATTGAATTATTTATTTCTTTTCCATTCGCATCAATTTCGCTGAAAAAAAAATACTACTTTCAATGTTCTCATTTTCCCCCGAAAATGTGTTCTTTTAATGATTCTTGTTCAATGTTCTTGGCTTGAGATATTTTATAACGAGCATGAATCCTTTCACATGTTATACTCTTATAATGATGTTATATGGCCAAAAGTTTACCCGTAAAATTACACGTTTTTTCTTTTCTTTGTTGCTTGCTTAACAAACGATAGCTGACAAAAAATGAAAAAAAGAGCGACAAACTTTACCAATAATACGCAAACATACGCGCAGAGCGTACACAATGTGAAACTTGTAATAATAACGTCGACCGTAGCAACCAACCAACTACAGCCGGCCAGAATAATAATGGCTCATAAGTTACAGACCGACCAGAAGCGAAGAAGAACTTTTGCTGCCAACCACCGTCATTAATACCACAAATAACGAGGAATCTCCTTTGAACTATAGATAGCTGGAAATATGCTGTGGCGGCCGGCTGGTGGCTATACAGTCTGTTGCCGCAGGAAGAGAAACTATTGCGAATATTCGGATAGATATGGTGCCGCTCTCTTCCTCGGAAGGTGTTAAGTAGTGCCGTTTTTTAATGTAGGTACAGTTTTAAATTAAACAAGTAAAAACGGCGTTAAGTTCGGCCGGTCCGAACTTTATATACCATCCACCTTGGATTGCATTCCACAAGGCTGTCGATTTTCGTAGAAGTCCAGTAATATTACAGGAAAATATATATTTTTTAATATAGCCAAACCAAATAGAAATATTGAAAAAATAATTTTATAAATAAATATTATATTTTTATTATTTCAAGTCACGCTTATAAGACAAGGCTACAAATGCGTTTCAACTATATATCTCGAAATAATACTTCAAGTCAATTCAAAAAATAAATGTTTTTATATTTATATTTTGCAAAAAAGCTTAAATATCATAAATATTGGTAGGTAGTGGGTGCTACAGTTGGTTGTATTTCCATTCTATTTAAATTTCAAAAGTACAAATTTTGAAAATCCATTATCTAGCTGTAATCGTTTAGTTGGTACTATTTTTATCCCCCTGTACCCATTGTATGCCTTGAAAGTACGAATTTTTTCGAGCCTATGCAGTCAGAGGAATGTATACTCCGAATTGCATGACTCCAGCTGCGGTCATTTGGACGGTACTATTTTTATCCCCTTTTTTCATTTGAACCCCGAAAAAGTACGATTTTCGGAAAATCCGTTTATTTTACGTGTCTACGCATTCAGAGAAATCTCTACGCCGAATTTCATTATTCTAGGTGCAGCCGTTTGGTTGGTACCATTTTTATCCCTTTATTCCCATTTTAGCCCTTTACAGTACGAATTTTGAAAAACTATGTTTATATTATGTCATATGGTCAATTAGAGGAATGTACACACCGAATTTCATGCATCTAGCTGTGGTCGTTTAATATATACCATTTTTATCCCTTTTTGCCCCATTTCTCCCCCTACGAAAAAAAAAATCAGTTTATGGTGCACGTTTTTGTTATAGGGGGAATGCGCATACCCAATGTCAAGTAACTATAGAGTGATTTTTTTGAGGTTAGGATTTTCATGCATTAGTATTTGACAGATCACGTGGGATTTCAGACATGGTGTCAAAGAGAAAGATGCTCAGTATGCTTTGACATTTCATCATGAATCGTCTTACAAACGAACAACGCTTGCAAATTATTGAATTTTATTATCAAAATGCGTGCTCTGTTAAGAAAGTTCATTGCGCGCTTCCATTTTATGGTCAGTTTAATCGACCCACTGAAGCGGCTATTCGGGCTATTGTGACTAAATTTCGCACCAAATTTACATTGTTGGACATTAAATCACCAACACGCTTACGTAGAGTGCGAACTGAAGAAAATATCGCAGCTGTATCGGCCAGTGTTAATGATGACCACCAATTTTCGATTCGTCGCCGTTCGCACCAATTGGGTCTCTGTTACTCAAAAACGTGGAAATGCCAAAATTGGACTAAGCGGATGGACCACCTAAGACGCAGCCGCGGTCAACATTTAAATGAAATTATCCCCAAAAAGTAAATGTCATGGACCAATCTAACGTTTCAAATAAAGAACCGATGAGATTTTGCAAATTTTATGCGTTTTTTTTAAAAAAAAAGTTATCAAGCTCTTAAAAAATCACCCTTTACTAGCAGACATATTAAAAAAACATGCTTAAATACTTTAAATATTATGGGTATTTTTAGTCCTTGCGAGGGAAAATTTTTTCCCTCTGGGCCGATTTCGCCCACTTTCAGTTCCAACCGATCTGCAGCCATAAGACACATTTACGGAAAATTTCAACCTCCTAGCTCATTTTGTTCGGAAGCTAGCGTGCTTTCAACAGACAGACGGACATTTCTATATCGTCTTAGAATTTAACCACGACCCAGAATAAAGTATATATATGGGGTCTCCATCCTTAGGTGGAGGGTATAAAAAGAATGGATCTATATATTGCTCGAGTTTTGTTAGCAGTTCGTTAGATTGACGTACATTTTAGATGATAAGACCTAATTCTACTTGGTATTTAATTAATATATTTAATTTTAAATCTCTTTCCCAATTACTCTCTAATAAAATATATCTATTTTTTATATTTTCAGGTAAGTCTTGGATTTCTTAAAATGTATTGTATTTGAAACGTCCAGGTAAGCCAGACATTCAGAATCCGCAAATATTGGCTTAATATGTTCAAACAAAAGTTTTGTTTAAAAGTTTGTTTTAATTATTTTTTTACAGAGTTAATAGGATTAATTAATATTTTAATTGAATTAACTAATTTTCAATAGAATTAATTAGAATAATTAGTTTGTTGAATTGAATTAATAATTTGTTTAACACAATTATTTGATTTGAACTGAGATATTCTCCTGGCTCAAGACCATTTTGCATCCATATTTTATAGAATGGAAATTTATTTACAAATGTCATGGTGACCTTTATTACTTGGCTCCACATTGCCACTAACATGTTTTTTAGTCAGTGAAAGTCTTCCTCAGGCGGCTTCGCTGTGACTTTCAACAACATTCCCGGCCTCTTTAAGCAAATGATTCTCACAAACGAATGAGAAGCACAACTCACTTGCGAATATCCGTTAAAAATCGCACATAAATCACAGTTCAAATTTTGATGACAGACCACAATAAAACATACGAAAATTTTATTAAAAAATTAAAAAGTTTAAATTAATAATTTAATAGAAATAATTATTTTTAGTAGAATTAATTATTTCTTTTAATTGGATTAAATAATTTCTAAACGGCATAAATTATGGTTTTTGATTTGAGTATTTAATTTGTAAATTGAAATTAGTTTTTGTAGTTTGAAAAATAAATGAATTAATTATATTATCTTTAATAGAGAATTAATTATTTTTTAATTAGATTAACTAATTTTTAATGAAGATAATTAATATTTTAATAGAATTAGTAACTTCTTAATTAGATTAGTAATTGTTTTTTTAATTGGATTTATTATTTAAGAGAACTAATTATTTTTTGCTGCATTAATTAATTTTTTTATATAAGATTAATTAATTTGTTAATTGTATTAATTAATTATTCATTTAAATAATTAATTGGATTAAATATTATTATTTTTAATTTTAATAATCAATTAAAAAAGTAATTAATCAAATTAATTATTTTTTTTATTTTAATATTTACTTTTTTATTCTTATTATTTTCGTTTTTTATTGAAATCATTAATTTAAAAAAAAATTAATTTGTATTGCAGTTGTACATTTTTTAATTATATAAACTAATTTTTATAATTGGATTAATTAATCTTTAATTTGATTATTTATTTTTAAAATGGAATAATTGTTTTTAATTGGATTGCATTAATTGCTTAATTGAATGAGTTATTTTTAATTAGATTAGCTATTATTTAATTAAATATTTTTAATTTAAATGCTTATTTTTAATGGTATTACTTATTTTTATTTTGAACATTTATTTTTTAATTGAATTAATTAATAATAATAATAATAATTAGTTTTTATTTGGATTAATTTTAATTTAATTTTTAATTATTTTTTTAATTGGGTTGAATTTAATTGAAATAATTAGTTTTTAGAAAATCTAGAAACATGCTTTAATAGATTTGATTAATGTAATTAATTATTTTTTCTAATTGGAATAATTACATTTTATTTGGATTTTTTTTTTCAATTGGAAAAATTACTTTCTTAATTCGATTGAATTAATTGTTTATTTCAGTTAGTTTTTTAGAAAAAATTTTCAACATCCATTAAGGATTTAATTAATGTAACTAATTATTTTTTAATAGGATTAATTAATTTTTTATTGAATTAGTTATTTTTTCTGGAATAATTAATTTTTAATTGCATAAATTATTTTTCAATTGGAATTTCTTTTTTAATTGCTTTGAATTAATAGTTTATTGCATTATTTTTAACAAGCTTTTTACAAGTAGAAACATGTTTTAACAGATTCAATGCATTTTTCATTGAGCTGGTAAAATTGTGCGTATTTTAAGCCTAAGTGGTGGTAGCTTCGATATATGCGCATTGCTAAAATTTCAGATCAAGGCATTTTCATTGTTCGTCGTTCTCTCACTCATTCAGACATGCTTTCACATAAATACTATTATAATGTGTTACAGCGCTATTTAGATGAAAGTTATAACCTTTATATTAAAAATTATAAATCAAATCAGTTATTTGATTTTTAATTTGATAATTTTATTTTTTTCTTTTAAAATAAAATATCGTAAACAATTGAGCCCATTATAACACCACTTCCAAACTTACATACTCTACAAAAAAGGCGTATAAAACATTACTAATATAATCATTTCGAAGATGAAAATATAACGATAAAAATTTCTAAAACCTCTTGAATATTTGAAAAGTAATTGAAAAATTACCTTCAAAACAAGACAATTGATATTAAAATCAGTCTAGTATTTCAATAGTTACAGACTTGATAACAAATACTTTAATTTCACCATAAGTCGGGAAAAATTATTTTTTTTGTAACACTTTCGAAGAAATCCAAGCTAGAGATGTAAAAAATTGTACCGTTAGTCATGACAAAATTTTGCTTCAATTTACCTAAATTTCAGTTCAGTTTACTCATTGTTAGGTTCACATTTTTATACCCTCCACCTCCAGGATGGAGGTATACTAACTTTGTCATTCCGTTTGTAACACCTTCAAATATCGACCTGATACCCTATAAAGTATATATATTCTTGATCGTCATAAAATTCTTAGACGATCTAGCCATGTCTGTCCGCCTGTTGAAAGCACGCTAGCATCTAAACGAAAGGAGCTAGAACGTTCAAATTTTCCATAAATGCGTCTTATAGTCGTAGATCGGTTGGGATTGAAACGGGGCGAAATCGGCCCAAAGGGATACATTTTCCCTCACAAGGACTAAAAATACCCATAATACTCCCTAATATTTTAGAGTATTTAAGCATATTTTTTCAATATGACTGCTTGTACTTAAAGCTTGTACAGTACCATAAAGTGATTATTTTTTGTAGGGGGTGGAATGGGGCAAAAAAATGGATAAAAATAGTACATATTAAACGACAACAGCTAGAAACACGAATTTCGCTGTGTGCATTCCTCTAATGGAGTAGATACATAATATAAAATAATTTTTTCCAAATTAGTACTTTTAAGGGGTAAAATGGGAAAAGAGGGATAAAAATGGTACCAACCAAAAAGCTGCACCTAGAATAATGAAATTCGGTGTATACATTCTTCTGATTGCGTAGACACGTAAAATAAACGGATTTTTCGAAATTCGTAATTTTTGGGTTAAAATGGAAAAAGGGGATAAAAATAGTACCAACCTAATGACCGCAGCTAGAGTCATGAAATTTGGAGTATACATTCCTTTGACTACGTAGGCATGGAAAAAAAGTTTTTTTTTTCAAAATTAGTACTTTTAAGGGGTAAAATGGGAATAGAGGGATAAAAATGGTACCAACCAAAAGGCTGCGCCTAGAATAATGAAATTCGGTGTATACATTCTTCTGATTGCGTAGACACGTAAATTAAACGGATTATTCGAAATTCGTACTTTTTGGGGTCAAAATGGAAAAAGGGGATAAAATAGTACCACCCAAATGACCGCAGCTAGAGTCATGAAATTCGGAGTATACATTCCTTTGACTACGTAGGCATGGAAAAAAAGGTTTTTTTCAAAATTAGTACTTTTAAGGGGTAAAATGGGAATAGAGGGATAAAAATGGTACCAACCAAAAGGCTGCGCCTAGAATAATGAAATTCGGTGTATACATTCTTCTGATTGCGTAGACACGTAAAATAAACGGATTTTTCGAAATTCGTACTTTTTGGGTTAAAATGGAAAAAGGGGATAAAAATAGTACCAACCTAATGACCGCAGCTAGAGTCATGAAATTTGGAGTATACATTCCTTTGACTACGTAGGTATGGAAAAAAGGTTTTTTCCAAATTCGTACTTTCAAGGATACAATGGGTACAGAGGGATAAAAATAGTACAAACCAAACGGCTACACCTAGAATAATGAAATTCGGTGTATACATTCCTCTGATTGCGTAGACACGTAAAATAAACAGATTTTTCGAAATTCGTACTTCTTGGGGGTAAAATGAAAAAGGGATTACAAATAGTACCAACCAAATAACCACAGCTAGAGTCATGACATTCTGTGTATACATTCCTCCACGGAAAATAAACGGAATTTACGAAATTCGTACTTTCAAGGGATACAATGGTATAGAGGGATAAAAATAGTACTAACTAAACGACTACAGCTAAAATGACGAAATTCTAATTGGGTAGAAACATCAAATAAAGATACTTTTGATAGTCGTACTCTTAAGGGGGTAAAAATGGTACCAACCAAATGGCCGCAGCTGGAATCATGGAATTCTGTGTATACATTCCTCTGACTGCATAGACACGCAAAATAAAAAGTTTATTTTTCCAAATTCGTACTTTTTCTTTTACGGCAAAAATTGGTTGAATCATGAAGTTAGGTTATTTTGCACTATGTACGTCTGATAATGGATTTTCAAAATTTGTACTTTTGGAATTTAAATAGAATGGAAATACAACCAACTGTAGCAACCACTATCCACCAATATTTATGGTATGCGAGCTTTTTGAAAATATAAATAGAAGAATATTTATTTTTTGAATTGACGTATTGGTAGCCTTGCCTTATAAGCGTGGTTTGAAATAATGAAAATATTATATTTATTTATAATTTTTTTTTTAATATTTGTATTTGTTTTGATTTGGCTATATTAAAAAATTTGTATTTTCCTGTAATATTACTGCACTTCTACGAAAATCGACATCCTCTGTGGAATCCAATCAATGGTGGATGGTATATAAAGTTCGGCCCGCCCGAACTTAACGCCGTTTTTACTTGTTCTGAGTGTATTATTGTTTTCGAACCCAGCTCCAATATATACTTTTATCAGTGGTCATATTTATGTGACCACATACTGTAGAACTAGCCACCAGCCACCAAGGCTACAAATAGTCATTCCTAACGAATGCAAGACATACACAGGCACCTATTATATATGACATGTGTGGGTGTGTGTGTGTAAGGAGCAATGCACACATACCTTTGTTGTTTGCCTCCCATCCGTTGACTAACTACCCCAACAACAATAACATTAAGATATACAAATAACATACAGCGACGACGACAACACTGGACCACACAAACTAATCATAACATCGCAGAACACCAATTACACTAGTTTACAATGTTTTTTTAGGGAAGGGTTTGGATTTTGTGATGAAAACTTAGTAAATAAACATAACATCAGATGCCATAATTCCCCAAAAAGAGAAATCTCCATGAGCATGATTTTCCACAAACTACGGTGTATTTTCGTCCTTTTTGACAAAGAGTGACAGAGCTTTGCGGATGCTTGCTTGACATTAAAAAATAATGAAAAATCTTCTAAAAAATCTTCAACAAATTAAAGAAATGAATAAGCGAATGAAAACAAAATTATTATTTGTAGACTCTTAACTCGAATAATATAAAACAATCCATGACAATTTTTATTTTGTTATCCCGTGTAATAAGGACAACAGCCACCACCGTCATGAGCCAATATTAGAGCTTTAGAAGAAGACACAGGAACATACACAACATAATGTTATGCCATGAAATACAGCGTTTCCTCGCTGCTGCTATCCTCTTCTTTTGTATGTTATTGTGGTTGTTGTTGTCCATTTTCTCGTTTACTTTTCATTGGAAAATTATTGATTGTTAACAAGCTGAACCTGAACACAAAACCAACTGGTTGAACACTATAGTTACCAACTCCCCACACGCTTCCTACAGGTCACTCCTTGCCATCCTCTCATCATCTACCTCGTGCAAAGTAAACATTGTGGAAAAAAGTTATTAAAGAGTTTCTCTGTTATTTTGTTATTTTTTCTTCTTTAGTTTCGTTCGAAATTTAGAACAAAGTTTAAGGACGCAAATATAATCATCTCTCAGTTTGTGTGCCCCCTCGCAAACAACACCAGTTTTTTTTTTTGTTTTTTTTTCTGCTCTCCACTTTTGTTTATTTTTCTTCGGTTAGCTTTGCTTGCCCTCAGAACATAAATTGCTGGTTTATATTCACAAAGGAGCAAAACACAAACACACACACACGAACATGCAAACATTTCTCGCCACAAGGATAAAACAGAAAGTTATTTGTTGTTGTTGCTGTTATTTGTCTGGGAGAAGGAGTGAGAGTAGAACTAGTGTTCGCCTGCCAGAAAAACTTTTCAAAACGGCCGCCGCCGCCTCTATTATCAGGTACTTTTGCATCATAACATTATAATGCTGATGAAGAGGAGGACGATGCAAAACAAACAAACAAATCTCGAGTTCATCAAAGTGAGTTTGAGTTTAAGAGGCCCTCCAGCGTACACAGTGTTCGGTGTGAATATCACATGGTGGCGAATTCTTCAAAGTTCACATAAAATTTCTCCAATATCAATATACAAAAAAAGATGTCGAAGGGTCACGTACAGTATTTTCGGATGTATGTTGGCTTTCTAAACTCGAAATATTAAAAATTTTAATTATTTTTTTTAATTTTTTATTATTTTTTTTTTATATTTTTTAATTGCCTTAGGTATCTCAAATACCGAAGGTACCTTAAATATTTGCCCTCTCACTTTGGAAATATAAGTCCGATAACACCCGGTTATATGTTCAACTTAAAGATCGGAAAAATATTTTGTCGAAGGGTCATGTATAATATTTTCGGATGTATGTTGGCTTTCTAAACTCGAAATATTTAGAATTTTAATTAAATTTATTTTTTTTTTAATGTTTTTGTTATTATTATTTTTAATTTTTTTTTATTATTTTTTAATTATCTTAAATACCGAAGGTACCTTAAATATTTGCCCTCTCACTTTGGAAATATAAGTCCGATAACACCCGGTTATATGTTCAACTTAAAGATCGGAAAAATATTTTGTCGTAGGGTCATGTATAATATTTCCGGATGTCTTTTGGCTTCTAAACTCAAAAACGATATTTACAATTTTAATTAAACTTATTTTTTTTTTTGAATTTTTTTTTTGCCATTTTCGGCGAAGGTACCTTAAATAGTAGTTGCATTCTCACTTTGAACATATAAGTCCGATAATACCTGGTACTTATTTTCAATTGAAGGTACACATGATTACGAATTACAGTTTCACACAGAAACAGTGGTTTAGGAACAAAAAATTGGGATTAAAAAAATATTTTTCTGGCACAAAAAAAAGTAAAAATAAAAAGAAAATCTAAACAGTATTTGGTTTTATTTTTTAACAAACAACATTCTATCGAAAAAACAATATTTATATGTACAATATATATGGATGAATGTAGTAGTTATTATGATACTCTTTGCAGACGTCCACGATTTTTTAAAATCTTAGTTTTTTAATTTTGTGTTTAAATAGCGCGAAAAAACCCCATTACAAATTACATAACATAATTTAATATATGATGTTATAAATGATATTTAGGGGTAATATGAATGTTATTATCTGGCCCGAGTAAGTGATAAATCAACAGATTCACTTTAGCCACTAGAGTCCTTACGGTCATTTAGTGTCATAAAGTGATTATGAATTTATATTTTTATGGTTTTATTTGTTTTAGAAATAATAGCCGGTAAGCGCTTAGATTTTAAATTCTTTATTGTCCAAAAGTTAAATTCGAATGACATCTTAAAACTAGAGTTACATGCTTATAAAGCAAGGAGTAAAATCAAACAAGTAGTCTAGTATCCAGTGGAACATAAACATGAACCATAAGAGAGTTGCATGAAATTGAAACATAAATAAATATTTAAACTCTCGTACAAAATGAGTAATTACGTAGTTGGTCTAATAATTTGGGATAAATTCAAACATTACGTTATTAGTTATTTTGAATACAGATTAACGAATGAAATAAATGATATGATAAAATCTTAATCCGCTACAATGATTATTTTAGTTTGTTTTGAACTGGGATATTGTCCAGGCTCAAAACCATTTTGCATCTATATTTAATAGAACGCAAATTTATTTACAAATGGCATGGTGACATTTATTACTTGGCTGCAGACTACCACGATCATGATTTCGACCATGTCAAAAGTCTTTTCAAGTGACTTCGCAGCGACTTTTCAACATCAAACCCGGCCTCTATAAGGTAATGATTCTCACAAACGAACGAGAAGCACAACTCACCCAAGTAATAAAGTACACATGCCATCTTACAAGCATCTCATTAGTTTGTTTCATTTTAGCTTGTATCTTAACGAAGAAAATAAGGCCTAGCCAAAGAAAATCTATGGATAAATGTTGAAGTTATTCCTGTAGAAGGGTGGGCCATTTAAATTTTTAAGTTAGAATCAGCTATAAAAAAAGTACTGATTATTTTTTTCAATTTGCTGGTTTTATTGGAAAGATTGAACTTTGTCATTTAATAATGGAACACAATATCAATCATGTGATGACCACGACTGGTTCGGCAGTACCACATCCGATCAAAACAATTTTTCAGTAGATTTTCGATTGTTTCGATTTCATGTTTCAACACTTCAATTGTCTCTGGAAGGTTTGCGTAACATTTATCATTAATGGCTCCCCACAGCAAAAAAAACAAAGAGCTCAAATCACAGTTCCAACACACAAGTTCTGCTGATTATTCGATTTTCGAAAACAGTGATCGAAGATATCGATGGTTGGGGTAGCTGTGTGACATGTGGCCTCGTCTTGATGAAACCAAAATCTTGAATATTTGGAAATAAAAATGTGTTGAGCATGGCACGGTAGCGCTCACCGTTGACGGTATCGGCGGCTCCTTGCTCATTTTCAAAGAACAATGGCCCAGTGATGCCGCCAGCCCAAAATCCACACCAAAAAGTGATCGTTGTGGATGCACTCAGCAAAAAGAGAGCACCCAAAGAAGTGAATAAATTGGTATTTTCACCAATGAATTTAACATGGAGTTGTCATAGGAAGGATGTGCTTTATTTCGAAAGACTTGCAAGTTTTTTTTTTAAAGCAGTTGCAAAGGAACCACTTTATCACTTTAAATCAGCCGCTACCATGGGTGGACATCTAAACATCTCAGCTATCTTCTGTTGTGAGTTGTGTATAATTAAAGCAAACAATTTTGTTCATTAGAACTGACAATAGGAAACTTTAATATTTATTTAATATATATATATATATATATATATCATATAAATGTTAAATTAAATTATTATTTAATAAATAAAGACTACCCATTTTACTGATATTATGTAGTATTAAGAAAAAAATTTAAATATTTGAAGTACATTTATAAAGCAATAAATTTGTATTATTTAAGCAAAAATGTTTAAATTGTTAAAATTATGCCAAACTTAAACATTGTTTATTTAAAAAAGTAATATAAAAAGAAAAAGAAAAAAAAAAACAAAAAAAATTTTCCCGAGCCACGATTCGAACCTGAGACCTTCTGGGTGCAAAGCGGACCCCTTACCTCTGTGATCCCATACTCAAAAATCGTTCCCATTCACTTGTGGAATGCTATTCGTAAAATGCTAAATGTAAAAATGCATATTTGGATTTAGAGTTGCGATTAAAATATGCTTCCTACGTAAGTACTGAAAGTAGTGCTGGGCCTGAAAAGAATCTTTGACATTGATTGCAGACTAAATAGGTGATATTTGTGATAGAATTGATTCAGAAACCCAGATGGAGAATATTGAAATAAATGAATTTGCAACCGCGTATTTTGGATTTTTGCAACAATCACCGCTTTTTCGCGATTGTATATATATAAAAGAGTTGCGTAACTGACTGACTGACTGACTTAACATTGACCAGCCCCCAGACCAAACGGCTGAAGGCAGGATCATTACGAAATTCGTACTTTTAGGGGTAAAATAGGACAAAAAGCGATAAACATCGATCCTTCGTCCTGACTAAACGACAGTAGCTAGATACATGAAATTCGGTTTGTTCCTTGCAATGACCATGCAGACGAGCAACAAATAGGGATTTTTCGAAATTTGTACCTTTAAGGGAGGAAAGTGGCAAAATGGGATAAAAATGGTACCAATTTAAGTAAATCGGTATCTACATTTCTCTACCAACGTAGACTTGCAATATAAATGGATTTTTTTTAAATGTTTACTTATAAGAGGTGAGCGGGACAAAAAGGGATAAAAATGGTACCAGCTAAAGTATTAAAGCTAGTATCGTGAAATTTAGTATGTAAATTCCTCTGATCATGTAGAAGCACAGTAAAATGTGTAAATTCCGCTGACAACATCGAAGCGCAATCTAAATGGAATTGTTTAAAAATTTGTACTTATGAGGGGTGAGTTGGACAAAAAGGGATAAAAATAGTCCCAACTAAAGTATTACAGCTAGAATCATGAAATTTGGTGTGTAAATTCCTCTGACAATGTAAAAGCGCAAATCAAAATGTTTTTTTTTAATTTTTGCAACAATCGCCGTTTTTCGCGTCTGATTACATGTAAGTTACAAGTGACATTCGTTCTTAATACGCATGCCGGATTCATGAGATAGATCGCGAAAAATGTACAAAACAAAAATGCCATTCATACAAATCATTTCAGCCATACCTCCTGTGAAAATGAAAATTTTTCAAAAATATCGAATTCATATTTTTCATTTACAGAGCTTACCTAATTACCCATATTTTTTTGTCGAAACAGACCAATCTTCCAAAAAAAACATGGACCACTTTTTACCCCTCGTAATTTTGTTGTATAAGTTGGCATGTAGTTTTGCTATTTAAGTGTGAAGAGATCAATTTACAACTTTGGTGACGTCGGCGATCCCCTCGTGAAATTTTCCGACAATTTTTTTCGTAGAACATTGTAGTCCTTAAATATCCTTGTTAAGAGGGTTTTTTATTTTCTAAAAAAATGGTTCAAATCAACCCATATGGAGAAGAACTAGTGGGTTAAGATCTTCCACAAAAATGATCCTCATAAAGTTCCACAATATAGTTCTGACAAAAAGAAATCTCTCGGTCATTACCTTTTCTCTTAGTATAATAAGGTGGGTCATTTAAAATTTTTCATTAGAATCGGCTAGAAAAAAGTACTGATTACACCACACGACAATTAAAAAAAGTAGTTAAACTTGAACCAGATGATATACTTATGAAACTATAGGCAAAATAGAGTTACTTGGCGTTTTTAGTTTTTCATTTCCTCATCCTGTTGCCCCTTCACAGAACTACAAAGTTCCAAAGGTTATTTTTTTTTAAATAAATATTTATCCGCACCCTATGATAATGGTATTAGTGTCAAATTAAAGAGGATAATATCTATCAAAAATACTTCAAATATCATGCTTCTATCTGTATTAGTTTAGAATTAACATCTATTACAAGTTTACCCCTTAGTTTTCTAATTTATTCATATCTTACTTTTTAAGAGACAAAACTTTAAATGGTTGTTAATATTAAACTATTACAGATGGATGCTTGGATTTTAAAGCAGTTTTAGCACATATTCTCTTCTTTGTTTTGGCATTTATAATGGTGTCATTGGATGCAATTGAGTATTAAAAATAATTTTTGAAAATTTATATCCTTTGGAAATTTCTAGTTCTTTTGAGAGGCAACAGGATGAGAAAATGAAAAACTAAAAACGCCAATTAACTCTATTTCACCTATAGTTTCAGATGTATATAATCTGGTTCAAGTGTAATATGGACTGTGTCGGACAGTGTTGTTTTTTTTTTCAAATTTCTGGTTTTATTGGACAAGTTGAACTTTGTCATTTAATAATGAAAGACCATATCATTCGTATGACTACCACGTACCTCATCCAATCAACCCAATTTTTCAGTACATGGTCATCCCAAAATCCACACCAAACAATGACTCGTTGTGGATGCATTGGCTTCTCAATAGTCACCTGTGGGTTCTCTGAACCCCATATGCGACAACTTTGCTTATTGACATTGCCAACGAGATAAAAATTAGCTTCATCTGAAAACACGAAAAATTTCCACGCAAATTTCTTACAGTTTACGTTAAAGACTCGCCACTTTGGAAGTAAGTTTTTAATATTTCCCAATGTTGTTCGAGCGTAATAACGTCCCATTGTGCAAATGTCCAACATAAACCAGAAAATAAAAATTATTGTTATTCTACTTTTCAAAGTCAAAGTAATCGGTAGTTCACTCTATATAATGCTCCCTTCGACCAAAAAAATGAAAACTTTGACCCGCTGTAAAAAGAAACTCAAACCAGCAGGACTATAAGTTTATTCTACACAAAAATGATCTCCTCACCGTGCTCTTTCGGAATTATAGGGTCGTTATTCTGTTCCAATCAAAAAGTCTTAATTTGTTGGGCAGTATAATTGTAATAATAATAAACATAACCTTTAACCATATGATTAGTTGGAGTCCTAATCCGACTCACAATATGATGACTATCAACTCCTAGGGTTTAACAATACAACTGATTATCAAAAAAATCTCCGCTACTACCTTCCATCCATCGAATAAGGAACTACTTCCCTTTTCTGTCTTTTTAAAATTCTACTTTTTCCTTTGTCCATTGAACCTCAACAAATGTCAACCGAAATCATTTGTCTTCTTTTTGACTTCTCATTTCTTTTTTCATGGATCGTTTTTTTATGGGAATATTTATTGCTGGTCGGTCTGTTGTTCACTTTTGATTTCATCAAATGCACTTTACCATGAAATCATTCATTCATTCGTTCATTCCGTCAGTCAGTCACTCATTTAATTCGCTTGCGTCACAACTGATATGAAATTCGACATACAAAGAGCCGTCTCTCGGCTCGTTGTATTTGTTTTTGTTGCGCTTATTTTCAATCCACTGCGCGGGTCAATGGGTGTCACCTAATCATGAGCAATTTATTTTCTGCTGTCTCTGGTTGCCATTGCCTCTGATTTCCAACAATGATTGTCTTTCTCAAATCATTCTGTTCTGTTGTTTGTCTGTGTGTTGTCGTCGCTGTCTCTAGTAGCTGTCCGCCAAGCTTATCAGCATCTCTCAGTAGTGCAATATTTTGCGTCCAGATAGTTTTTTTTTTTCGTAGATTTTTCTTCGCACAGAGCTTGAGCTTAAATTGTTCTCGCATAATAACGAGAGACTATTGTCCGAGATTGTCGGTATTTTCTTTAGAAGATTTCTCAAAGAAGCTGAATTGTCAAAGATAGAGCTAGAGCTCGACGATTTGGGAAGGGAATCGGAAATTAAAATGACCATTTCAAATAGTTAAGTATCAGTTCATTGTATTTTTTATCACTCACAAGAAATTGTTCAATCTATCCATGATTATGATATTTCTTAGTTCATGTGCAGTTAAAGCGATAAAAAAAAGAGCGGTATGTCTTGTATCATAACGTAAAATAGCAAACAGTTTGTTGTTATGACAAAAAATTTGCTGTAATAGCAAACAAATTGTCTGATGAAAGATCGAAGATAATGTTGCTCTCAACAAAAGAGTGTTAAGCTTTGTATCCTAAAGTAAATCGACTAACAGTTTGTTGTTATGACAAAAAATTTGCTGTAATAACAAGCAAATTGTCAGCTGAAAAGAGAATGCTTTAACCAATCCATTAGGGATAGTTTTTTTTTCGGTTATTATTTGATAAATTCCATAAAGGACTCCATAGATTTGAATGTAAGCTTTATCTCTATTAAAGCTATCAAAGCTTTGTAATTTCAATGCCGTTCTTAGAACGAAAACTTTGTGAAAGCGTGTATACAAAATAATTGTCTGGATTGTATTAGTTTTTTTCCGAGAACAACTGTTTTAATTAAATGTAAAAACTATTCACATCCTACTTTTAGTTTAACTCTTACATCTGCTTTGAGGTTGAGCCCACACACACACACACGCACACATCATCAACTTGGATGCGTTGGCGTTACTGGCCATGTATCCTTGCAATTTTGGTTGCTGTTGGCAACAATTGTAATAAAAATGTAGTTTTGTAATACCACATTTTATTTGTGGTCTTTTCATTTTTGTTGTTTTTTTAAGGGGGAGCTCACCACATTTACTGTTTGTGTGTGTGTTCGACCGCCGCACAGTGGAATATTTGGATACAAGCTGGGGCTTAAAATAGAAGGAAGGAGAGCTAGGACCTTGAAATTACGCACACATCCCTTATATCCTTACATTAGATCAAAAACAATTTTCTTTTTAAATCCGCCTACAACCACGCCTACCTCCCATGTAACATACAATTAAAAAACGTCATAAATTTATTATTGTAATATATATGTTAATACAAATCATTATCAGAGATTTCAGTTGGGCTCACAATTAAATGAAAATTGACAGTGCCACGCCCAAATAAAATTTTTAGTTTTTTTCGATTTTCGAAATTCTTGACTGGCTGTTATAAATCAAATCAAATTAGATCATAAACAATTTTTTGTTCAAACCCGCCCACAACCACGCCCTACCTCCCATATAACACAAAATGAATAAACGTCATAAATTTCTTATTTTAATATATTTGTTAATACAAATCATTACCAGTGATTTCATTTGAGTCCACAATTAAATGAAAATTGTCACTGCCACGCCCAAATAAAATTTTAGGTTTTTTTAAGATTTTCGAAATTTTTATAAAAATTATTTTATTTTTTTCATCGGCTTTATAACTTTATAAATAACTTCAGACTAATATCGTTCCAATATTTATATGCGCTCGCATGCCATAAAATCTCCAACATCCTTAAAGTATGCTTTATATAAATTTTCCAAAATACATTAAAAGAGAACAACGAAGAAGGTATTGCTTCATTTTTGGCCTAGAAGGTTTTACCATTTCAGTAATTAAATCGATGTTTGCAGTTGTAAGCGGAATATTCTTTTTAAAATGAATAAATAAGGCAATAGTTTAACAATATCGGTCGAATTCGCGAATATAGTTTTATATTGTCGAAAGTTTACAATACAAAATAAATACAACCTTAAGTTAAACCACTGTCTGAATAGGAAAGCAAAAACGTAGTTGCATTTTTTTTAAATACAAAAGAACACCTCAACTGTTCCTATTTTCTATGAACTAAACGAAATTTCAAAACGATACATGGTTTCCGAGATACATACCAATAAAATAACCTCTATTATGATGAAAATTTCAACTACGTGAGCATTTTTGAACTTCAAATGCATTCACAGCAAAATTTAGCCGCGATATTGGCAAAATCTTTTAGAATATGCTTAATAGGAATATTCTTTGCTAAATTCAATCAGTAAAGTCGAGATTTGGCCGCATGCAATTTGGGAGTTTTGCCGCTGATAATACACTGAGCGCCGCTGAATTTAGCTGCGGATTCATTTAAAGTTCATAAATGCTAAAATAGTTGAAAATTTCATCATAATATAGGTTATTTTATTGGGATTTATCTCGACAATCAGTATCAAATTATATTCGCGAGGCCGACTGATGCCTCGGCATTTACAAATATTGTTAAACTATTGCCTTATTTATTTATTTAAAAAAGAATATTCTGATTATAGCTGCAAACATCGATTTAATTACTGAAATGGTAAATGCTTCAAAGCCAATACTTACTCCGTTGTTCTCAGTTAATGTATTTTGGAAAATTTATTTAAAGCATACCTTAGGGATGTAAGGTTTTATGGCATGAGAGAGCATGTAAATATTGGGTCGATATTAATATTAAGCTATTTATAAAGTTATAACAGCCGTTTTGTCAAAATTAAATAATTTTTATTAAAAATTTCGAAAATCTTAAAAAACTAAAAATTTTATTTGGGCGTTGGGCGTGGCACTGACAATTTTCATTTAATTGTGGACTCAAATGGCATCACTGGTAATAATTTGTATTAACATATATATTAAAATCAGAAATTTATGACGTTTTCCATTTTAACTTACTTGGCAGGTAGGCATGGTTGTGGGCGGATTTGTACAAAAAATTGTTTTTGATCTAGCGATTGACGATATAAGCGATGTGTGCGAAATTTCAAAGTCCTAGCTCTCGTTCCTTCTATTTTTTACCGCAGCTTGTATGAAAATATTCCACTGTGTGCGCCGCCCTCAACAACTCAGTAAATTGGTTTCATTCAATTCATCCTTTTCACTCGAAACTAGAACAATATTCTGCTGCAGCACAAGTGGAATGTGAATGTTAGAATATTAAATGATAAGTACTACACATATGTTCTCGAAGGACAAAAGGAGAAGAGTTATTTCAGTAAATTGAAACCAAATAAATTGAAAAGGGTTTTCAATCATCCGGACATCAGGTCATTTAATTTTTTTAAAAACCAAAGGGCTCATATTTTCAACACATCACCGCCGTGGTATGGTGAATAGAGTAGTGCGCTCAATACCCATAAAACTCAGATTCAATTCCAGGTAAAACCAGCTGTTGTAAGAGTTCATTAAATTTAGCAACTCTTATGATCTTAAATAATATATGACATTCAACATTTAGAGGCGGATCGAATGAATAGATCCCTTTCTTTATCATCACCCGGGAGAAATATTCAAATTAAAGACTACTTTGTGCGACATTGTCTGTGACTCGTTCGAGTGACAAATAATTCCGATTTTGTAATTCCTCAATCCTTTATTTTTATACCCTCCACCTCCAGGATGGGGGTATACTAACTTTGTCATTCCGTTTATAACGCCTTGAAAAATCGACCTGATTCTACCCTATAAAGTATATATATTCTTGATCGTCATAAAATTCTAAGACGATCTAGCCATGTCCTTCCGTCCGTCTAGCATCTAAACGAAAGGAGCTAGAACGTTCAAATTTTCCACAAATGCGTCTTATAGTCGTAGATCGGTTGGGATGGGGCGAAATCGGCCCACAGGGAACAATTTTTCACTCACAAGGACTAAAAATACCCATAATAATCCCTAATATTTTAGCGTATTTAAGCATGTTTTTCGAATATGTCTGTTTATATTTGCATGATATTTGGTATGCGCATCTTATGCATCTTATTTGTAGGGGGTGAAATGGGGGCAAAAAAGGGATAAAAGTGGTACATATTAAACGACAACAGCTAGAAACACGAAATTTGGTGTGTACATTCCTTTAATTGAGTAGATACATAATATAAAAGTATTTTTTCCAAATTCGTACTTTTAAGGGGTAAAATAGGAATAGAGGGATAAAAATGGTACCAACCAAACGGCTATACCTAAAATAATGAAATTCGGTGTATACATTCCTCTCACTGCGTAGACACGAAATTAGTACATTCAAGGGATACAATGGTACAGAGGGATAAAAATAGTACCAACTAAACGAACACATCTAGAATGATAAAATTCTAATTGTGTAGAAACGTCAAGGGGGTAAAAATGGTACCAACCAAATGGGCGCAGCTGGAATCATGGAATTCGGTGTATACATTCCTCTGACGGCATAGACACGCAAAATAAAAAGTTTTTTCCAAATTCGTACTTTTTCTTTGACGTTAAAAATTGGTTGAATCATGAAGTTAGGTTATTTTGCACTATGTACGTCTGATAATGGATTTTCAAAATTTGTACTTTTGGAATTCAAATAGAATGGAAATACAACCAACTGTAGCACCCACCATCTACCAATATTTATGGCTTTGAAAATATTTTTCAAAATATAAATAGAAGAATAATTATTTTTTGAATTGACGTATTGGTAGCCTTGTCTTATAAGCGTGGCTTGAAATAATAAAAATTTTATATTTATTTATAAAATTATTTTTGCAATGTTTGTATTTGTTTTGGTTTGGCTATATTAAAAAAATATATTTTCCTGTAATATTACTGCACTTCTACGAAAATCGACATCCTCTGTGGTATGCAATCAATGGTGGATCAATTCGTACTTTCAAGGGATACAATGGGTATAGAGGGATAAAAATAGTACCACCTAAACGACTACAGCCAGAATGATGAAATACGGTGTGTAGTACATCCCTCTAATTGCGTAGACACTTTCAACGAAAAAAGTACTCTTAAGGGCGTAAAATGGGAAAAGGGATAAAACTGGCCGCAGCTAGAATCATGGAATTCGGTGATGCATTCCTCTGACTACACAGACACACAAAATAAAAGGATTTTTCCACTTTACGACATTTTTGTAATTTAACGGCAAAAATTGATTGAATCAAGAAATTAGGTTATATTGCACTGTTTACGTGAGAGATAAATGATTTTCAAAATTTATACTTTTGGAATTAAACTAGGATGGAAATAAAAGGTGATTTTTTTAGCTATTATCTTTTTGGCAACACTGGTTTAAACAGCTGACGCACGTTTCGTGTTTTGTTTCAATGTCAAACATCTTCAGTTTGGTCTATAATTTAACCCTGAATCGTTTTACAAACGAACAAAGCTTGCAAATTATTGAATTTTATTATCAAAATGCGTGCTCTGTTAAGAAAGTTCATCGCGCGCTTCTTCCATTTTATGGTCAGTTTAATCGACCACTGAAGCGGCTATTCGGGCTATTGTGACTAAATTTCGCACCAAATTTACATTGTTGGACATTAAACCACCAACACGCTTACGTAGAGTGCGAACTGTTACTCAAAAACATGGAAATGCCAAAATTGGACTGAGCGGATGAACCATTTGAGGCGCAGTCAAGGTCAACATTTGCATTAAATTATCTTCAAACATTAAATTATATGAACCGTACTATCGATTCAAATAAAGATTTCATGAATTTTTCTGAATTTTTTGTGTTTTTTTTTGACAACTTTCCTATAGCTTTTAAAAAATCACCCTTTATAACCAACTGTAGCACCCACTACCTACCAATATGTATGGTATTTAAGCTCTTTTGAAGATTGCTGTCTTATATTTACTTTTTGAATTGACTTGAAGTATTATTTCGATTTATATAGTACAAACGTATTGATAGGCTTGCCTTATAAGCATGGTTTGAAATAACAAACATTTTATATTTATTTATAAAATTATTTTTTTCAATATTTTTATTTGTTATGGTGTGGCTATATTATAAATAATTGACATTTTCCTGTAATGTTACTGCTCTTTTACGAAAATCGGCAGCCTCTGTCGTATGCAATCCATGATGGGGGATGTATAATGTTCGGCCCGGCCGAACTTAAGGCCGTTTTTTACTTTTGTTTTTTAAATAATCCCACAAAATACGAAACATTTTCAGTTTTCACCAAAAATACTATAAACATCCAAAATTTCGACCGATACGTTACTCCAAGACACGAACATAAAATTTATATTTAAAGCGCTTTCAAGGCTCTATAATTTTAGAAGGGTCTAAATAGCGGCTCGTGAAGGACTAATGACAACATTAAAAAAATCAGAAAAAAGAAAACATCCTTGGATGGTTAGTTTTTATGGGATAATCTGTAGCCTTTCAAAGATCTCTGTTGATTGTGCATGGCTTTTTATTTTAATTTTTAATGAAACCTGCTCTTATCGCGAATACGAACACTCAAACGATATTTTGAAATCGAAATTTTACTGGACAATTTGTTAAACTATTGTCTTATTTATTCATCTTAAAAAGAATATTCTGCTTATATCTACAAACAATCAATTTAATTACTGAAATGGTAAAACCTTCTAGGCCAAAAATGAAGCAATACCTTCTTCGTTGTTCTCTTTTAATGTATTTTGGAAAATTTCTTTAAAGCATACCTTAGGGATGTTGGAGATTTTATGGCATGCGAGCGCATATAAATATTGGGCCGATATTAGTCTGAAGTTATTTATAAAGTTATAAAGCCGATTAAAAAATAATAAAATAATTTTTATCAAAAATTTCGAAAATTTAAAAAAAAATAAAATTTTATTTTTGGGCGTTGGGCGTGGCACTGACAATTTTCATTTAATTGTGTACAAAACTTTTTATGAGAAAAACGTATTCCATTTACTTTTCGATTATTTCAAGGGAAATACATAATAATTTCCGTAGGGAAATTGTAATCCTTAAGTTTTGAATTCAAACTCTAAAGCAGACACTGACAATACACTTACCCTCTAAGACTAAGACTATGTGAATATCTCCATTCATTCAAAAACGTAAATCCACTCTAATTGATGTTAATTAATGAAATTAACACCGAACAACTGCAGTGTGTAATTATGCACTCTATCATTAATTATAAACTTAAACAAGAGGCTTTAATGGAACAGTAACAGAGAAGCAACGGCTGTATCATTTGTGGCAGTGGCAGAGGAGCCGCCACCACCTGCTTCAGCTTCAGCTTAAGTGTTGTCGGGCAAGTTGACAGCTTCTTTTATTTTGTTTTGTTTTTTTTTTTATTTTAACTTAAAACAATAAAATGGAAATAATGGAAATTGGATTCCCAACTTTCGAAAACACACAATGAAAAACAAAAGAAAATAAGATAAATAAAAAATATGCAGAAACAGAAACTCCACTGAGTGGATCTGTCTGTCTATCCTCAGCTTCATTGTTCAACATTTCCCAGATGTGTTTTTTCTGTTGTTGTTTTTGTCTGGTTGTTTAGGCCGTATTCCCTGACATAGGCAGCCATGGTGTTCCGCACCGTGCCTGGCCGTGGCGTTGGTAATGTTGTCGATGGCTGTGCCGGTGCCAGTGCCTATGCCTGTGTCTTCAAGTTGGCGACAATTGCATCATCATTGTATTCACCAGTCGACGAGCTGTCTGCACAAATTGCATTTTATTGTTAATTGCTCAGAAAGCAGACTTCATTAAAGTATTTATTTCCTTCTTCTACTTCTCATCACCGTCATCATCATTGTCATTGTTTGCCCGGGTGGTGGCAATAAGTCGCTGGCTGTGATTTTGTGTTCGTTCCACTCATTCACTCGCTCATCGCCGGACAGTGTTTAGAGACCATTCGGGTGGAGGTGACAACACAATAAGCAAAATTGGGAAACTATAGTAAACGGATCATAAGATCTAGTACATGGACAGTTTTTTTTCGTTTCACTAGAGATGCTATTGTTTTTAATTTTTTTTAGCATCGGATTTCACTGAAAACCATTTTCAATATAAAGCTCATGAAACATGTGTTTGGAAAAAATTATAAAATTTTATTTTCAAAGTTATAGGCATTTGAATATGTCTGTTTATATTTGCATTCCCCTTATAGCAAAAACGGGCACCATAAAGTGATTCTTATTTGTAGGGGGTGAAATGGGGCAAAAAGGGATAAAAATGGTACATATTAAACGACAACAGCTAGAAACACGAAATTCGGTATGTACATTCCTCTAATTGAGTAGATACATAATATAAAATTATTTTTTCCAAATTCGCACTTTTAATAGGTAAAATGGGAATAGAGGGATAAAAATGGTACCAACCAAACGGCTGTACCGAGAATAATGAAATTCGGTGTATACATTCCTCTGATTGCATAGACAAGTAAAATACACGAATTTTTCAAAATTCGTACTTTTTGGGGTTAAAATGAAAAAAGGGAGAAAAATAGTACCAATCAAATGACCGCAGCTAGAGTCATGCAATTCGGAGTAACATTCCACTGACTGTGTTGGCACGGGAAATAAACTGATTTTTCGAAATTCGAACTTTTTTGGGGCCAAACTAGAAAAAGGGAATAAAAATAGTACCAACCAAATGACCGCAGCTAGAGTCATGAAATTCGGAGTATACATTCCTTTGACTACGAAGACATGAAAAATAGAAGTTTTTTTTTCCAAATTGCGTAGATACTTAAAATAAACAGATTTTTCGAAATTAGTATTTTTTGGGGTTAAAATGAAAAGGGGATAAAAATAGTACCAATAAAATGACCGCAGGTAGAGTCATGCAATTCGGAGTATACATTCCTCTGACTATGTTGGTACGGGAAATAAACTGATTTTTCGAAATTCGTACTTTTTGGGGCCAAACTAGAAAAAGGGAATAAAAATAGTACCAACCAAATGGCCGCAGCTAGAGTCATGAAATTCGGAGTATACATTTCTTTGACTACGAAGAGATGAGAAATAAAAGGTTTTTTCCAAATTCGTACTTTCAAGGGATACAATGGGTACAGAGGGATAAAAATGGTACCAATAAAATGACCGCAGGTAGAGTCATGCAATTCGGAGTATACATTCCTCTGACTGCGTAGACACGGAAAATAAATGGATTTTTGGAAATTTTTACTTTCAAGGGATACAATGGTACAGAGGAATAAAAATAGTACCAACTAAACGCCTAGAGGAATAAAAATAGTACCAACTAAACGCCTACAGGTAGAATGATGAAATTCTAATTGCGTAGAAACATCAAGAGGGTAATTAAAATTGGAATTAAAATAGAATGGAAATACAACAAACTGTTGCACCCACTACCTACCAATATTTACGGTATTTAAGCTTTTTGAAAACAAGAATATTTGAAATAAATGATAAAATAATAATAAAAATATTTGTTTTGGTTTGACTATATTAAGAAAATTTTAGTTTCCTGTAATATTACTGCACTTCTACGAAAACCGACAACCTCTGTGGAATGCAATCCATGGTGGAGGGTATATAAAGTTCGGCCTGGCCGAACTTAACTCCGTTTTTACTTGTTATGTTTTATTTTTAATATTTCTTATATTTACAATATTAGAATTTGACTGAGAAAATACTTGAAAATTGTGGGATTTTTAAATGAGCTTCACAGAAATAATACGATTACATATTTTTTCCCAAATTCCAAAATTCCTAAGAAGATTCCAAGAAATGATTTTTGTTTAGAAAAGTGGCTTTAGTGGTAGTTAAGCCAAAATGGCAACACGAATTTTGAAAAATATTTGTATTTTGCGTGTATATACAGTCAGAATGGAATGTATACACCGAACTCCATGATTCTAGCTGCGGTCATTTGGATGGTACTATTTTTGTCCCCTTTTTCCAATTTAACCCCAAAAAGTACGAATTTGGAATAATCTTTTTATTTTGCGTGTCTATACAGTCAGAAAGGAATGTATACACCGAACTCCATATTTATTTTACGTGTCTACGCAATTAGAGGGATGTACTACACACTGAATTTCATCATTCCGGCTGTAGTCGTTTAGGTGGTACTATTTTTATCCCTCTGTACCCATTGTATCCCTTGAAAGTACGAATTTGGAAACAACTTTTATTTTCCGTTTCTACGATGTCAGAGGAATGTATACTCCGAATTTCATGAGTCTAGCTACGGTCATTAGGATGGTACTATTTTTATCCCCTTTTTCCATTTTAACCCCAAAAAAGTAGGAATTTGGAAAAGTCCGTTTATTTTACGTGTCTACGCAAGCAGAGGTATGTATACATCGAATTTCATTATTCTAGGTCCAGCCTCGGTCCCTTTGGGCCCACTTTCAATCCTAATCGATATACGCATTTATGTAAAATTTGGACGTCCTAGCTCCTTTTATTTAGATGCTAGCGTGCTTTCAACAGACGGACGGACATGGCTAGATCGTCTTAGAATTTTATGACGATCAAGAATACATATACTTTATGGGGTCTCAGGTTTTTGCACAAAAATTTATTCTTCGCACTATGAACAAATACGTAAAAATATGCCAAAAAATAAATATTTTATTTTCTTTAAATAGAAAAATACGAAAAGTAGTCAACTTTGTGCCGATTTCTAAAATATATCCGATTGCCCGATTTTTAATGTTAATAAAGAGTGATTTTTTTGAGGTTAGGATTTTCATGCATTAGTATTTGACAGATCACGTGGGATTTCAGACATGGTGTCAAAGAGAAAGATGCTCAGTATGCTTTGACATTGCATTGAATCGTCTTACAAACGAACAACGCTTGCAAATTATTGAATTTTATTATCAAAATGCGTGTTCTGTTAAGAAAGTTCATTGCGCGCTTCCATTTTATGGTCAGTTTAATCGACCCACTGAAGCGGCTATTCGGGCTATTGTGACTAAATTTCGCACCAAATTTACATTGTTGGACATTAAACCACCAACACGCTTACGTAGAGTGCGAACTGAAGAAAATATCGCAGCTGTATCGGCCAGTGTTAATGATGACCACCAATTTTCGATTCGTCGCCGTTCGCACCAATTGGGTCTCTGTTACTCAAAAACGTGGAAATGCCAAAATTGGACTAAGCGGATGGACCACCTAAGACGCAGCCGCGGTCAACATTTAAATGAAATTATCTTCAAAAAGTAAATGTCATGGACCAATCTAACGTTTCAAATAAAGAACCGATGAGATTTTGCAAATTTTATGCGTTTTTTTTTAAAAAAAAAGTTATCAAGCTCTTAAAAAATCACCCTTTACAAATAATTGTCTAATTTTGATTTTAATTTTTACAGAACTCAAAAGCGTCTACTAGAACAAAAGCTATTGAATTTTTGCCGATGGATTTTGATTCTGAACCACTGCGCGGCGTGCGAAATTTTCGGAACATTTTTAGAATTTAGGATTTTTTATAATTTATTTTCGCATTTTGAATTACTTTTTTACGATTTATTTCTTGTCTTCATTTTTTCCTGATATTTCGAAACAGTTTAATGATCCTCTGGGTTGCTCTCTTTGCTGGAAATGCCAGTTGATCGTTTATCCAGAGTTAAACCAGGTGTCTTCAGTCCCGGTTTTCGGTCTCTACATAATTGCCAGAACCCTTCGTTGTATACGAAACACTGTGCTGCGCGATGCTCTATACCAACTAATTAACTAACTATTGTATGTGGTGGCGGCGGCGGCTTGTGTTTCTGTTGGCAAAAAGAATTAAATAAAAATTATATTGCTGCTCGGCTGATAGCCAGAGAGAATAATAATGAAATCACAAGTTATTGTTAAATAGTGAAAAAGAAAAGAATAACAATTTATGTATGTCGTCGGCTTGTTAGAGCACAGCATAGCAGTTGGCAATTATTGCCCTGGGCATGGTCGATCTCCCTCCCACTATGGCCTAACGTCTAAATAAATAAAGCCTTTCTGGCTGCTGCCGCAACTGTTGTTAATTAGACTTGCCACAAATTCTGGTGGTTTTGGTGGTTGTGCAATTCCACTCAAGCGGGTTTTGTTTCCTAGCCCGGCTTTCCATTAGATAGACACGACTATTTATTTATTTATTTATTTTTTTCTGCTGTTGCATGACATTCATTATAGCATTGGTTGCATATTTTATTCCAGAGAGAAGAGGACAGGGCTGACTGACGATGTTGTGCCATTAAATACTGGCGTATTTTTTCATTTTTTGATTACATTCATTTGATTTTGGTCTCATCTTTGTTTCTCGTGCCTTCATTCATTCGGCTGCAATAAATTTATGATGATTTATTTTATCCGTTCGTTGAATGAATGAAAAATTACGAAACTACGAAAACTGTGCATCTCATTATTATTCGCACATCGCGCTTGAAATAAATAATTTATTTCATATTTTATTGTTGCTTCCTGCAATTGCTGGATAAATGTTTTGCGTTTTTCTAACAAATGCTGCATCACACCACCGCACACCACAGCAATGGAAATTATGCATAAAACCTATGAATTATTTATGAAATGTACACTTAAAAATTACATTCGTTGTAGTAACGAACCGGATTCGTTAATGCGCTCAGAACATTTGTACATGAAATGTTACTTCATGCATGCAAATAATTCTTTTGTTTTAATGTTGATGAGGAATGTACAGAAATAACGGGGTTTTTATTAAAATATATAGGGTGGACCATTTCAAATTTTATAAAAAAATGTACGGATTATTTTTTTAGAATTTCTTGTTTTATTGGAAACTTTGTCATTTAATAATGTAACACAATCATCAGATCAACCCAATTTTTCAGTACATGGCCAACAAGCCAAAATCCACACCAAAAAGTGACACGTTGTGGACGCATTCGTTTCTCTATAGTCACGTGTGGGTTTTCTGAACCCCATATGCGGCAATTTTGCCTATTGACATAGCCACCGAGATGAAAGCTGAGCTTCATGAAGGCTGAACTGAAGGCCGCCATAATAAAGTTGAGAAACCACAATTTCTAATAAAAGAAATTCGGGCGCAAAATGTCTTAAAATGTGTGAGAAAGAGTTCGACAAAGTCGAAAAAAGAAATTACGTTTTATTTCCAATTTTCAAAATCTTAGAAAGGTAAAATTGTGTAATACGCTAAAAAAAATATTTTTTTTCTGAGCGTTATGAACAAATTCGTAAAACAGTGTTAAAAAATATGACGTATCTCAAAATAATATTTTTTTATTTATTTATTTAAAACATTATATACAATAGTTCATAAATATGTAGGTGCCTCAGCGCCGCAAGGCATTAGAGAGGCAAGTTGGCATAATTCATTTGATCCTTGCCTAATTTCAATTTTTAATAGAACTCGAAAATGTTTACTAGAACAAAAGTTATTGAATTTTGACCGCTAGATTTTGATTCTGAACCACTGTGCACCGTAAACCATTATCAATATTACCAACACTTAAAATATATATATGCTACTCTAGTACAAATAAAATAAAGCAAACACACACAAACCGTGGCCTACACCATATCTATGCCTTTTGAGTCATTGGTTTTTTGGGAAGGTTTGCGAATAGTATGTTGTAATTCTCGTTCAATTGGTGGTACAACTGTCGTAAGTTGTGCTACTGCTGCGACTAAAGTCAAAAACTCCGAAAAATGAGAGTTCCTGAAATACTTCAGAAATATGAGAAATTGTACTTTCAAATAAAAAAAGAAATTTGAGAAAATATTCAGTAGTTTTTTATAGCAATTTCCAAAAAAATAAGTTATTTGGCGGACCCTATATTACTGCACTTCTAAAATTGACGTCCTCTGTGGAATGCAATCCATGGTGGAGGGTACATACCTACCCCCCTATCACCTATCCTTAAGGAGAAAAGCTGATAGACTTCATATTATGCTTAAGGTGGCCCCCATACAACAACAACATTTTTATAAAATTAGGTATTAAAATTTTTGGAATGCCTCTTTCGACATTTTTTTCTTTTCTTGTATATTTACCCCTTTTCCCCTCAACTTTTAAATCTAAAAATAAATTCTAAAATATGCCAAATTTTGTACAGAACTCAAATGTGTTTGTTAGATCAAAAGATCGATGGAATTGGATTCTGGACCTCTGTGCGCCGTGAGCTACTTGGTATGATCGCTTTTCAACAAAAATATGAAAGAAAATCTTAAATTGTGCTATTCTACAACACCATTTTCAGTTGAAATTCAGTAATTGAGAAAGTACAAATTGAAAATGAAAAATGTAAATTGAAATTCAGAAAATACAAATTGAGAAATGAAAATTTTCGGAAATGAAAATTTAAATTCAGAAATGAAAATTAAAATTGAGAATAAACAAATTGATATTCAGAAATATAAATTGAAATTAATTTCTATTTTCTCATTTTGAATTTACAATTTTGATTTTCTCAATTTCAATTTAAATTTCTGAATTTTAATTTGTATTTTCTCAATATGATGTTGGATTTTCTCAATTTCAATTGAAAATGTTGTAGCATATTTCCGAAATGTTTGGTTGAACAATTCGGAAAGGCTACGCCAACAGCTAGTTGTGCTGTATATTTTATAAATACAACATTTTCCGTTTAACCACCACAGTGGGGTATCTTTTATTGAAAAATATGAAAATATAACAGAATAGTTCAAGTTATATGATTCCGAAATATTTCTTAAACATGTAAGGGCAAATTCGGAAAAGGTCATGCCTATATTTTCTATATATGGACACTTCCCTGGTGACACTCGTTCCTTTCAGAGGGGTGAAAAAAAAACAAGGAAAAATCGTTAAAAAATAAAAATGTCCATATGGACATTAGGCTGGGTCGCGGTCCATGCAATTGGAAAAACAATTTCCAGTCACCCCCGAAAATAAAGTTCGTATTGTTTAATAATGAGTTGCAAAATATTTCGTTTCTAGATCAAGCTAAACGCTCCAGAAAACACTGCTAAAAATCATGATTTTCCGTGTAATTTTTTATGTTGCCTTTTGTCCAATTTTTGTTTTTCTGAATTAATAGACCCTTAAAAGCACTTTAAATATAAATTTTGATTTTTGTCTTAGAGCAATATTCGACCAATAAGAATTATTGGACTTTATATTATTTTTATTCGTATTTGGTGGTTGTAGTTTATAAAAAATAAATAGCGGCAACCAATACCTTTCGCATGATACCTAAATCATGAATATCGGAAGGAAAAAGGCGCCGCAGTGGTCATTTCTGTAAAAAGAGTTTGAAAATTTTGGTTCTGAAAATCCATGTGCATTATTATACAAATATCGAGTCAGTGTCGTCATTTTTCGTCCGATATTCATCATGGTCTTGATTCCTTCTTTTTATTTTTCATAACACCTCTTACAAAATAATTCCAAGAAATATAAGTTTTTAGCTGTTACATAAAAATAAAATCCAGACCATAAAAATAAATCTAAACTTCCAAAAATTACGACCAATGTGTATTTCTAAGACAAGAATAAAAATTAAAAAAAAAATAAATATAAGTGCTTTCAAGGGTCTATTATTTCAGAATTTGGACAAAAATACAACATTAAAACAATTTCACGGGAAAAACATAATTTTGTGAGGTGTTTTCGGGAGCATTTAGCTGACAGACTGCTTTGCCCGGCGACGTAATATTTCGCAGATCATCATTAAACAATCCAATCTTCATTTTGGTGGGGAGGTGACCGAAGCAATTAATTTTCGTGACCCATCCTAATGGGCGTGCCATTCGTAAATACCTCCAAAATTTGATAGTTATCTTTAGTGCTTACCTATATTAGGAGTGCTTTATAAAAGACAATTTGTATTTTTTGGTGAATCAAAAAACGTTGTAAAGCAAAATGTATACTTTTAATTGAAGTGCCGGATCAACATTTTCCCTCCGGGTTAAAATTCATTTAGACATCTCCGATCTTTTTTTAATTTTTAAATAAATTCAACTTTGGAATGGCTATACAGCTTCCTTATCTATGCAACTGTTATGCAAATAATATTTTTTCTCATATTGCTTTCATACTTTAGTATAGACAACTTTTGTTTGGGAAAATTGAGAATAACCAGACAGTGCTACAAATCTCGTTAACATCACCACGGTTTCTGACAAGCCACATTAATCAACGGCGACTGGTGTGAGTGCAACAAACAACAAACAGTTTTGCGTCATTTCGTCATGTAATTCTCTTTGAGCTTTGGGTAGAGCTGCATTTTAATTACGGTAGCTAGCAACTAATTAATTTAATGCATTTTTATGTAGTTCCACTAAACCATAACAGCACAGCAAAGCTGTGGACAGAAGAGAGAGAGGGGGAGAAAAATCGGAAACACTCATTAACATGTCATGTATTTAGACGGTCGGTCATTGACTTGTAATCAGGGGGCTGGCTGGCTGGACGGCCAATCGTGAGGTAATGGATTGCTTCTCGGTGGAAGATACTCGAGTTATCAGGAAGCAAAGTGGAAATGTTAACGAAGCCCCATGAATCAATGATGATCACCTCATCCATATGTTGTTGGCATTTAAATGCTCACCAAGATTGGTTTATTCACAAAAGTAAAGGCTGGAAATTGTATTATCTCAATTACAGACTCCAAATGCCAGCAACAGTTTTGGCATGATGCAAAGCAATGTTGCACAGTGGATGAAAACAAACACAATTCACACAAGATGTTTGATAAAAAAACGAAAGAATTTTTTAATTGAAAAATTTAATAGGCTCTCAGATAGTGTTAAAATACGGATTTTGAAAATAATATATGGAGGTCATTATAAAAGGGGGTACATATTTTCCCCCTTTTTGCACATTCATATGATGAATCGGCATGGGAAATCTTGTGATCCTTACATTTTAAGTATAGGAAGTGTTCAGCAATATTCCATAGAAGACTACAAGAAGCATTTTTGCGAAACATTTTAAACCTCTAGCTCCTCAATTTGTCCAAAATGCAAAAAACACCCCTAAAATAGCGGTTTAACTGGTCAAAATATTCTACAAAAATATTTCCAATAAAATTCTACTATAAGTCTCTGAATTCACCAAAACTCAAAGCTCAACCTAAATAACAGAAATAAGCCAAAACTTAAAATTCATTTTAGGGTTAATCTCGTACTTTTTCTGAATTACTGCTAAACTGTCCAACCAAACTTAATTTTAGAAGGTTGGTGTGAAGGGAAAAAATATTCCATGTGAAATTTCACTATAGGCCACCGAACAAAGGAAAGTTGTAGATATATAATATAACTATATAAAATATCCGAACCAAGTTGAGTATTTGAATACGAAATTATTTATAAAAATTTTCTTTATGAAATGTCATAGGAAAGATTGTGATCCTTAGATTTTAAGTATAGGATATGTTCAGCAATATTCCTTAGAACACTACGAGGAACATTTTTGTGGAACATTTTAATCCTGTAGCTCCTCTATATAGGGGTCTTTCTGGTACCTTTTGTGCAAAAGGGTAAAAAAACACCCCTAAAACAGGGTTTTAACGGGTAAAAATTTTCTACAAAAATATTTGCCATTAAATTTTACTATGTGGCACTGAATACGCCAAAACTCGAAACATAAATTAAATAACAGAAATAAGCCAAAACATAAAATCCATTTTAGGGTTAATTTCGTACTTTTTCTGAATTGGCGCCTAATTGTGCCACAAAACTGAATTTTAGGGCGTTGGTGTTAATGGATAGAATATTCTAAGACAAATTTCACTATAAGTCACCGAACAAACCAAAGTTGTAGACGTAATATATCTAAATAAAATATCCGAACCAATTTGGGTATTTGTAGAAGAAAATATTTATTAAATTTTTCTTTTGATGAATCGATATAGGAAATCTTATGACCCTTACATTTTCGGTATAGGATGTGTTCTGCAATATTACTTAAAACATTACGAGGAATATGTTTGTGGAACATTTCAACCCTCTAGCTCCTCTATACAGGGGTCTTTTTGGTCCGTTTTGTGCAAAAGGGTAAAAAACACCCCTAAAACAGGGTTTTAACGGGTAAAAATGTTCTACAAAAATATTTGCCATTCAATTTTACTATGTGTCACTGAATACGCCAAAACTCGAAACTTAAATTAAATAACAGAAATAAGCCAAAACATAAAATCCATTTTAGGGTTAATTTCGTACTTTTTTCTGAATTGGCGCATAATTGTGCCACAAAACTGAATTTTAGGGGGTTGGTGTGAATGGATAAAATATTCTATGACAAATTTCACTATAAGTCACCGAACAAACCAAAGTTGTAGATGTAATATATCTAAATAAAATATCCGAACCAAGTTGGGTATTTGTAGAAGAAAATATTTATTAAATGTTTCTTTTGATAAATCGATATAGGAAAGCTTGTGATTCTTACATTTTCGGTATAGGATGTGTTCTGCAATATTACTTAAAACACTACGAGGAATATTTTTGTGGAACAATTCAACCCTCTAGCTCCTCTATATAGGGGTCCTTTTGGTCCCTTTTGTGCAAAAGGGTAAAAACACCTCTAAAACAGGGCTTTAACGGGTAAAAATGTTCTACAAAAATATTTGCCATTAAATTTTACTATGTGTCACTGAATACGCCAAAACTCGAAACTTAAATTAAATAACAGAAATAAGCCAAAACATAAAATCCATTTTAGGGTTAATTTCGTACTTTTTTTGAATTGGCGCCTAATTGTGCCACAAAACTGAATTTTAGGGGGTGGGTGTGAATGGATAGAATATTTTATGACACATTTCACTATAAGTCACCGAACAAACCAAAGTTGTAGATGTAATATATCTAAATAAAATATCCGAACCAATTTGGGTATTTGTAGAAGAAAATATTTATTAAATTTTTCTTTTGATGAATCGATATAGGAAAGCTTATGACCCTTACATTTTCGGTATAGGATGTGTTCTGCAATATTACTTAAAACATTACGAGGAATATGTTTGTGGAACATTTCAACCCTCTAGCTCCTCTATACAGGGGTCTTTTTGGTCCGTTTTGTGCAAAAGGGTAAAAAACATCCCTAAAACAGGGTTTTAACGGGTAAAAATGTTCTACAAAAATATTTGCCATTCAATTTTACTATGTGTCACTGAATACGCCAAAACTCGAAACTTAAATTAAATAACAGAAATAAGCCAAAACATAAAATCCATTTTAGGGTTAATTTCGTACTTTTTTTGAATTGGCGCCTAATTGTGCCACAAAACTGAATTTTAGGGGGTGGGTGTGAATGGATAAAATATTCTATGACAAATTTCACTATAAGTCACCGAACAAACCAAAGTTGTAGATGTAATATATCTAAATAAAATATCCGAAACAAGTTGGGTATTTGTAGAAGAAAATATTTATTAAATGTTTCTTTTGATGAATCGTTATAGGAAAGCTTGTGATCCTTACATTTTCGGTATAGGATGTTCTACGATATTATTTAAAATAATACGAGGAATATTTTTGTGGAACATTTCAACCCTCTAGCTCCTCTATATAGGGGTCTTTTTGGTTCCGTTTGTGCAAAAGGGAATTTTAATCGCTGAGTTTTATATTGTACTACAATAAAAACGCCTTGTTCCCACGCTACATTTTAGGTAACCCCGAATTCTAAACCTCAATTCAAATTTTAAATATAAAATGTCACATATATCAGTAATTTCCCTGACTTTACGTTTAGCCCACAGTTCAGCGATGATTTTGCTATTGCAACCAATATTCACAGTGATGATGCTGCAACCGGCTGCCAGCATCATCACTATCCCTCTTGGGATTCGAACTATACATATATGTGCCGTGTTTGCTCGGTTTGGTTTGCTTTTGTTGGCCCACTTCTCAAACAAACGTTGGTAAGTGAACTTTTATAGAATAGAAGCTGACTGGTTGCTTAGCTGGCTGGCTGACTTGCTGCCAAAGCATTTTAGGTTTTCCGTCCCCCCGTTCAGCTTTCCAGTTATTGGGGGATTTAATTTATTCATGAGTCGTCGTCGTCGTTTCCAAATGCACTTTTTCGCATCGCATGCATTTATTTACGGTCTTGTATGTTGTAACGATATTCATTTGGTTCGTTCATTTGTATGTGAAAAACAACAAAGCAGCAGGAGCAGCAATCGCCAACAGCACCAGAGTCAAGTACACGCTGCGGAGATTTGCATTTAAATTCAAATTTAATGCATTCTAATGTTGAGATTTTGAATTTGTTCTGCTGCTGCTGCCTGAGTTTTCATTGGGTGTTCAGTTCTGTCATTGGCACTAAAACGGGGCGATAAAGAAAATTGTTTATGGTCTTGTCAGCACTTAAAGGCAACTTAATACCAGCCGCCTTTGGAGAAGTGATATTTATTCAATGAACTTTTTTCTATTGAAAGACAGTCTTCCCATCTACCTGTGAATGATGAAATTAATTGTAATTTTCTGGACTATTATTGATTTCAAATTGCTATCGTTCTAAGTACTATCTTCATAACAACTTCCGTGAAGAAATAGATTTTTCGAAAAAATATGTTTCCCAAATTTCTGAAGATTGTTCCTAAACCTCGATTTCTGTGTGAATGTATAAGTCGCAATATTTGTAGCCATCATGAGTACCTTTAATTTAACATACAAACGGGTGTCATCGAAGTTATATTTCCAAAATGAGAGTACAAATATTTAAGGTACCTTCGCCGAAAATTGGAATTTCAGTAAAAAATAAAATTAAATTAAATTTAAATTAGAAAACCAAAATACATCAGTAAATTTTATACATAACCCTTCGAAAATGTTGTTATTAGTGTTTTTGTTCTTTGCTGAACATTTCTTCGGTTGCGCCCGTTAAAGGCTCTTATCTGTCTGCTGGTGAATCAATCATTCTCATGGACATTTTATATTGATACTGAGCTCTTCCCTTTCTTCTATAAATTCTGACAAAGGTTGGCGATTTTTCATTATGAAAAATCCTTTTGGATTGGATTTGGACATACTCCAGAGGAGAAAATCAATCAACGCAGAAAACCTTTACTCTGCTTAGCCGTCTTTGGACACCCCAGAGGAGAAAATCTGTAAGCTCGGTCAAAGGTCGCCGATGCAGAAAATCCACGTAGACGTTTTTGGACATACCTACCACAGAAGAGAAAATATTTAAGGCCAGCCGATGGCTGGTATAGCAGAAAACGTTTACTCTGCGTAGCTGGATTTGGACCACAACAAATGAGATATATATATTTTTTTGGCGAATTTTCATATTCAAAATTACTAAAATTTTTGGCCCATTTTTCATATAAAACCCCCATTTTTTGTGCAATTTTCAAAATATAAAAAATTATCAAATTTTTTTAAAAATTGTTCATATAAAAATGAGCCAATTTTTTAAAAAATTTTCATATAAAAAAATGAGCCAATTTATGAGCGATTTTTCATATAAAAAATGAGCCAATTTATGTGCAATTTTTCATATAAAAAATTAACCAAATTAACCTAAATTGATATAAAGGAATGTTAGCTATTGAACAAAGTAAATTTTTCTATTTTTTTAAGTTTTTTTTCATGTCATGGATTTTTACTATTTTTTTATCTGTTTTTTTTTTTTCAATTTTTGTGCAATTTTCAAAATATAAAATATTATCCAATTTATTAAAAAAAAATCATATAAAAATGAGCCAATTTTTTTAAAAAATGTTCATATAAAAAATGACCCAATTTACGAGCGATTTTTCATATAAAAAATTACCCAATTTTTAGTATAAAAAATTACCCAATTTTTTGTATAAAAAATTACCCAATTTTTTGTATAAAAAATGACCCAATTTTTAGTATAAAAAATTACCCAATTTTTTGTATAAAAAATTACCCAATTTTTTGTATAAAAAATGACCCAAATTTTTGTATAAAAAATTACCCAATTTTTTTGTATAAAAATTACCCAATTTTTTGTATGAAAAATTACCCAATTTTTTGTATAAAAAATTACCCAATTCTTTGTATAAAAATTGCCCAATTTTTTGTATGAAAAATTACCCAATTTTTTGTATAAAAAATGACCCAATTTTTTTGTATAAAAAATGACCCAATTTTTTTGTATAAAAAATCACCCAATTTTTTGTATAAAAAATTAACCAATTTTTGAGCAATTTTTTCATATAAAAAAATATGAAAATTGGCTTCATTTTTTTAAAAAAATTTTGATATAAAAATTACCCAATTTTTGGGAAATTTTTTATATAAAAATTGATCCAATTTTTGAGTATTTTTTCATTTGGGATATTTGGTATTTTGGATATTTGAGGATTTTAGTAAGTACTTACTCTTTAACTTCTTGGTGATAACCGTGAGTAAGTAATTACCTCCAGTGACATGTTAGTATAAAAATAAATCGAAGGGTAATAAAGAGTGATTTTTTTGAGGTTAGGATTTTCATGCATTAGTATTTGACAGATCACGTGGGATTTCAGACATGGTGTCAAAGAGAAAGATGCTCAGTATGCTTTGACATTTCATCATGAATCGTCTTACAAACGAACAACGCTTGCAAATTATTGAATTTTATTATCAAAATGCGTGCTCTGTTAAGAAAGTTCATTGCGCGCTTCCATTTTATGGTCAGTTTAATCGACCCACTGAAGCGGCTATTCGGGCTATTGTGACTAAATTTCGCACCAAATTTACATTGTTGGACATTAAACCACCAACACGCTTACGTAGAGTGCGAACTGAAGAAAATATCGCAGCTGTATCGGCCAGTGTTAATGATGACCACCAATTTTCGATTCGTCGCCGTTCGCACCAATTGGGTCTCTGTTACTCAAAAACGTGGAAATGCCAAAATTGGACTAAGCGGATGGACCACCTAAGACGCAGCCGCGGTCAACATTTAAATGAAATTATCTTCAAAAAGTAAATGTCATGGACCAATCTAACGTTTCAAATAAAGAACCGAAGAGATTTTGCAAATTTTATGCGTTTTTTTTTTTTTAAAGTTATCAAGCTCTTAAAAAATCACCCTTTATTTATTTTTTTCAGTTTTTTCGTTTGCATTTTTTTTGGTCTGTAATCAATATGTGATTTGAACTGGGATATTGTCCTGGCTCAAGACCATTTTGCTTCTTATTTAATAGAATGCAAATTTATTTACAAATGGCATGGTGACATTTATTACTTGGCTGCAGACTACCACGATCATGATTTCGACCATGTCAAAAGTCTTTTCAAGTGGCTTCGCAGCGACTTTTCAACATTAAACCCGGCCTCTATAAGGAGATGATTCTCACAAACGAACGAGAAGCACAACTCACTTGCCGAATTTGCGTTTAAAAAATCGCACAACGTAATAAAGCACATGCCATCTTACAAGCATCTCATTGAGTTGCATATGTAAGTATGTGTATATGCAGGTATAGTTACCCAGCAATACTTCTGCCGTGCCAACGCTCATTTGTTTCAGTTTTTTCGTTTGCATTTTTTTTGGTCTGTAATCAATATTTGATTTGAACTGGGATATTGTCCTGGCTCAAGACCATTTTGCTTCTATATTATGTTAATTTTTTCTAATATCAAGCCAATTTCTTCTAGTTTTACAGAAAGTTGTCAAATCTTAAAAATTATTTTTTTATTTATTTTTCTTATTCTTATTTATTTATCATATTTTTTATCAGCAAAACAATATATCTTAGAAAATTCTTAAATAATATGTATTAATAGTTAAAATTATGGTATTCCTGGTTCTTACTCTAAAACAATTATAAAAATTAATTAAAACAATTAAGATTAATATTAATAACTCAATACAACAAAAAAAAAAACAATTTGTGTTCAAGCCAAAAAATATTTTTTGTGTTTATATTTTATTTTTTTTTTAATTGTGTTGATTTTATGAACAAACGTCACATGAAATCAACACAAGTAAAAAAATACTAAAAATAAAATTTTCGGCAAAGCTGCCTTTAATATGTGTACTCTCATTTTAGAAATATAAATACGATAACACCCGGTTTTATGTTAAACTAGCTGAACCCCTCCCGCTTCGCCAGGCAAAAACACAAATGGTAAAATTAAAATCAGGTTTCATATTGATCTTATCATATTGATATTATCGTGGTCAGTAATATATACGTTCCAATTTTCAGCCTTCTAGCTAAAAGACACTTTTGCCACGCCCCAACTACCCACCAAACGAAAATTCAAACTCCAGCATCATATTTATCTTTCTTGTGGTCAGTAATATATACGTTCCAATTTGCAGCCTTCTGGCTCAAAAAAACACTATTGCCACACACATAAAATGAAAATCCAAATTTCGGCATCATATTTATCATTCTCGTGGTCAGTAATATTTATGTACCAATTTTACATCCTATGTCCTTCCTTGGGCCAACACGAATTCATCAAGCCCAAAATCGTGAAAATCAGACGATCCGTTATAAAGTTTTGCGTGTTCACACGGACGGCATTCTCTTTTATAAATATAGATTAATCTACGAATTACATTTTCACTTCGAAGCAGTAGTTTAGGAACAGCCTGCAGAAATTTTGGGAAATATATTTTTTTGAACAAATCTAAATTTGTCGGCAGGGAAAAAATCATAAAAATAGAAAGAAAGTCAGGAAAAATATTTCCTTATATTTTTTAATAGCTAACATTCTAAAGCATTCTAAAACAATTTTTATATGTAAAAAATCTATAGTTAAATATAGACTATGTAAGTTATTTTTGTGGACGGAAAATATTTTCTTTTTAAATTATATTTGTTTAAATTGCGCGTACAATTCCTTTATAAATTATATAAAGGAATGTTAGCTATTAAACAAAGTACATTTTTCTTTTTTTTTCAGATTTTTTCATGCCAGTAACAATGATTTTTTTTTCGAAAAAACTTTTTTTTACCAATATTGTTTTTAAACTTCCTGTTTTGAAGCCAGCTAAAAATAATTTATTTTAATTATTTATATTAAATAAGTTAATAATTGTTTTGGAGTAAGTACCACGAACACGATCATGAAACTTATGGCGGCATACTGACACTATTAACTATTAATAAAATTTACTTTACATTTTATAAAATAATTTATAAAAGAAAAAATATAAAAAATATATATATTTTATAGATTTGAGAATTTTCTGTAAAACTAGAAGAAATTTGTATGAAATTAACAAAAATATACATTTTTTATCTCATACCACAAAAAAGTTACGCATTTGTAAATTTGTAATTTACCTTATCACAAAAATATTTTATTTTCGATCCACCCTTGTGTCAAAAATTTCTTATTTATTTTAAGGGTCTTTTGGTTTATAAAATAAAAAAAATATTAAGAAATATATAAAGGGTGATTTTTTAAAAGCTATAGGAAAGTTTTTCAAAAAAAAAAAAAAACATACAATTCAGAAAAATGCATGAAATCTTTATTTGAATCGATAGTACTGTCCATATAATTTAATTTTTGAAGATTATTTCATGCAAATATTGACCTTGACTGCACCTCAAATGGTCTATCCACTTTGTCCAAGTTTGGCATTTCCACGTTTTTGAGTAACAGAGACCCAATTGTTGCGAACGGCGACGAATCGATAATTGATGGTCATCATTAACACTGGCCGATACGTAAGCGTGTTGGTGGTTAAATGACCAACAATGTAAATTTGGTGCGAAATTCAGTTACAATAGCACGAATAGCCGCTTCAGTGGGTCGATTAAACTGACCATAAAATGGAAGAAGCGCGCGATGAACTTTCTTAACAGAGCACGCATTTTGATAATAAAATTCAATAATTTGCAAGCGTTGTTCGTTTGTAAGACGATTCATGGTTAAATTACAGACCAAACTGAAGATGTTAGACAGCGAAACAAAACACGAAACGTGCGTCAGCTGCTTAAACCAGTGTTGCCAAAAATATAATAGCTAAAAATCACCCTTTATATTATTTTTAAGATTTAATAGTTCTTTGTAAAACTACAGGGTGGCACAGAATGAGCTATATGGTTTACATGGCTTATAACTTTTTTATTTATGTATGTGACTATAATATATTTCTTAATAAATTTCTTAGCCACCCTGTATAAGAAATTATATATACCCATAATATTCCCTAATATTTTACAGTATTTAAGCACATTTTTTCAATACGTCTGCTGGTACTTACTTGATATTGGGTTTGCGCCTTCACCCTATAACAAAAACGTGGAACATAAAGTGATTTTTATTCGTAGGGGATGAAATTGGGCAAAAAGGGATAAAAATGGTACTTATCAAACGACAACAGCTAGAAACACCAAATTCGGTGTGTACATTCCTCTAATTGAGTGGATACATATTATAAAAGTAGTTATTTTCAAATTCGTACTTTTAAGGGGTAAATTGGAATAGAGGGATAAAAATGGTACCAATCAAACGGCTGCACCTAGAATAATGAAATTCGGTGTATACTTTCCTCTGATTGCGTAGACACGTAAAATAAACGGATTTTTCGAAATTTGTACTTTTTGGGGCTAAAAAAGAAAAGGGGGATAAAAATAGTACCAAATGACCGCAGCTAGAGTCATGATATTCAGAGTATACATTGCTCTGACTGTGTAGACACGAAAAATAAGTTTTTTTTTCCAAATTCGTACTTTAAAGGGATACGATGGGTACAGAGGGATAAAAATAGTACCAACTAAGCGATGAAATTCGGTGTGTATATCCCTTTAATTGCGTAGACACGTAAAATAAAGAGATTTTAGAAGGTCGTACTCTTAAGAGGGTAAGCTAAGAAAAAGAGGATAAAAATGGTACCAACCAAATGGCCGCAGCTAGAATCATGGAATTCCGTGTATACATTCCTCTGACTGCAAGACACGCAAAATAAAAAGATTTTTTCAAAGTTTTCGTTTTTCGAACGCATAATGATGCATAATTAATTCCCCAAGTCTACTTCACAAAATGCTGGAAAAAAACAAAGAAAGGATAGTAATTAAAAAGATATAAAGAATTCAAACCATATAGCTCGTTCTGCGCGCCACCCTGTATAAGAAATTATATATGAAAATCATACCACAAAAAATTTACAATTATTTTAAAATACATTATGACAAAAATACTCTATTTTCGATCATGGTGGAGCGTGGAATATTATTTTATTATTTAAAAAATAGAAGGTAAGGTTTTTTGTTTATAAAATAAAGAAAAATAAATAAGAACAAAAATTAAAAAATATATTTTTTAAGATTTGACACTTTCCTGTATAACTATAAGATTTTTTTTTGAAATTAGAACAAAGTATATTTATATCTCGTGTCCGGTTTTTAAATCGGGAAATGCCTTATAGAAAAGTACAAAATTGGAAAATTTCATCAAAATCGGAGAATTTTATTCTTGAATTTACTCATCAGTAAAATAAATAAATAAAATTCCCAATTTTGGATTTTCCGAATCCCATCACAATCGATAACTCTACTTCACATATAGTACATGGCATCGCTCCATAGTGATTGTTATCATCCCTCAAGTTTACTCTATATATCAATGATAGTTATTGTCGTAACTTTGTCAATCGTTCCGCTGTCCTGCCCTCCGTCCTTCCGTCCATCCGTTCGCTTGTTAAACATGTGATGTGCCGTTTGAGTTATTTCGTTGGTACACTTCAGCAACTGAATGTTTATAAATTGTTGTTTACTTTTGAATTTCTGGAGTATTACACGTCGTCTGCCCCCAGTCCCCTTCAAATATGTGAACTTCTGACTTTTTTCGAATAGAAAAAAGTTTTCTTCCCCTCTCTCTCAGTGTTGTTAAATTTCAAAAAGAAAGACAAATAATACTCGTCGTCGTCGTTGGAATGATTTGCATACAACGTCGATTGCTGATTATAATCGAAAACAAAAATGTTTTTTTTTTTCTCTGATCAATCTGTGGGAAAATGCAATTTGCATTTGTAAAGAGGGTGGGGGAGGGGAGGGGTTGGAGTCTACTTGATTGTAGTTGGTTGGCAAATGTTATTGTAATTTTATTGATATGTCGATATGGATAACTAGAAACTAGTGTGTGGAGAGATTGATGAGAAAACTCATCTTTTAGGAAGTTTTGAAGACACATTACCAGGGGGTCACGTAAAAATCTTTATTTACACAATCTATAGGCTCAACATGAGGAGAAAATTCTCTATTTGGATTTTATGTCTTGGGCGGCATGAAATGGACACAAGGGACATGAAATGGATGGCTATCGAGATTGTTCAATTCAACTTTTTTACACTCTCTCTATTGAGTGGAGAGTTTGATGAGAAAAAACACACATATTTTTTAGGAAGTTTTGAAGACACATTACCATGGGGCTCACTTACAAATCTTTATTTACTCAAACTATAGGCTCAACATGAGAAGAAAATGATGGAAATTTATATGTCTATTTTTAAAAATAGAATTTCAGAGCTGCATTTTTGGGGACTTTAGATTTTCTATTTGGATTTTATGGGCGGCATGAAATGGACACAAGGGACATGAAATGACTATCTAGATTGTTCAATTCAACTTTTCTAGACTCTCTCTCTATTGAGAGGTTTCCTAAGTCGCTGGCCTATGACAATAAGAGCTACAAACGGCCGATGTCCTCAAAGTCAACGCAAACTATACAGTCTTAGTTAGAGTCGTGAAAAACTAGAATTTCAGAGCTGCATTTTTGGGGACTTTAGATTCTCTCTTTGGATTTTATGTCTTGGGCGGCATGAAATGGGCACACGGGACATGAAATGGCTACCCAGATCATTCAATTTGACTTCTTTAGACTCTCTATTGAGCGGTTTCTCTATGACAACAAAAGCTACAAACGACCAATGTCCTCAAAGCCAGCATAAGCTATGCAGTCTTAGTTAGAGTCATGGAAATTGGACCTCTGCTCCCATTGGAACGATATCATATTCCACACACAATGCCATTGATAAGCCGACCTTCCCAATATAACAAAAAAATCTATGATGAATTTATGTGGCATACGATTCAATGCCGTACGCACTGTGGTTCAGAATCTGAATCCATCGGCCAAAATTCAATAACTTTTGTTGTTCTAACTATTTTTGAGTTCTGTAAAAAATTTAAAATAGACAAGGACCCAAGGATTATTTTGACATATTAACACTAAAAATAGGGCAATCGGATATATTTTAGAAATTAGCCCTAATTTGACTATTTTTCGTATTTTTTCGAAAAAAAAAATTATTTTTTTATATTTTTGTTTTTATGTTTTTTAATATATTTATTTATGTATTTGTTCATAATGCGAAGAAAAATTTAATTTTTTTTGTATTACAGATTTTTACGATTTTCAGATTTTGAAATTTGAAAAAAACGTAATTTTTTTGGTTTTGTCTAACTGTTTCTTACACATTTTAAGAGATTTTTCACTAATTTTTTTATTATAACTTGTGTTTTCTTAGCTTTATTATGACGCCAAAACTATGTTTGTGCCAAACATAGTTTGGTTGTAATGAATATTGTAAAAAATACCCTTTTGGAACAAATATCTGACTTTGAACCAACACATCTTGTTTCCTTCAATCCTTTAACGAAATATATTTGGAAAGGTTGAAGGGTTCCCCCTTTTTATAACGTCCAACTCCAGGATGGGGGTATACTAACATTGTCTTTACGTTTGTAACACCTTGAAATATCGACCTGATCGTCATAAAATTCTATGACGATCTAACCATGTCCGTCCGTCTGTTGAAAGCACGCTAGCATCTAAACAAAAGGAGCTAGGACGTCCAAATTTTCCATAAATGCGTCTTATAGTCGTAGATCGGTTGGGATTGAAAATCGAAATCGGCCTAAAGGGAAAATTGTTTCCCTCACAAGGACTAAAAATACCCAATATTTTAGAGTATTTAAGCATATTTTTTCAATGTCTGCTTGTACTTACTTGATATTGGGTATGCTCATTTCCCCTATAACAAAAACGTGTACCATAAAGTGATTTTTATTCGTAGGGGATGAAATGGGTCAAAAAGGGATAAAAATTGTACTTATCAAACGACAACAGCTAGAAACACGAAATTCGGTGTGTACATTCCTCTAATTGAGTGGATACATATTATTAAAGTAGTTATTTTCAAATTCGTACTTTTAAGGGGTAAAATTGGAATAGAGGGATAAAAATGGTACCAATCAAACGGCTGCACCTAGAATAATGAAATTCGCTGTATACTTTCCTCTGATTGCGTAGACATGTAAAATAAATGAATTTTTCGAAATTTGTACTTTTTGGGGCTAAAATGGAAAAAGGGGATAAAAATAGTACCAATTAAATGACCGCAGCTAGAATCATGATATTCAGAGTATACATTCCTCTGACTGCGTAGACACGAAAAATAAAAGTTTTTTTTTCAAATTCGTACTTTAAAGGGATACGATGGGTACAGAGGGATAAAAATAGTACCAACTAAGCGATGAAATTCGGTGTGTATATCTCTTTAATTGCGTAGACACGTAAAAAAAGAGATTTTAGAAAGTCGTACTCTTAAGGGGGTAAACTAGGAAAAAGAGGATAAAAATGATACCAACCAAATGGTCACAGCTAGAATCATGGAATTCGGTGTATACATTCCTCTGACTGTATAGACACGCAAAATAAAAATATTTTTCCTAATTCGTACTTTTCACTTTTACTTACGGCAAAAATTGGTTGAATCATGAAGTTGGGGTATTTGTACTTTTGGAATTAAAATAGAACGGAAATACAACCAACCGCAGCACCCACTATCTACCAATATTTATGGTATTTAAACCTTTTTGAAAATATAAATTTATGAATATTTATTTTTTGAATTAAATTGAAGTATTATTTCGATATGTAAACGTATTGGTAGCTATGCCTTAGAAGCGTGGTTTGAAATAATAAAAATATTTAATAATATTTATTTGTAAAATTATGTTTTCAATATTTGCATTTGTTTTGGTATATTTATTTAATTATATTTTCCTGTAATATTACTGCACTTCTACGAAAATCGACAGCCTCTGTGGAATGCAATTCATTCACGAACTTAACGTCGTGTTTACTTGTTTTATTTGAAATTGTGGTTTCTTTGCTTTATTATGACGCCAAAACTATGTTTGTGCCAAACATAGTTTGGTTGTAATGAATATTGTAGAAAATATCGTTTTTGAACAAATGTTTTTGGACCAACACATCTCTTTTCCTTCAAAAGCCTTTAACGAAATATATACATATCTGGAGAGATTGAAGCGTTCCCCGTTTTTGTGGGTAACTTTTGCCTGCACGAAATTGCACCCTTGGAAGAGATAGGATACATTCAGTGCAAAATGTCAGATTTTTTACTTATTTTCGTCTCATTAACTTCTGAAAAGCAGGTACGCATGAAGAGCAAATTTCCTTTATCCTCATGCTAAATTTTATAAAAAAATGGAATTCAGACAAATCGAATTACTGCATGAAAACTGCACACTGGTCTCTTTTTTGACTTCATCGAACTGTTTCTTTTGTTGTAGTAAATATTTTTGAGTTCTGTAAAAAATTGAAATTAGACAAGGACCCAAGGATTATTTTGCGTTATTAACGTTGGAAATCCGGCAATCTGGATATATTTTAGAAATTAGCCCAAAGTTGACAAATTTTCGAATTTTTTGATTTTAAAGAAAAGTGTTTTTTTTATTTTTTGTTTTTATGTTTTTAACATATTTTTACGTATTTCTTCATAATGCGCAGCCAAAAATTATTATTATTATTTTTTTCGTATTACACATTTTCATATTTTGAAAACTTCGACTTTGTTGAACTGTTGCTAACTCATTTTAAAAGATTTTGCACTGGACTTTTTAATAGAAATTATGGCTGTGTTTGTTCGTCACAATGTAGTCCATTTGAGATAGGTTTTTGTCCCGCTGCCATACCTGCAAACAACTCTCATGATGCAACATTTTACAGGGAATTAATTAAATTAGTTTTCGATGGACAACTATGAAGTAAACAATATGAATTTCCCCATTCGCTATTGCATTCGGTTTGAACTGTGGACTTTGATTTCCACAATTCAAAGGAATTTCGTACATTTCCCTCGCGCTCATCAACATCAGCATCTATAGAATCGTCAGCATCACCGGCACACAGTGGGGCCTGCTGACTTTTTTCGTTGCAAAAATCATAACTTCTGAAATAGGAAACATAATTACAAAAGTAAAATTTTGTTGTAAAGAAGATATCATCGGCTTTAAAATGAAACCACCTATATGCATTGGGAGCTTTAAAATCATACGTTGAATATGGATTTTCTTTCTAGTCTAAAACATTACATTTCGTGTTATTTTACATTTACTTTTTTGTTACCAAACTACTCATTGTACCCTACACCACAGGGTATAATGTCTTTGGGCATTTGTTTGTAACACCCAAAAGGAAACGAGATAGACCCATCGTTTATTATACCGATCGACTTAGAATCACTTTTTGAGTCGATTTAGCGATGTCCGTCTGTCCATCTATTCTTGTAATCAAAGTCCTGGTCGCAATTGTTTTTAGAACTAAATGAAACTTTGCACAACGAAGTTTTATGGGATAAGGGCGAACGTTATTTAATTTGAAGCAGATCCGTTCGAATTTATATATAGCTCCCATACAAATTTTGCTTCCGATTTTACTTTTTCCGCTCTAGAAATCCGTATATTAGCCCGAATAGCCGCTTCAGTGGGTCGATTAAACTGACCATAAAATTGAAGCGCGCGATGAACTTTCTTAACAGAGCACGCATTTTGATAATAAAATTCAATAATTTGCAAGGGTTGTTCGTTTGTAAGACGATTCATGGTTAAATTATAGACCAAACTGAAGATGTTTGACAGTGAAACAAAATACGAAATGTGCGTCAGCTGTTTAAACCAGTGTTGCCAAAAAGATAATAACTAAAAAATCAACCTTTAGTTTGTCTGTAACTCAATTATGAATCTTACAATTTTTTTTTTCACTTTTTGTTTTTTCTTGAATTCTGAAGAAATGAATCAACTTTGAGCGGCTATATAAAGCACAATTTTTGTCCAGTTTTCGGATTTATGATCGGTAATAAGTTCTCTATCAATTGGTATTATCAGTTTTAACAAAAGCTTTTATCAAATTTTCAACTTCTGCCACTGATTCCTGGCAGAGGCCCCACAGTGCGGCATTACATTGTTCTCATCTTACGTTGTTTGATTCATTCATTCATTCACAAAATCAATTTACATTTCAATCATGTGGCGAACACATCACTACCCGCTACCTTGCTCCCTTCCGTGTGGATTACATAGGATTCGTTCAGATATTCATTACGATGTGATTTAGTACAATGTGACGTACATATATCCGTATCTCTTCAATATTGAGTTATTCATATTGAAAAAAGATTGCTGTGATAAATCATGAGACATGGAATAATTTTTAAGGTTAAACTAGACATGATTTTTTTTCTATCTTTATAACCTCCACCACACTTTGGCAGAGGGCAGTGGATATATATGACAATATATTTGAATCCCCGAAACTACTGTAGCGTTTGCAATACAATTAATGGATGGATTTGTATGAGAGGTGGAGTTTGTCGTTAAGAAAATAATTTTCAGACTGAACAAAGAATTATTGCAACCTTTTATCAGGTGGGTTTAGTTTTCTCCGCTAATATGTAAGCTAACCAAAAAAAAACGGAAATATATATTTTTAATTTTTTTTTATAAAAATATGTTTTTTTAACCTTTCGTCCACTGTGCTTACAAATTATGTTCCGAACATTTGCAGTCCAAAGAAACACATTAACATAATTTTTGAAATATTCGCATTGCTTGGTTTTTTTCTACATGGAAATTTTTCCATAAAATAAATTTCTTTTTTGTAAAAAGAGTGAAAATGAAATGGAAAACCATTAAATTGTTTCATAAAGTCAGAGACGTAATTTTTCGTCTTATATTCATCATTTAGGCATCATTTGCATTATATTGATTCTTTACATTTTGTTGAAATACAACTTTAATAAAATATTTCCTTGAAACATGATGTATTCATGTATTCTAGTCTTCGAGATATCGGACAATCAAAATTCGATATATATACACCTAATATCTTTATTCACATGGCTTAGTTTTTTTTTTCTACATGGAAAATTTTCCATAAAATAAATTTCTTCTTTACTTTCTTTGTTAAAACTAGGGTTTGTTTTTTCCCGTATTTTTTATTTCCCGGGAAACGGGAATTATTTTTTCAAATTTCCCGGCATCTCGGGACAGGACGTGAATTATTTTTTCGATTTCCCGGGATCCCGGGACAGGACGTGAAATCGTTAACATATTGTTTGCTTGATTTATAAAAAAATAACCCTCATTCATACTTGTGCGGAAGAAAATGTCCAAACTTTTAGGAAACATTATTTTGCTTCCTTTAATTTTTTTATATTGAAAAAATCAATACAGGACACTTTTACAAAATGTGTTCATACACTAAATATACTTAATTTTTGTACTTAAATTAATATCTATTTCTTCATACATCGAAGTAGTAATGAATTTAATGTGTTAACACGGTCCGGAAACTTTTCCCGTAAAAGAGCAATGGTTACGCTGCTTGTGTGGTACGTAGCGCCGTCTTGTTGAAAGTAAACGTTGTCCAGACCAATCCAACCAGCCAACTACGACCATAAAAAATCATTAATCATTTCTCGATAGCGCAATCCATTCACCGTAACTGTTGATCCAACCTCATTTTCGAAAAAGTAAGGTCCAATGACCCCGCCGGACCATAAACCGCACCAAAAAGTCACCCAATGAGGATGGAGAGGCTTCTCAACAATAACTCTTGGGTTTTCCGAGCCCCAGATGCGACAATTTTGCTTCCCTCGGTGGCTACGTCAACACCGTCAGTCAATATGATTTTTCACTGGATTTCCGGATCATTTTCATTCATGAATTTTAATAATAATACTAATAATAATTTTAGCATTTCCTAATTTGTTAGTAATGGCGCAGTTTCTACTTGTCAAATGTCAAAGAATAAAAGCTTCAAAAGTGACAGCTACCGAAATACCGGGTGATTCAAAATAACACTTCTTGTTGGAAAACCCTGTTTTTCCCGTATATTTATTGGTCGAATTATTGTATTTTTTTTTATTTCTTCATAGTGATAACTGAAAACTTTTTCGAATTTGTTGGTAGTAGTTTATAAAAAATGCGTTGCTTTCGAATGATGCCTAAATAATGAACATCGGAAGGAGATTGAGGCCGCGGCGCTCGTTTTTGTACAAAAAAGTGAAATACAACTTTAACAAAATATTTCCTTGAAACATGATGTATTCATGTATTGTAGTTTTCGAGATATCGGACAATCAAAATTCGATATATATATATACACCTGATATCTTAAAAGCTAGATATCTCCGATTTCTAACGGAATCTGGACCAATACTTTTTTGGAAAATATTCTACTTGTCAATGGCTATATAATTGCCTTTGGTATACCCAATTAATGTATTCTAGTTTTCGAGATACCGGACAATCAAAATTCGATATATATACACCTGATATCTTAAAAACTATATATCTCTGATCTATTGGAATCTGGACCAACACTTTTTTGGAAAATATATATATATTCTAGTTTTCGAGATATCGTCTATGTCACATCAATACATGGACTAATATAACCTATTTTATATAGTTTAAGGACTATTGTCTGATTCGATGCATTCAAATTATTGGAGCGAAAAATATTGCTGAACAAATCTTGCCAATTTTTTTTATTTGGGACCAATGACTTATTCAAAGAGAAGCATACTAAGTGCTTCCTATTCTCTTAATGCTGGTTAATTCAAAAGACAGGAAAACATGATTTTTAGATGTGTTTTCAGTAGTATTTCCCTCAAGACGGCAATATTTACAGATCATCATTAAACAATACAATCTTCATTTTTGGGTGATGACCGTACCATGGCTCATCCTAATGTGCAAGTATTAGTTTTTGTATTTATTTAAAGAAAACAATTAGCTTCTAGTTCGTAGTTATCCATGTGAAGAACAGAATATAGTTGAAAATATATGTAGTTCTTCGTCATCTATCTCAAGGTAATACATGGACATTTCAGACATTCCTAGAAGGTCAGTTCCAGCAGGCAAAAGTGACATTTTTGAATTATTTTCTAATCGCAATCGAAGACTTGCAGTGGAAATATGAGTATTTGACGTATTCATCGCTCTCAGTGAAACATCTTCTCTCCTCTACTGTGGAACTTTCATATCCTGCAGAATTAATATTATTTTCTTTAAAAAAAAAACACGGATACATGATTAATCATGACTGTGGAATCGGAGAAATATATCTGGGAATTTGTTTGCATTATTGTGAAAACTTTTTTCTCAGTTTTAGTTAAATTTAACTTATATTAAGTTCACTTTGTTTCCTTAAATCAAATAAAAAAAATCCTCAGTTTGAGTACTACATTTTGCAAATGTTTATTAATAATTTAATTGGTTTGAGGATAAATTAAACTAGAACTAAGTTCGAATTGTGTCCTATTTCGAAGAAAATGTTTGAATTTGCACAGAGTTATAGTGCAACCTGATATGTGAACGGTCAGACGGAAAGACAGACTTAAATACATTCACTTAACACTTTGACTTCTTGAAAAAGCAACAACAACAGTATATAGCTAATAACAACAATTGCAAAATCGCAACAATATCATTAAAATTATTGCATAATTTTGTTATACTTAATTGTTGTTGTTGTTATATCGGACAATGGCCACCATGCTGCTGCGATACATTCATTCCGATTTGACACAATTCTTGATTTATGGCATTGCCTCGTCGATACATCCCGCCAAACACCCATCCGTCCGTCCGTTCATTCATTCATTCATTTGTAATTGTTAATAAACAATTTGCAATGTGAAATGTGAATTTATTTATTCTCAACACTTTTTTATTTATTGCCCATTGTTTATTGTTTATTGATTGTGTTTTTCCTCTTCTTCTTGTTCTCGTTGCAGGTGAGTTTCCTATTTTGAACCAAATCTAAGTCAGAGTAAGTTTGGCCGCTGCATTAATTTTATGGCTGCTGTTGCTGCTTATTATTGCGCCAATATTTTCCCCGGCGTTCGTTCTTCGACGTGGCATGTGTAGTCCGATTGTGTTGACTTTACACCACGTTCCATGGACGTAAACGACGGATGTTTTTGATTCAATTCAGGTTAGATTTGATGTCAAAAATCTGTTTCCAATTAGTTGATGTTATTGAAACACGCGGAGAAAGGAAATTAATTTGCAATGAACAGCAAACGTGTTGTAAATCGAAATAAATTAAAGATGGAAATAGAAATTGGAAATTACCAAGCAAATTATATGCCACTCTATCAAAGAAATATATATATATTGAAAATGTTTATTTGACGGACAGAAAATATACGGAAGAGAGCGAATATTTTAGTGGGATTAGATGGCAAGCTCATAATGAAATTTATAATCTAAAAATTATATAATATTAAATTATTATAATATTTAAAAAATTGAATTTAAAAAAAATTTAACTAAAAAAAATATTAATTTTTTTTATAAAAATTCCAATTTTTTTCGAATGTACCTTTTATATTTGTACTCTCATTTAGGATATATTTGTCCGATGGCACCCGCTTATATGTTCAATTAAAGATAATTATGAAATCTACAAATGTTGCGAATTACACTTCTAGGTAAAAACAGTGGTTTAGGGACAGCCTCCAAGAATTTGGAAAAAATATTATTTTTTTTTCAAAAAAAAAAACTATTTTTCCTAGCGCGAAAAAAATAGTGAAAAATAAAAAAGTCGTAAAAAGACTCGAAGAATTTGGAAAAAAATATTTTTTTTTCAAAAAAAAAATCTATTTTTGCTGGCGCGAAAAAAATCGTGAAAAATAAAAAGTAGAAAAAAAGCCTCCATAAATTTGGAAAATTTTTTTTCCAAAAAAAAAATCAATTTTTGCTGGCGCGAAAAATCACGAAAAATAAAAAAGTCGAAAAAAATATTTTGTTTTATTTTTTATTAGCTAATATTCTAACGCAAAAAACAATATTTATATTTAAAAAAATCTATGGATAAATGTAGAATTTATGATATTCTTTGTAGAAATCATGAAATAATTATATAAAATTTCAAATTATATAAAATTGTTAATCAATATATTCTTTTAGTTTGTAATAGCTGACATCTTAAAAATATATAAAATATAAAATATTCTGTTATTTAATTTGCAAAAGAATTTTTCGCGATATTTAAAATAAAATAAAAAATATATTTTAAAAAATCTTTAGCGTCTTCAGCGTCTTCTTCTACATTTATCGATAGAATAAAACAAAATATTTTTTCCGACATTTTTACTAATCCTAAACCACTTTTTCTATGTGAAAGTGTAATATCTGTAGCCATCATGAGTACCTTTATCGCACTTTTTTCCAAAATGAGAGTACAAATAGTTAAGGTACCATCGCCGAAAATTGCAATTTTAGTAAATAAAATTAAAAAAGACATAATTTAAATATCCTTTTCGAGTTTGTTAAGCCAAAATACATCAGAAATGTTATACACGACTCTTCGAAAAATGTTTGTTCCATAGTGTAATTGATGGACAGGGATGTGGACAGGGAATGGACAGGGAAGTTATAATACGGAAATATTTTGGGAGAACGCATTAAAGCCAAAGGTTAGTTTTAGTCGTTTTTTAATTATTCATATTCATTCATGGGCTCACAATTAAATGAAAAATGTCAGTGCCACGTCCAACGCCCAAATAAAAATTTTAGTTTTTACGATTTTCGAAATTTTTGATAAAAATTGTTTTATTATTTAATCGATGACAAACGGCTATTATAACTTTATAAATAACTTAAGATTAATTTCGCCCCTATATTTATATGCACTCGCATGTTATAAAACCTTACATCCCTAAAGTATGCTTTAAATAAATTTTCCAAAAATACATTAATAGAGAACAACGAAGAAAGTATTGCTTCATTTTTGGCTTAGAAGGTTTTACCATTTCAGTAATTAAATCGATGTTGACAGCTATAAGCAGAATGTTTTACCATTTCGATAATTAAATCGATGTTGGCAGCTATAAGCAGAATATTATTTTTAAAATGAATAAAAAAGATAATAGTTTAACAATATATGTAAAGGCTGAGGCGTCGGTCGGCCTCGCGAATATAGTTTTATGCTGTAGAAAATTAACAATGCTAAATAAATACAACATTCAGGTAAACCACTGTCTGTAAAGGAAAGCAAAAACGTAATTACACTTCTTTAAATGCAAAGAAACCCTCAATAGCTCCCATTTTCTACAAACTAAACGCAATTTCAATACCATACATGATTTCCGAGATACATCCCAATCCCAAAATAATGAACTTTAAATGGGCCGATCTTATTATTAAAATATATTTTACAAAAAATTAAATTACACCTTTTGTTAAAAAAATATATACAGAAAATAAATAAGAAGAAAAATATTTTTTTGATTTTGACAATTTTCTGTAAAACTGAAATTAGAAAAATTTAGATAATTGTATCTCTTGCCACAAAAAAAGTTAAAAATTTATTAAAATTACTTTTTGACAAAACCAGCCTAGTGTCTACATTTTTTTGAAAATCAGGAAATGCCAAATTCGCCATAAAGTCGATCCACCCTAGTGTCTGCAATTTCTTATTTCTTGAAAATCGGTAAATGTCAAATTCGCTATAATTTCGATCCACCCAACTGTCTGCAATTGTTTTTGAAAGTCTGGAAATACCAAATTATTATTCTTTACTTTTTTTCCGATTCAGCCTAGTGTCTACAATTTCTTATTTTTTTTGAAAACCGGGAAATATCAAATTCGCGATAAATTCGATCCATCCTAATGTCTGCAATTTCTTATTCTTTGTAAAACGGAAAATGCCAAATTTGCCATAAATGCAGTCCACCCTAGAGTCGACAATTTCTTATTTTTTGAAAATCGGGAAATGCAAAATTGGCCATAAATTCTATCCACTCTAGTGTCTGCAATGTTTTTTTGAAAATAAGGAAATGCTACATTTGCAAAAATTCGATCCACCCTAGTTTCAGCAATTTCTTATTTTTTGAAAATCGTGAAATGCCAAATTCGCAGTAATTGGATCCATCCTATTAGATCTGCAATTTCTTATTTTTTGAAAATAGGAAAATGCCGAATTCTCCATAAATTCTATTCACCCTCGTGTCTGCAATTTCTTATTTTTGAAAATTGGGAAATGCCAAATTCGCCATAAATTCGATCAAATTTGTTATTTTTTGAAAATCGTGAAATGCAAATTCCCAGTAATTAGATCCACCCTAGTGTCTGCAATTTCTTATTTTTTGAAAATCGTAAAATGCCAAATTCGCTGTAATTGGATCCACCTAGTGTCTGAAATTTTTTATTTTTTGAAAATCTGCAAATACCAAACTCGCAGTAATTAGAACCACCCTAGTGTCTGCAATTTCTTATTTTTTGAAAATAGGGAAATGCCAAATTCGCTGTAATTAGATTCACCCTAGTGTCTGCAATTTTTTATTTTTTGAAAATCTGGAAATGCCAAATTCGCAGTAATTAGATCCACCCTAGTGTCTGCAATTTCTTATTTTTTGGAAATAGGGAAATGCAAAATTCGCCATAAATTCTATCCACCCTAGTGTCTGCAATTTCTTATTTTTTGAAAATCAGGAAATGCCAAATTCGCCATAAATTCGATCAAATTTGTTATTTTTTGAAAATCGTGAAATGCAAATTCCCAGTAATTAGATCCACCCTAGTGTCTGCAATTTCTTATTTTTTGAAAATCGTAAAATGCCAAATTCGCTGTAATTGGATCCACCTAGTGTCTGAAATTTTTTATTTTTTGAAAATCTGCAAATACCAAACTCGCAGTAATTAGAACCACCCTAGTGTCTGCAATTTCTTATTTTTTGAAAATAGGGAAATGCCAAATTCGCTGTAATTAGATTCACCCTAGTGTCTGCAATTTTTTATTTTTTGAAAATCTGGAAATGCCAAATTCGCAGTAATTAGATCCACCCTAGTGTCTGCAATTTCTTATTTTTTGGAAATAGGGAAATGCAAAATTCGCCATAAATTCTATCCACCCTAGTGTCTGCAATTTCTTATTTTTTGAAAATCAGGAAATGCCAAATTCGCCATAAATTCTATCCACCCTAGTGTCTGCAATTTCTTATTTTTTTAAAATAGGGAAATGCCAAACTCGCCATAAATTCTATCCACCCTAGTGTCTGCAATTTCTTATTTTTTGAAAATCGGGAAATACAAAATTCTCCATAAATTCTATCCACCCTAGTGTCTGCAATTTCTTATTTTTTGAAAATCTGGAAATGCTAAATTCGCCATAAATTCTATCCACCCTAGTGTCTGCAATTTCTTATTTTTTGAAAATAGGGAAATACCAAATTCGCCATAAATTCGACCCACCCTAGTGTATGTTTTTTTTTTTTTTGAAAATCTGGAAATGCCAAATTTACCATTTCCCATATAGAAATCGGAGACGATACAAAATTTGTATGATCAATTCACATGGCTTTTTCGTCCTTTTTTCACACATTTTCTTTTTTTCGGTGTAGCACGATTTTATATTTTCCTCACTTGTTTTTCGTGGAGAACGTGAGAAATATGTTAAAAAAATCAATTAAATTATTTAATTTCCTTTGAATAAATACATTTTTTCGATATAATTCATTAGTACACAATATATCAATTAAATTTAATGGAAACACATCCCGCCCTTTCTTCGGCTTTAAATCGAAACCCACTTTTTTTTGAAATGCAAAATAATTTAACCTGCACATGCGCGCTAGTGAGGTATGCGTCAAAAGAAAAAATGTCAAAGGAAAAATGTTAGCCAACATAATTTGAATAATATCACCGCAAAATGCTGAAGGGCATAATATCGCTGGAATAGTTGCTCCCCCACTTGCCGTCTGCCTACGATGCATCCTCAAATCAAATTATAAGCATTCTTATTGATCGACATGAAATCATGGAATTAAATTAAATGGATTTCGTTCTGTTTCATTCAAATCTCCATTGACAACGATGATGGCATTTGCATGGAAACCAGCTTGGCTCGGCGCCCCAGTCATAACAAAATAATAAATAAGCTTAAAATACTACAAATTATTTATTGAAATGCGATTATGTCCTCGACTGGCTACTGCGCTCGTACGTTAATACCTTCATTTGCATTCATTTGCTATTTTCTCCTCGTTTTTCTGAACATTTGCTGAGCGCGGGACACATAAATCGCTCGCAACCAACCACCGTTGTTCAATTCAAATCCAAAACAATCTGCTAATTTGGACTTCAAATCAAATTTATTTGCGAATATTTAACATTTTGACGTCATTGGAGGAATCAAGCCTCCGTCGTCGTCGCTTTAACATAAACACACGTCCGAGAATTTGTGGAATTTCCACGCTTCCCCTTTGATTGGGAGGTCCGTCTATCTGTTTGATTTGCATTTATATTTGCTACTGTCTACGAGGGCTGGAGGGATTTACACACGCACTTGTGTATGTGTGCTCTTTGCTCCTCGAAATTAGATTAAAAATATTTTTTTAATGAGCTTCAAATACGTCAGTTCATAATCAATTGATTTACGGGCTTTATATACAGTAGGGCGTATCGGGAGTAAAATTATGCCTTGAAAGCAAAATTCTTGAATAGCCAAACATTGCGTACAACACATCAATCCTAAATTACATTAATTCTCAAAAGCATTTAATCTAGGTTTTTTCCAGGAGCTTTCCAATTAGAGCGGGTCGAAAACGAAAACAAGGCCAGGAAATTGAAAACTCATGATTGGATGTATTTTTCAAATTTTTCTATTTTTTTTTTATAAAAAAAAATTCAATTTATTTTTACATGTATTTCACTCACTTTCCCTGTCGAATTGAAAAAACCTTTTATTTGCGAAACGATTTGATTTTCAACTATACGACCTAATGCATATATATACCAATCTATTATATTCTATATTTAGCTTAATTGTTGTTTTCATTAAAAACAGAAATGCTAAATGCAATCTCATAACGAGCGACGGCCTACGGTTTGGGACACATTCAAATAACAGACCCTGTAAATTCACCTCATTAATGTCTTACAAGGCTTATCTAATAAATACAATTTGCCTCTAAAGAGTAGGCCTCTTTTATTGTGAATAAAACCACGTGAAACCGAGTGTCAATTAAAATGGTGTTACCTCAATTACAAGAAATTGATATTGTTGAGCGTGTAAGGACGACTGATCACTGACCCATTAAAAACCAATCACGACGAATGAAGGCATCATCGATCACTGTAATGGCTGTGATAACGAAAAACTGGAGTAGAAGGTCAATCACTACTTATGCGACTGTCCAGCTCTAACAAAGGCAGGCTCAGCGCCCTCTTTAAACAATTGTTTCACGACTTTAGCAATATATAGAAAACTAGCAGTGTCAGTGACCCTTAAAAGTACAAATATTTTACAAATTACGTGGTAAAAGGAATGCACACGCCGAATTTCACGATTCTAGCTGCAATACTTTGGATGGTACCATTTTTATCCCTTTCTGTTTCGCGTACAAATTAAAAAAAAAAAAACATTTATACTGCACTTCTACGTTATATCAAATTTTTAGCTGCAATACTATGGATGGTACCATTTTTATCCCTTTTCTCCCACTGACCCTATAAAAGTACAAATTTAGAAAAAAATTAATTTATATTGTCTACGTTGTCAGAGAAATGTATATACCGAATTTCACAACTATAGCTGCAATATTTAAATTGGTACCATTTTTATCCCTTTTTATCGTTATCCCTTTCCCACCTCAAACGTACAAATTTCGAAAAAAATATGCTGCACGTCTACATTGTCAGAGGAATCTCTATACCACAACTGCAATACTTAAATTGGTACCATTTTTATCCCTTTACCCCCTAAAAAGTACAAATTTAGAAAAAATCCATTTAATGGTCAGAGGAATGTACACGCATTCCTCTGGCCACAACTATAGATGCAATACTTAAATTGGTACCATTTTTATCCCTTTTTATATTTCCCCCCCCCCCCCTAAAAAGTAAAAATTTCGAAAAATCGCTTTTAATTGCGAGTCTACATTGTCAGACGAGCGCACATAACGAATTGTACAACTATAGATGCAGTACTTAAATTGGTACCATTTTTATCCCGTTTTCCCCTCAAACGTACAAATATCGAAAAATCCATTTATAATGCGCATCAGAGGAAGTTACATGCCAAATTTCACGATTTAACCGTAATACTTTAGCTGGTACAGTATTTATCCCTTATTGACCCTTTCGCCCTGAAAAGTACAAATTCCAAAAAATCAATTTATACTGCGCTTCTACGTGGTCAGATGAATTTACTTTCTAAACTTCACGGTTTTAGCACTAATACTATAACTGGTACAATTTGTATCCCTTTTTACCCCTAAAAAGTAAAAAAAATACATTTTTGTTGCCAGAGGAATCGACATAATTTCACAACTATAGCTGCAATACTTAAATTGGTACCATTTTTATCCCTTTTTGGTTCTTTCCCCCTTTAAAGTACAAATTTCGAAAAATTCATTAATAATGCGCTTCTACGTCGTCAGAGGAATTTACTTACCAAATTTCACGATTTCATCTGTAATAATTTAGCTGTAACAATTTTTATCCCGCTCACCCCTTAAAAGTACAGATCAGTTTTCGCTGCAAATCTTAAAATTGGTACAATTATTTATCCCGTTTCGTCTCTTCCCCCCTTTAAAAGTACATATTTCGAAAAATCGAATTTTATTTTTTTGATTTTTGATTTTTCGAAATTTATGCTTTTTAAGGGGAAAGCAGAACACAACACCAAACAGGACATACGAAATACTGGGTGATTTTTTAAGAGCTTGATAACTTTTTTTTTTAAAAAACGCATAAAATTTGCAAAATCTCATCGGTTCTTTATTTGAAACGTTAGATTGGTCCATGACATTTACTTTTTGAAGATAATTTCATTTAAATGTTGACCGCGGCTGCGTCTTAGGTGGTCCATCCGCTTAGTCCAATTTTGGCATTTCCACGTTTTTGAGTAACAGAGACCCAATTGGTGCGAACGGCGACGAATCGAAAATTGGTGGTCATCATTAACACTGGCCGATACAGCTGCGATATTTTCTTCAGTTCGCACTCTACGTAAGCGTGTTGGTGGTTTAATGTCCAACAATGTAAATTTGGTGCGAAATTTAGTCACAATAGCCCGAATAGCCGCTTCAGTGGGTCGATTAAACTGACCATAAAATGGAAGCGCGCAATGAACTTTCTTAACAGAGCACGCATTTTGATAATAAAATTCAATAATTTGCAAGCGTTGTTCGTTTGTAAGACGATTCATGATGAAATGTCAAAGCATACTGAGCATCTTTCTCTTTGACACCATGTCTGAAATCCCACGTGATCTGTCAAATACTAATGCATGAAAATCCTAACCTCAAAAAAATCACTCTTTAAAAGGAACGCCGGCTACAAAAAAGCTAGCATGATCTAAAAGTCAATTATTAAACAAATAAAAGTAGTTTCGTTAGAAAAATATAGAAAGCAACTTCCCCGGCAGCAATGCAATGGCATGTGTGTGATGTGTATGGCCCTGTGCAAACACTTTTTATACCCTCCACCTAAGGATGGGGGTATTATATTCATTTTGTCATTCCGTTTGTAACAGCTTGAAATATTCAACGGAGACCCAAAAAGGATATATATTCTGAGTCGTAGTCAAATTCTAAGACGATTTAGCCATGTCTGTCTGTCTGTCCGTCCGTCTGTTGAAAGCACGCTAGCTTCCGAATGAAATGAGCTAGGATGTACAAATTTGTCCTAAATGTGTCTTATTGCAGATAAGTGGGGATTGAAAGTGGGTGAAATCGGCCCCAAGGGGAAAAATTTTCCCTCACAAGGACTGAAAACTTCCCATAATAACCCCTAATATTTTAGAATAATTAAGCATTTTTTCCAATATGTCTGCTTGTACATACTTGATATTGGGTATGCACATTCCCTCTATAACAAAAACGTGATTTTTATTCGTAGGGGGTAAAATGGGGCAAAAAGGGATAAAAATGGTACATATTAAACGGCAACTGTTAGAAACACGAAATTCGGTGTGTACATTCCTCTAATTGAGTAGATACATTATATATAAAATTATTTTTTTACAAATTCGTACTTTTAAGTGGTAAAATGGGAATAAAGGGGTAAAAATGGTACCAATCAAACGGCTGCACCTAGAATAATTAAATTCGTTGTATGTATTCCTCTGATTGCTTAGATACGTAAAATAAACGGATTTTACGAATTTTCGTACTTTTTGGGATTAAAATGGAAAAAGGGGATAAAAATAAAATATAAAAAAAAAGATTTTTCCAATTTCGTACTGTTTACTTTTACGGCAAAAATCGGTTGAATCATGAAGTTAGGTTATTTTGTACTATGTACGTGAAATAAATTTGTACTTTTGGAATTAAAATAGAGTGGAAATACAACCAACTGTAGCACCCACTTTCTTCGAATATTTATGGTATTTAAGCTTTTTGAAAATATAAATATAAGAATATTAATTTTTTGAACTGACTTGAAGTATTATTTCGTGAAGTATTATTTCTAAACGTATTGGTGTGGTTTGAAATAATAAAAATATTATATTTATTTATAAAATTATTTTTTCAATATTTGTTTTGTTTTGGCTATATTAAAAAAATATTTTCCTGTAATATTACTACACTTCTACGAAAATTAACAGCCTCTGTGGAATGCAATCCATGGTGGACGATATATAAAGTTCGGCCCGGCCGAACTTAACGTCGTTTTTACTTGTTTTGTTTACATTTATTTATACCTCTGGTATTTTCATTATTACTTTTTTTCTCGTACATATTTTATGATTTTATAATTTTACGATTTTATGATTTTTGATTTTTGATTTTATGATTTTATGATTTTATGATTTTATTATTTTATAATTTCATGATTTTATGTTTGTATGATTTTATGATTTTATGTTTGTATGATTTTATGATTTTATAATTTTATGATTTTATAATTTCATGATTTTATGATTTTATGATTTTATGATTTCATAATTTTATGATTTTATAATTTCATGATTTTATGTTTGTATGATTTTATGATTTTATGATTTTATGATTTTATGATTTTATGATTTTATGATTTTATGATTTTATGATTTTATGATTTTATGATTTTATGATTTTATGATTTTATGATTTTATGATTTTATGATTTTATGATTTTATGATTTTATGATTTTATGATTTTATGATTTTATGATTTTATGATTTTATGATTTTATGATTTTATGATTTTATGATTTTATGATTTTATGATTTTATGATTTTATGATTTTATGATTTTATGATTTTATGATTTTATGATTTTATGATTTTATGATTTTATGATTTTATGATTTTATGATTTTATGATTTTATGATTTTATGATTTTATGATTTTATGATTTTATGATTTTATGATTTTATGATTTTATGATTTTATGATTTTATGATTTTATGATTTTATGATTTTATGATTTTATGATTTTATGATTTTATGATTTTATGATTTTATGATTTTATGATTTTATGATTTTATGATTTTATGATTTTATGATTTTATGATTTTATGATTTTATGATTTTATGATTTTATGATTTTATGATTTTATGATTTTATGATTTTATGATTTTATGATTTTATGATTTTATGATTTTATGATTTTATGATTTTATGATTTTATGATTTTATGTTTGTATGATTTTATGATTTTATGATTTTATGATTTTATGATTTTATGATTTTATGATTTTATGATTTTATGATTTTATGATTTTATGATTTTATGATTTTATGATTTTATGATTTTATGATTTTATGATTTTATAATTTTATGTTTGTATGATTTTAAGATTTTTAGAATTTATCATTAATTCTTAGATTTTCTCAGAAATATTACTGACGTCCGTCCCATTACTATTATTATTGCTCTACTTATTTTTAAATTTCTTTCAATCTATTTCTTTAGAAAGAATTTAACTTCCCCTGTAGCAATTCAATGACATGTTGTGTTGTGTCCCTGTACAAATACATTTCACTCCATTTTACCTTAATATCCCGTGTGTTGACATTTATTTCTATACCCCTGGGATTTTCATTGTTTTTCCTCGTACATATTTGACATTTTTTTCAATTCGTTTTTTTCCTGTGCACACACTCGAACGCATATTGTTTTATTGTGTGCATTAATATTTCTACATAACGTCGTGGTATTGATATTGATTTTCACGTTTTCTCTCTCACTTTGGATTGAATTGAACATAAATAAAGCGCAATAATACCCAAAAGTCTCAAAGTATTTATTGGCTGCAAATAAACATTTTTTAAAAGTCAATATAGGTGGATAGGTAGGGGGAAAAAGGGAGATTTTGTAATAACTTTTTTTTTCATATACAAACACCGAGAGTATGGCGTTGTAAACCTTTGAAGCACTCACCTCCTCTGTGCAAAGATAGCTTAACATTGTGAAACATTGGCTTTATTTTTTTCATGAAATTTTGCAATTTTATTGCAAATTCTTGTGAATATTATGCCGCCGTCCATACATGTTGTGAGATTATTTCAATCATTTCATTTGATGTGGAATTTTTCTTAAAGCCCTTTTTCTTCGCATACAAGTGATATCTTGTATAAGCCTGGCTAAATTATATACAAATCTCTTATGTCGTTGTTCAGGCCATGCCCCATTCGGTGGCCTTTGTCATATGGCAGTTTGTCTTGTCAAAAAAATACTTTACTTTCATACTTTGTTGGTCTGCTCGTATTTGTATTTGTTGTAATCTCCAGCAATGTCCGCTGCTGCTCATTACTTTTCCCATTACCCAGAAACATGCCACATATTGTTAGTTATTGATGTTTGCATTTTATGAATGTGCTGTACTACATGTGTAGACTACATTCGTACAAATATATTTGTGTTTGTACTAATACTCATGTATACAACCAACTTATATGTACATTAGAATGGGTGTCAAAAGACGAACTTTGGGATTATGTTCACCATTCAAAATTTGGCATTCGAAAAGGTACGTAATACGAAACATGTAAAATGCATTAAATTCGGCCGAACAGAATTTTATATACCCAACACCATGGACTGCATTCCTCAATATTACCGGCAAAATGGAGGCTGGAAATTAAGATTTTTGCTTATAGCGATATTTGTTAAATAAATAGTGTTATTATAATTTTGAAATAAAATTATTTAATTAATTTGATAGCCCTTGGCTATATATCAGAGTAATTTTTCAGAAAGGCAAAGTACGAATTTCGAAATTTCATTATCTTTCGGCATCTCAATGGAATGTGTACACCAAATTTTACGATTCTAGCTACATCCGTTTGCCTGGAACCAGTTTTATCTCTTTTACCCCGCTTTGTCCATAAAAGTACGAATTTGGAGAAATCCTTCTGTTTTGCGCATCTACGAAGTCTGAGAAATTTATAAATCGAATTTCATGATTCTAGCTGCCGCCGTTTGATTGGTACCATTTTTATCCCCTTTTGCTCCTTTTTCCCTCAAAGTAAAAATTTCCATAAAATCCTTTATGTTACGCGTCTACACAATCAGAGGAATGAACACGCCGAACTTTATATTTATCTACCTGCATACTGCGGTCGGCACCAATTTTATCTCTTTTAGTCCTAAAAAGTACGAGTATCGAAAGATCGCATTATATTTCGAATCTACGCAACCTGAGCGAAATATACACCTATTTCCATTAGTTAGCTATTGTTTAATTTGTACCAATTTTAACCCTTTTCTCCCCGTTTACCTATAAAAGTATTTTTTTGGTAAATTTCTTTGATTTTGCAAATCTATACAGTCATAGGAATGTACATACCGAATTTCGTTATTCTAGCTGCAGCCATTTGGTTGGTACCAATTTTATCCCCTTTTCCACATTTTCACCCTTAAAAGTACGAATTTTACGTGTACATGCTATTAGAGAGATATATACTCCTATTTTCATTTTTCTAGCTGTTTTTTAATTGGTACCAATTTTATCCCTTTTCTCCCCGTGTACCTATAAAAGTATTTTTTTGTAATTTTCCTTGATTTGTCACATCTATACAGTCATAGGAATGTACATACCGAATTTCGTTATTCTAGCTGCAGTCATTTGGTCGGTACCAATTTTATCCCTTTTTCCACATTTCCATCCTTAAAAGTACGAAATCTGAAAATCACTTTATTTTACGTGTACATGCTATTAGTGGAATGTACACACCGAATTTCATTATTGTAGCTGTAGCTTTTTAATTAGCACCATTTTTATCCCTCTATTCCCATTTTACCCCCTTCTAAGTACACATTTGGAAAAAATATCTTTATTTTACGTATCTACTCAATTAGATGAATGTACACAACGAATTTCGTGTTTTTAGCTATTTTGATAGGTACCATTTTTATCCCTTTTTGTCCCTATAAATAAGAATCGTTTTCCCCTATAAGAGAAATGTGCATACCAAATATCAAGTAAATATGAACAGACATCTTGGAAAAACATGTTTAAATACTCGAAATATTAGGGGTGATTTCTGTCTATTTTCAATCCCAACCGATCTACAACTAGTGGACGTATTGTTAGAAAATTTTGACGCCCTAGCTCCTTTTGTTTGGGTGCTAGCGTGTGATAATAATAAGTTATTGTTCATTTGTATATCTTTACGGAAAACTAATAATCTTCGACCCACTTTAATGTAGCACACATTTATTTCTATATAATAATAGTTAACCAAAATTACAACTTGAAATCACAGTTAAACGCACGACCATATATTATAATAATCCCAAACTCACACTGGACCCTCTGGCCGGCCGTCTGGTTGAGAGGAGGGATGCAATGTTTGTCTGGCTGGGGTTGCTGGGTTCAATAATAAAAATGAAAAAGGAAGGAGATGCGGATTGTGGTTGGAGTTTCCATTGACTGTTGTTAATATTAATTAGTAACAAGACCCATTTGTTCGTCTAATTAGCCACAGAATCAACCAAAACCAAGTCAATAATATGTAATTAGATTATGTGCATAAATGTGTGAGTGTATTAAAATGGGATACACCAGAAAGCAATAATTACGCGTACATAAATGTCAGGATTTGGTGGTAGAAAGGTGTGTTTGGGCTAGATTGTGATTTTAATTACAAATGCCTACATTCTCCAAGGAGAGAAGATGACAAGCTAGCATCTCCTCTGGATATTAATTACATCCAGTGGAATTATGTGGACTAATTAAAATAAATCGAATAAAACAAATGATTAATTAATTAATTGGTTTTATATTTTTATGATGTCATGACTTTATAATTTTATAATTTTATAATTTTATAATTTTATAATTTTATAATTTTATAATTTTATAATTTTATAATTTTATAATTTTATAATTTTATAATTTTATAATTTTATAATTTTATAATTTTATAATTTTATAATTTTATAATTTTATAATTTTATAATTTTATAATTTTATAATTTTATAATTTTATAATTTTATAATTTTATAATTTTATAATTTTATAATTTTATAATTTTATAATTTTATAATTTTATAATTTTATAATTTTATAATTTTATAATTTTATAATTTTATAATTTTATAATTTTATAATTTTATAATTTTATAATTTTATAATTTTATAATTTTATAATTTTATAATTTTATAATTTTATAATTTTATAATTTTATAATTTTATAATTTTATAATTTTATAATTTTATAATTTTATAATTTTATAATTTTATAATTTTATAATTTTATAATTTTATAATTTTATAATTTTATAATTTTATAATTTTATAATTTTATAATTTTATAATTTTATAATTTTATAATTTTATAATTTTATAATTTTATAATTTTATAATTTTATAATTTTATAATTTTATAATTTTATAATTTTATAATTTTATAATTTTATAATTTTATAATTTTATAATTTTATAATTTTATAATTTTATAATTTTATAATTTTATAATTTTATAATTTTATAATTTTATAATTTTATAATTTTATAATTTTATAATTTTATAATTTTATAATTTTATAATTTTATAATTTTATAATTTTATAATTTTATAATTTTATAATTTTATAATTTTATAATTTTATAATTTTATAATTTTATAATTTTATAATTTTATAATTTTATAATTTTATAATTTTATAATTTTATAATTTTATAATTTTATAATTTTATAATTTTATAATTTTATAATTTTATAATTTTATAATTTTATAATTTTATAATTTTATAATTTTATAATTTTATAATTTTATAATTTTATAATTTTATAATTTTATAATTTTATAATTTTATAATTTTATAATTTTATAATTTTATAATTTTATAATTTTATAATTTTATAATTTTATAATTTTATAATTTTATAATTTTATAATTTTATAATTTTATAATTTTATAATTTTATAATTTTATAATTTTATAATTTTATAATTTTATAATTTTATAATTTTATAATTTTATAATTTTATAATTTTATAATTTTATAATTTTATAATTTTATAATTTTATAATTTTATAATTTTATAATTTTATAATTTTATAATTTTATAATTTTATAATTTTATAATTTTATAATTTTATAATTTTATAATTTTATAATTTTATAATTTTATAATTTTATAATTTTATAATTTTATAATTTTATAATTTTATAATTTTATAATTTTATAATTTTATAATTTTATAATTTTATAATTTTATAATTTTATAATTTTATAATTTTATAATTTTATAATTTTATAATTTTATAATTTTATAATTTTATAATTTTATAATTTTATAATTTTATAATTTTATAATTTTATAATTTTATAATTTTATAATTTTATAATTTTATAATTTTATAATTTTATAATTTTATAATTTTATAATTTTATAATTTTATAATTTTATAATTTTATAATTTTATAATTTTATAATTTTATAATTTTATAATTTTATAATTTTATAATTTTATAATTTTATAATTTTATAATTTTATAATTTTATAATTTTATAATTTTATAATTTTATAATTTTATAATTTTATAATTTTATAATTTTATAATTTTATAATTTTATAATTTTATAATTTTATAATTTTATAATTTTATAATTTTATAATTTTATAATTTTATAACTTTATAATTTTATAATTTTATAATTTTATAATTTTATAATTTTATAATTTTATAATTTTATAATTTTATAATTTTATAATTTTATAATTTTATAATTTTATTAATTTATAATTTTATAATTTTATAATTTTATAATTTTATAATTTTATAATTTTATAATTTTATAATTTTATAATTTTATAATTTTATAATTTTATAATTTTATAATTTTATAATTTTATAATTTTATAATTTTATAATTTTATAATTTTATAATTTTATAATTTTATAATTTTATAATTTTATAATTTTATAATTTTATAATTTTATAATTTTATAATTTTATAATTTTATAATTTTATAATTTTATAATTTTATAATTTTATAATTTTATAATTTTATAATTTTATAATTTTATAATTTTATAATTTTATAATTTTATAATTTTATAATTTTATAATTTTATAATTTTATAATTTTATAATTTTATAATTTTATAATTTTATAATTTTATAATTTTATAATTTTATAATTTTATAATTTTATAATTTTATAATTTTATAATTTTATAATTTTATAATTTTATAATTTTATAATTTTATAATTTTATAATTTTATAATTTTATAATTTTATAATTTTATAATTTTATAATTTTATAATTTTATAATTTTATAATTTTATAATTTTATAATTTTATAATTTTATAATTTTATAATTTTATAATTTTATAATTTTATAATTTTATAATTTTATAATTTTATAATTTTATAATTTTATAATTTCATAATTTCATAATTTCATAATTTTATAATTTTGTAATTTTATAATTTCAATTTTAATAATTTATAATTTCAATTTTATGATTATAGGAATTTATGATGTTATGGTTTTACGATTTTAAGTTTTTCTATGCTTAATTGATTAAATCATATTAATATCGCATTGCTCTTACTGTTTTTCTACTTATTGTGCGAGTCACATCATTTTATTTTTTAAATTTATTTAAATTTTTGTTCTATTCCGATATGGCCACCATCCGTTTGCCCAGTATTGTTTTCTGGTCAATTGATGCGAATGCAAAAAAAACTTAATATTTTGCACCGATATCGGTGGGTTGGCTGTATTCAGTATTTATTTATTTATTTACTTTGTATATATGTCGGTCTACACATGATTGATTTTATTTGTATAACTTTTTCAAAAGATAAACGTTCATGTGGAAACAGCAGTCGTAGACAATTGATAATGGAAACTATGTATATTCACACACAGCACACCGGTTGAACAATACAAACGAGGGTCATATGATAGGCTTGATTACGGTTACAAATGACTAACAATATGACAACTCTTTTGAAAAAAATATTAATCAATTTCTAATGATTTATTACCTTAATTTGAATCTTTTCTCTGACTTTGTTTTATGAAGTTTTGATGTAACCGTAGTCTTTTTGCCTGGACAATTTTTTGACCAACTGAAAGCTTAGATCATGATCTGCAAATATTATAAATCCTTTATTATTACCACATTATGAATTAGGGGCTGGCCCCTCGTACTTTCATATGAAACTATAGCACTCTTGTGCTACGATGTATCTTTCATTTCAAATCGCCCTCCTGTTGTAACGTTGTATCCACAGGATGATGATTGTTCTGTTGGGCTCTTGTGTTCGTTTTGTTTTGTTTGTGCCGATAAGTCTGAAAGTATTTTTGTTTAAATTCAATTTGAAATGTGAATGAAATCAGGCAAAACGGACGGAAGACAACACCAAAGAAAGAATAGCATCGCATCACATGTTGTGTGCTCGAGTGTTTGATGGGAACGACAAGAAGTGTCATCCATCTGAACGAGTTGTTGCCTCCTCACTCGTTCACTCATAGGCGGGCGATAACAAATGTATTCACTCACAGTGTCAAGTCAGTGGATGTGTGCCCCCACTTCATCATCGCCATCTTGCTGTGATGTCAGCATGCTGTTCCATTCATCCAGTCGTTCTTCCCCCGACCTCATCTCATTCTTGTGTCGTCAGTCCTATCGATTGTTAGCACAAATATACAGCAGCACATTTGTTTGGTTGCCCACAACACCCGTTGTCATAGAAATTAAAATTGAATTCCATATCAGATCTCTGTTTTTTAGAAGAAGAAGATGATGAATTTTCTATAATTTGAAATGGTTACACCGACTCCTTGTGTTTCATGCACTCGCATGTGTGTGTGTGTCTTGATTGCATTTTCTTTTTGCCAGGATGTTTGAATATTAAATATTGGTCCTGTGGCTTTATCAACCAACCAACAAACTGCCTTATTTTCCTCATGCCGTTCTCTTGCTGGGACTGCACAAAGGAAAATGTGTGCAGGTTGCCTGCCTGCATGACATGTGATCTCATATCTAATAGGAATTTGAATTTCAAAGAAGAATGCTCCCATACAAATGCACTTGATTATCCTTTTTGTGAATACTAATGCTTCACCTATTATTGCTATTATTTGCTTGTGGCAGTGTGCCACAAGATTGCATTTGGCTTAAATGCAGCAACAATTCCTGGAAGGAGAGTGAACGTGGGCCTCTTTTCTGGGCCCATACTCAAATATTGAATTTTTCGTGGAAATTACAGCACATTAGAAAAACTCTAAGGCTAGCAAGGAATCCCAGGATCAAATCAAGACTATACCTATGTTCTCCATGCAACAAAAAAATTCCAAAGGTCATATATATCATTTTCTGATGCATATTTTATTTATTTTTTTTTTTTGCATTTTATAATTTTTGTATTTTATAATTTTATCATTTTAAAATCTTATAATTTTACAATTTCATAATTGTATAATTTTATTATTTTACACTTTTTGAATTTATAATTTTATAACTTTACAATTTTATAATTTCATAGTTTAATAATTTTAATTTTTTCGTTTGCATTTTTTTGGTCTGTAATCAATATTTGATTTGAACTGGGATATTCTCCTGGCTCAAGATCATTTTGCATCTATATTTTATAGAATGCAAATTTATTTACAAATTGCAAGGTGATATTTATTACTTGGCCGCATACTACCACTATCATGATTTCCACCCTGTGATAGGTTTAATAAGTTTGTAATTCTATTATTTTACAATTTTATGAATTTATAATTTTATAGTTTTATAATCTATATAATCTATAATCTAAAAAAAGGTCCCAAAGGACATGCATAATATTTTCTGATGCATTTTTTTTAATTTTGGCATTTTTTATTTTTTATATTTTTTATATTTTAATTATATTAATTTTGTATTATTATATTTTTTAAATTTTGTGTCCTATTATTTTTGTATATTTTTGTATTATTGTATTTTGTATATTTTGTATATTTTTGCATTATTGTATTTTTTATATTTTTGAATTTTTGTATTTTTGTGCTTTTTGGTATTTTTATATGTTTGTTTTTTTACATTTCTGAATTTTTTAACTTTGTATTTTTATACTTTAGTATTTGAATATTTTTGAATTTTTGTGTCTTATTATTTTTGTATTTTGTATATTTTTGATTTTTTATATTTTGTTTTTTTTTTTATATATTTTTGTACTTTTTTATTTTTTGTATTTTTTATTTAGTTTTTGTATTTCTTTATTTTTTAGTTTTGTATTTTTATATTTTTGAATTTTTGTGTCTTATTATTTTTGTATTTTTTTATATTTTTCTATTGTTGTATTTTTTTACTTTTTTATTTTTGGTATTTTTGTATTGTTTTGTATTTTTATATTTTTGTGTTTTTAAACTTCTGCATTTTTTTAATTTTGTATTTTTATACTTTTGTATTTGTATAATTTTGAATTTTTGTGTCTTATTATTTTTGTATTTTGTATATTTTTTAACTTTTCTATCTTTGTTTTATACTTTTGTTTTTTTATACTTTTGTTTTTTTATACTTTTGTTTTTTTTTTTTTGTATTTTTCTTTATTTGTATTTCTGTATTTTCTAACTTTGACTAATTTTATTTTTGAATTTTAGTATTTCTGTATTATTTTAATTTTATATTTTAATATTTTTATTTTCATTTTTTTATTTTTTAATATTTTTGTACTTTTGTATTTATACTTTTTATGATTTTTGTTACTAAATTTAATATTTTCGCCGAAGGTAACTTTAATATGTTCGAATAAAGCTACTTAAGATGGCTAAAAATTTGGCGAATTTCACTTCCACATAGAAACAGTAGTCTCCAAAGAATTGAGCTTTTTTCGAAAAAAAAAACTTTTTTCGGGCAGGAAAAAAACCAAAAAAATAGAAAAAACAAAGAAAATAATTTCTATATGAAAAATATAACATATAAAATAGACTTAACTCATTGCATTACATTTTACAAATCGAGATTTTTGGTTATTTTAACAAAATTAATAATTTACCAAAAAAATCGATTTCTCACATATTATCACTTAGGTCGTTTCTATATTAGGGCAACGATAAGTAGAAATTATGAAGCAAAAGAATTAAAAAAAATCATGATTTTTAAATTTAAGGTTATACAGTTGGAAAACTTAATATTTTGCCTCAATTTTCAAATCTTTTCACTGTGCATAGTAAGAAATAGTATCGTTATATAACTGAATCAGATGAAGGGCTTTACATTTCAAGCTTGATAACAATATCAAACTGCTTTAAATTACACGCTTGATTACATTTATCTAAAAATTTCTTTTCTATTTTACAAATTTCGTTTTATTTACTGTTGTTAGCGATATACAACCGTAATATTGAAAATATTCGAACAAATCCCATTTCGCACAATTTGTAATAGATTTAAAGATTATCATTTCGCGTACATCAAAAATGAGCAACTTCTCTTTAAAAGGATTGTGTTTCACACATAGTTTAATACAGAAAAATTTTAATTCAACGAATACTGTAATTGAAATATGCTACATTATTCCATATATCCGTAAGTTCTTTTGTTGTTCCGCTCCAACCCCACCCTTCCCAGAATGATATGATATGATGTGATATGCTTGTATTCACATGAATAACTACTTTGTTGTATTCACAACCAATATCTAGTATGAACGAAGCATTTTTCCTTTACAACAAATCCATAGATATCGCATTGGGGTGGATCCTATTGAACAATGGGTAAAATCTACATTAAGGGGTTACACCAGCTTGACAAATCCGAAAAGAAAAAAAAATAATATTTATTGTGCCGCAATTATAAAACTGAGGAAAAAACTTTAATTGTATAATATAGAGGATACTTTGGTCAATAGTTAATAATAAATAAATAAATAAATAAATAAATAAATAAATAAATAAATAAATAAATAAATAAATAAATAAATAAATAAATAAATAAATAAATAAATAAATAAATAAATAAATAAATAAATAAATAAATAAATAAATAAATAAATAAATAAATAAATAAATAAATAAATAAATAAATAAATAAATAAATAAATAAATAAATAAATAAATAAATAAATAAATAAATAAATAAATAAATAAATAAATAAATAAATAAATAAATAAATAAATAAATAAATAAATAAATAAATAAATAAATAAATAAATAAATAAATAAATAAATAAATAAATAAATAAATAAATAAATAAATAAATAAATAAATAAATAAATAAATAAATAAATAAATAAATAAATAAATAAATAAATAAATAAATAAATAAATAAATAAATAAATAAATAAATAAATAAATAAATAAATAAATAAATAAATAAATAAATAAATAAATAAATAAATAAATAAATAAATAAATAAATAAATAAATAAATAAATAAATAAATAAATAAATAAATAAATAAATAAATAAATAAATAAATAAATAAATAAATAAATAAATAAATAAATAAATAAATAAATAAATAAATAAATAAATAAATAAATAAATAAATAAATAAATAAATAAATAAATAAATAAATAAATAAATAAATAAATAAATAAATAAATAAATAAATAAATAAATAAATAAATAAATAAATAAATAAATAAATAAATAAATAAATAAATAAATAAATAAATAAATAAATAAATAAATAAATAAATAAATAAATAAATAAATAAATAAATAAATAAATAAATAAATAAATAAATAAATAAATAAATAAATAAATAAATAAATAAATAAATAAATAAATAAATAAATAAATAAATAAATAAATAAATAAATAAATAAATAAATAAATAAATAAATAAATAAATAAATAAATAAATAAATAAATAAATAAATAAATAAATAAATAAATAAATAAATAAATAAATAAATAAATAAATAAATAAATAAATAAATAAATAAATAAATAAATAAATAAATAAATAAATAAATAAATAAATAAATAAATAAATAAATAAATAAATAAATAAATAAATAAATAAATAAATAAATAAATAAATAAATAAATAAATAAATAAATAAATAAATAAATAAATAAATAAATAGATAAATAAATAAATAAATAAATAAATAAATAAATAAATAAATAAATAAATAAATAAATAAATAAATAAATAAATAAATAGATAAATAGATAAATAAATAAATAAATAAATAAATAAATAAATAAATAAATAAATAATTTATTCATTCATTAAATTATTTATTTATTTATTTAATGAATGAATGAATGAATGAATGAATGAATGAATGAATGAATAAGTAAATAAATAATTTGCGTTGCATCTTAATGTTCGTTAACTGTGACTGCATTTTTAGGTCTTCTTCGTGTGACGCTGCAAGAAGCATCCCAAGAAGCCATCGTTGAACGTCAATTGCATATTTTCTTCATTTTCGCAATGCACCGTAGTCAAATGATGTTTCCTTTCCTGATTGCTGCGTATGTAATTAACTGTGTAGTTGTTGCTGTCTGCATGTACATATGTCTTGGCTTCCCGTTCTCAGCTTCTATTCTCCGCTGGCATTCTTAAGTGTATTTTTTCCTTCTTCTGCTTTCATTTATTTGCATAAATATTAAGAAACGGAAACGACACAACTACACAGCACATGCAAACACACTTGGCCGGAGAACGAGCGCAAAAAATAAACATGAAATGTATCACACAATTTACGAAATTCTTTTTGTGTTGTGTAATATATACATACAGCATGTTTTTTATTGTTTGAAAATTGGGTACTCTCTCTCTCTCTCTGTATACAGTTTGCATATCTTATGAATGCAAATTACTTTTCATTTAGATGAATAACAACAAACAGCTGAAATATAGCCCTACAAACAGACAGAAAGTGCTACCCCACGTATACTTAATGTGAATTGAGCTATATTACGTATACGTTTAGCATAACCACCACCACTACGACCACCTATTTAGAGTAATCATACGCCTAAGGTGACGAAAGCGAAGAACTCGCGTAGATTCATTATGATGAGCACATTTAAGCGTGTCTTGTTGGCGTCCGCTTAAAAGCCAAAAAGGAAATGTTTACACAAAAGATTTAAATTTATTGCCACCAAGATTTGCGAAAGCTGTTGGTCGATTAAATAATTTGCCAGAACTGGGAAATTATTTCCACATCATCGTCATTGTAGGGAATGTATAAATTTATATATTTAGTTGTAGGATACAAATGAGAAGGGCGATATCACAGAATTGTGATAGACTAATTGAAATGCATACTACATTCGTAATGACATCGAAACAACTAATATTTTGGAAAAGGGGTGAAATTATCCATGAAGTTTAAATTTATTACAATTTTTATGACTCAATTCAAGTTTGCAATTTTATTTTACAACTTTATTAAGAACTTTTTTTAGTTTCTTCAGTTTTTACTAAAACGCAGAGTAGGAGGATATATATATCATTTAGGGCAGACAAAAAGTTGAACGCATTGAAGGAATGACTTAAGACCCTAAGTATTTTTGGACCAAATCCGTTTCACGATTTTTTAAGGTGTTTGAGTCATGACCGTTCGTCCGCACGTCTGGCTGGCTGGTTTACACGATAACTCTCGAAAGGAGTTAAGGAATCGATTCAAACTTTGCACATGGAAATAGTTTTCCCAAACTTAGTTTAAGTTCGAAGATGGGCGAAATTGTCACTCCCCTTCTGGTACCTCCCACACAAATAACCCATATTCCTATGTTAAATTAAAACTCATATAACTTCTAAACGGATATGCGGAATCAGCTATATTTTGGTATTTGATAAAGTTTTTAAAATAAATTTAAGTGTACAAGTGTAAATGTACCTACCACAAAAATCGCCCAAATCTACGTAAAATTATAGCTGTTATAACTTCTAAATACTGTGAAATTTGATATTTGGCAATGCTTTTATAGAAGTTGCATTCACATGGACTATGGACGATATTGGCACACCCCTTCTGGTACCTCCCACACAAAGTGTCATAAGCCTTGGTTAAAATAAAACCGATGTAACTTCCATACGGGTAGTCAAACTCAGTTGCAATTTGATATTTAAAAATGTTTTTACAATCCCATTAAACATAAAAAATATTTATGCTTTAGCCACGCCCCTTCTAGTAACTCCCACACAAATGACTCTTACCTTAGGTACAATTAAATCCTATATAACTCCTATATCGGCGCCTGAAATCCATTATGACTTCATATTTGATCGTGTTTTTACAATTATTTACGAATGTGGAAGCTGGGTCTAATTGCCACACATAATCCGTCACTAAGTAAAATTTAAGTCCTTTCTCTGCGAGTGAGGGTATATATAAGTCGGTGTAACCGACTGAAACTTACTTGTTATTTTTCGATCACGGTGGATCTTTCTTGTGAAATACCCATATATTTTTTTAGCTAGAAATCCTATTCAGCCTATTATTATATCTTTTGTATATTCATTAATGAAAAAGAAACAAGATGTTTGTTTACCAAAAAATAGGAACACAGAAAATAAGAAAAACTAGGAAAACTTTAATTTTTTCTATTGGTTCTTGGCGCAGAAAAAACAAGCCATATATGAAGAGAATTAATGCATAAATAGAAGTTATGAGTGCAAAATGAGGGCACATCAACAAGATCCAAATATGTGTCTCCAAATCTTCATAAACATGACCTTCCCCTATCTAGCCAGCCTTAATCAATTGTTTCTTCGATTTCATTATATCATTTTTGTAGTACGATAGAAAATAAAGTCCTCGAAAATACGCATCAGACTAATTCCATGTAATACGGAACAGAAAATTCTCCGATTTTAACGATTTAAAACATCGTATTTCTTTCTGGTAGGAGATCGCTATATGAGTCATTCCATTTCAAGCGGTACGGTTTTTGACCTCTGCAATTGTTTTGTAAGTTTGTGTATGTATTCTTCTCATAAAAATATTGTATATTAAATAAAATATTAAATATTATATTGCTTGACATGGAATGGCTCATATAAAGGGTGATTTTTTAAGAGCTTGATAACTTTTTTTTTAAAAAAAAACGCATAAAATTTGCAAAATCTCATCGGTTCTTTATTTGAAACGTTAGATTGGTCCATGACATTTACTTTTTGAAGATAATTTCATTTAAATGTTGACCGCGGCTGCGTCTTAGGTGGTCCATTCGGAAAGTCCAATTTTGGGCAACTTTTTCGAGCATTTCGGCCGGAATAGCCCGAATTTCTTCGGAAATGTTGTCTTCCAAAGCTGGAATAGTTGCTGGCTTATTTCTGTAGACTTTAGACTTGACGTAGCCCCACAAAAAATAGTCTAAAGGCGTCAAATCGCATGATCTTGGTGGCCAACTTACCGGTCCATTTCTTGAGATGAATTGTTCTCCGAAGTTTTCCCTCAAAATGGCCATAGAATCGCGAGCTGTGTGGCATGTAGCGCCATCTTGTTGAAACCACATGTCAACCAAGTTCAGTTCTTCCATTTTTGGCAACAAAAAGTTTGTTAGCATCGAACGATAGCGATCGCCATTCACCGTAACGTTGCGTCCAACAGCATCTTTGAAAAAATACGGTCCAATGATTCCACCAGCGTACAAACCACACCAAACAGTGCATTTTTCGGGATGCATGGGCAGTTCTTGAACGGCTTCTGGTTGCTCTTCACTCCAAATGCGCAATTTTGTTTATTTACGTAGCCATTCAACCAGAAATGAGCCTCATCGCTGAACAAAATTTGTCGATAAAAAATTTCGAACCGAACACTGATTTTGGTAATAAAATTCAATGATTTGCAAGCGTTGCTCGTTAGTAAGTCTATTCATGATGAAATGTCAAAGCATACTGAGCATCTTTCTCTTTGACACCAAGTCTGAAATCCCACGTGATCTGTCAAATACTAATGCATGAAAATCCTAACCTCAAAAAAATCACTCTTTATATATAAAAAAAAAACTAGATTTAATATAAAATTGTCAAATCTTAAAAATAATATATTTTTCTAATTCTTTTCTTATTTCCCAGTTTTTTATAATAATCAACTAAAGAACATCTTCTATTTTTTTAAATAATTTTCATTTTTGTAATTGTTTAGGTAAGAACAAGTAAAAACGGCATTAAGTTCGGCCGGGCCGAACTTTATATACCCTCCACCATTGATTGCATTCCGCAGAGGTAGTCGGTTTTCGTAGAAGTGCAGTAATATTACAGGAAAATATAATTTTTTTAATATAGCCAAACCAAAAGAAATACAAATATTGAAAAAATAATTTTATAAATAAATATAATATTTTAATTATTTCAAACCACACTTATGGTAAGGTAATGCTACCAATACGTCAATTAAAAAAATAAATATTATATATATATATATATTATATTTATATTTTCAAAAATATTTTCAAAGCCATAAATATTGGTAGATAGTGGGTGCTACAGTTGGTTGTATTTCCATTCTATTTTAATTCCAAAAGTAAACATTTTGAAAATCCACTATCAGACGTACATAGTGCAAAATAACCTAACTTCATTTCATCCAATTTTTGCCGTAAAAGAAAAAGTACGAATTTGGAAAAAACTTTATTTTGCGTGTCTACGCAGTCAGAGGAATGTATACACCAAACTCCATGATTCCAGCTGCGCCCATTTGGTTGGTACCATTTTTACTTGACGTTTCTACGCAATTAGAATTTATCATTCTAGCTGTAGTCGTTTAGTTAGTACTATTTTTATCCCTCTGTACCATTGTATCCCTTGAAAGTATTAATTTCGAAAAATTCGTCTATTTTCCGTGTCTACACACTCAGAGGAATGTATACTCCGAATTTCATGACTCTAGCTGCGGTCATTAGATTGGTACTATTTTTATCCCCTTTTTTCATTTTAAACCCAAAAAGTATGAACTTTGAAAAATCCGTGTATTTTACTTGTCTATGCAATCAGAGGAATGTATACACCGAATTTCATTATTCTAGTTACAGCCGTTTAGTTGGTACCATTTTTATCCCTCTACTCCTATCTTACCCCTTAAAAGTACAAATTTGGAAAAATACTTTTATATTATGTATCTACTCAATTAGAGGAATGTACATACCGAATTTCGTGTTTCTAGCTGTTGTCGTTTAATATGTACCATTTTTATCCCTTTTTTGCCCCATTTCACCCCCTACAAATAAGAATCACTTTATGGTGCACGTTTTTGCTATAAGGGGAATGTACATACCAAATATCAAGCAAATATAAACAGACATATTCAAAAAACATGCTTAAATACGCTAAAATATTAGGTAATATTATGGGTATTTTTAGTCCCTGTGAGGGAAAATTTTTTTCCCTTTGGGCCGATTTCGCCCCATTTCAATCCCAACTGATCTACGACTATAAGACGCATTTATGGAAAATTTGAACGTTCAAGCTCCTTTCGTTTAGATGCTAGCGTGCTTTCAACAGACGGACGGATGGACGGACGGACATGGCTAGATCGTCTTAGAATTTTATGACGATCAAGAATATATATACTTTATAGGGTCTCAGGTCGATATTTCAAGGTGTTACAAACGGTATGACAAAGTTAGTATACCCCCATCATACCCCCAGGATGGGGGACTAAATCTATTGATAGATGTAGAACTTATTGTACTTCTTGTCAAATTGAGAAACACATTAGTTATGCCCAACAGCATTTTTGGAACAGAGAGTTGAGCATGTTGGTCGAAGGGAGTGAAAAATGGTAATTTAATGTCTGAGAGAATTCTTATTGTCAGAACTATATTGTGGACTTTTATGAGGATCATTTTTGTGGCAGATCTTAATTCTCTGGCTCTTCTCTTTATGGACCTTTTTTCGAGTAAATAAGAAAAAGTACCTTAAAAAAAGGTATGAACCAATTTGGCTTGCGGAACGTATTTAAAAAATATATTTTTTCATAAAAACAATTAAAATAATAAAAATAAAAGGAATTATGTAATTATTTTTTAACAATATTTTCCGTTCCAATTATTTGAATGCAATCTCGAAAACTAGAATACATGAATGGGGTATTCCAAAGGCAATTATTTAGCCATAGACAAATAAAATATTTTCCAAAAAAGTGTTGGTCCAAATTCCTTTCGAGATCGGAGATATGTAGGTTTTTCAGATATCGGGTATATATATATATATGTAGAATATTGAAGACACCACTTTGGTGTAAATAATAAAAGTAAATAAAGCTCTTAACGCTTAAATAGCAAAATTACATGCCAGCTCATTTAACAAAATTACTAGGCTTAAAAATGGTGCATGTTTTTTGGAATATCGATCAAACATGTGGCTATTTCCATAGAGCACGGTTAAATAAAATAAATTGGAAAATTTTGCATAATTTTCCAGTTTCGCAGGTGGTATGGCTAAAGTGATTTGTATGTATGACATTTTTCGTTGGTAACTTTCTCGCGATCTATCCAACAATGACGCATATATGTAGTCAGTCGCGATAAAAATCTACAATTGTTTTAAAAATCAAAAATTCGCGGTAACACTTTCTCTATCTTCGTTTCTGAAACAATGTTGTCACAAATATTCCTTATTTAGTCATCAATCAATGTCCAACCAAAAAATCTTAATTTGTTGGACAGTATTATTATGTGAGCCAATTTCGCTATAGATGTTCTTAAAAATAAGTATTAATTTTGTTGTATATGAATTATATTAGGGGTAAAGGGGGGAATTAAGAGAAAACAACCGTCTAAGCGTCCTCTGCATTTCATTCCCAGGCGTCAGACATGTGTTCCAAAATATTCTGCCTCAAATTCATTTTCAAAAACTCTATCCAGGCGAGCTTGTGCCAATTTAAATTACACTTTTTTAGTATTAAAAAAAAAAAAAACAAACCAACAAATCAAGGTGTGATGAGAGAAGGGCAAACTACTGTCCTTAGCAAATTTCTCCCACCTTTCACTTCTAAATGTTCTCAAAATTCTGCCGAAATCCATTAAATATTTTTTTTTACATTGACAAGATTTTTCCTGGGCAGAGCTATTCCCCAAGATACACTCCCTCCATCACCCCCCAAATGGGCAACGAAAAACTGTTCCAAAACCAACCAGAGGTGGGTGGATGTTCCATGAAAAAAATGGAAGACGTAATAAAGCTTATAATTTCCGCGTACTTTATGTCCAGAAGTAAACATATAAATTTACCAGTGTTCGCTGAAAAAAACGAACTTTTTTACCGCGTCACAGGAAACGCCCTTTCCGGGAGGAAAACTGAAAAAAAAACCAAAGAATATCTGCATTTTCCACCGAAATTGTACCAGAGCAAACTTTACCCGAGGAACTGTTTAATTTATGGGAATCCATTACAGAAAAGTTGACACAAAGCAATGGAAAATATTGTTGCAGCAGATATTCAGTTTCTGTTTCTGTTCCACTTATTGTTCACTTTTTTGCTGTTGCCTGTGAACCAACTAAAACTACTCTCCACATATATGACCAGGACTGGTAAATAGAGGCAAATGTAAAGGAGGCGATGTTGGTGAATGGTGGCAAAAGCTTTTTATTTCATAAATTACTTTGGGACCCAAAAACCAAAACACAAAAAACAATGAGAAGATGTATTTACTGTTTGCAGTAACATCAGTTATGCATTGCTTTTTACTAAATTTTTATATAACTTTTGGTTATTTTATGGGGCCAATGAAACAGAAATCCTCTTGGCAACAGCAGAATAATAATAATTGCGACAGTTGTAGTAGTCGGGCGCTGTGTTACGCTTCAGTGGAGTGCAAATGGCGATAGTTTGCCCGATGTTTACTCTGGGTTGGTATTAAAACTCTCATTTTTTGTTTCTATTTACAATAGAGTTTGCTAAATGGAGCGATGTACGAGAGCAGATGGGCAAATTGCCTACCATTTGCTTTAAAATATTATAATAAAAAATATATATTGTTTTCGATTAATTAAATAAATTTAAAAAATAAAGGGTGTCCCAAGAAGAGCGCAATTTTTAAATCTGGCAACATTCGAAGTGTCATTGTTTGACATTTGAACAATTGTTATTGTTTGTTAGTAGAAGGTACGAGGTAAGTAAAAATGGAGCGCTACACGAATGAACAACGCATTCTCATTGTGAAATTGTTTTACCAAAATGGTGAAAGTTTTGCGGCTACAGTTCGCAAATTGCTATCAATTTGGGGTCACAATAATGCTCCAAAAGAGTCAACTTTAAAGAGATTAATGGATAAATTTGCCGAAACTGGGTCTGTTAGTGATGTAAAGACAACAACGCGCCATCGACCAGGTCGATCGACCGAAAATGTCGCAGCTGTACGTGATGATGTCGCTCAAACTCCATCCACCTCAATTCGACACCGAGCTCAGTGTCGAGTGTCTCCAAATCCACTTTGCAGCGAATTTTGACGAAAGATTTGCATCTTCATGCATACAAAGTTCAATTGACTCAGGAACTGAAGCCAACTGACCATGGACAGCGAAGGGAGTTCGTTAATTGGGTATTGGAGAGACAACATGAAAATGCTGATTTTGCCGATAAAATCATCTTCAATGACGAGGCCCATTTTCATCTTGATGGCTTCGTCAATAGGCAGAATTGTCGCATTTGGGGTGCGGAAAATCCTCGAGTGATTCACGAGAAGCAAATGCATCCTCAACGTGTCACTGTGTGGTGTGGTTTTTTGGCTGGAGGAATCATTGGACCTTTTTTTATGAAAATGAGGCAGGTCAAGCGCAAACAGTCAATGGTGTTCGGTGTCGTGAAATGATAACCAGTTTTTTCTTGCCTAGAATTGAAGAAATGAATGTGGAGGGCATGTGGTTCCAACAAGACGGCGCCACATGTCATACAGCCAGAGAAACAATTCAATTGCTGCATCAGTCATTTCCCGGTCGTGTTATTTCGCGTTTTGGAGATCAGAATTGGCCGCTTAGATCGTGCGATTTAACACCATTAGATTTTTTTCTTTGGGGTTTTTTGAAGTCGATGGTTTACGCGAATAAGCCGACGACGACTCAAGCCTTAAAAGACGAAATTGGACGCTGAATTAATGAAATACCGCAGCATTCATGCAAAACGGTCATTGAAAATTTCATTAAAAGATCGCGTGCATGCCAGCAAAGCCGCGGCGACCATCTGCACGATATATTGTTCCATAAATAACCTCATTCTGTCTACTTTACGATATAATAAAGATTCACGATTTTTTCTTAAATATCTGTGTTTTATTTAAAATTAAAAAATTGCGCTCTTCTTGGGACACCCTTTAATTGAATCAAATAATTGAATATTAATTGAGACAATCAAAATTTTAATTGAATAAAAATATTATTTGTATATTAAATAAAAATATGTATTCGATTAAAATATTAATTAAATTAGTTTAAAAATTAGTTGGATTAAAATATTAATTGAGACAATTAAAAAATTAATTGAGACAATTAAAATATTAATTGAGACAATTAAAATATTAATTGAGACAACTAAAATATTAATTGAGACAATTAAAATTTTAAAATTTTATATAAAAATATTGATTGTATTAATTGAAAAATTAATTTAATGATTAAAAAAATCGAATTAAAACATTTATTACAATAATTAAAGAGTTCATTGGTTTAATTGAAATATTAATCGAATATAATAAAATATTAATTATATCAATAAGAAAATAATTGAACCATTAAAAATAATCAAATCAAATCATATAACAATTGAGGTTATTGAAATAGATCTTTAATTATTAGCAAAATCAATTTAATTCAATTGATTAAATAAAGTATTAATTGAATCAATTAACAAATGTATTGGTTCAATTTAAAACTTAATTGATTCTTTTAAAATATTGAAAGAATTAAAATAAAGGGTGATTTCTGAAAAGCTAAAGGAAAGTTTTTCAAAAAAAAAAAAACATAAAATTCAGAAAAATGCATGAAATCTTTACTTAAATCGATAAAACGGTCCATATAATTTATTGTTTGAAGATTATGTCATGCAAATGTTGACCTTGACTGCGCCTCAAATGGTCCATCCGCTTAGTCCAATTTTGGCATTTCCACGTTTTTGAGTAACAGAGGCCCAATTGCTGCGAACAGCGACGAATCGATAATTGATGGTCATCATTAACACTGGCCGATACAGCTGCGATATTTTCTTCAGTTCGCACTCTACGTAAGCGTGTTGGTGGTTTAATGTCCAACAATGTAAATTTGGTGCGAAATTTAGCCACAATAGCCCGAATAGCCGCTTCAGTGGGTCGATTAAACTGACCATAAAATGGAAGAAGCGCGCGATGAACTTTCTTAACAGAGTTCGCATTTTGATAATAAAATTCAATAATTTGCAAGCGTTGTTCGTTTGTAAGACGATTCATGGTTAAATTTTAGACCAAACTGAAGATGTTTGACAGTGAAACAAAACACGAAACGTGCGTCAGCTGTTTAAACCAGTGTTGCCAAAAAGATAATAACTAAAAATCACCCTTTATTAGTTGAGAAAATTGATATTTTATCTGAACAATTAAAAAATATTTGAATCAAATTCCTTTCCCCGAAAAATTTACCAAATTAAATAAATCGATTAACATATTAATTTAATTAATTTAAACATTATTTTGGTCAGATAAATTTTGCTGAGCCAATTAGATACTTTAATATTAATTAAGTTAAATAAAACAAATTAATTCAACCATATAAAGTAACAATGAATTTATCAAAATACTTTTCTATTACCCTATTTAGTTATAATACATATTAAAAAATAAGTAAATTTATAATTTATTGTATCAATTTAAAAATTTTGATCGAATCAATGAAATATTAATTGAACAAATTGATACTTTAACTTCATATATTTAAAAATATTTGAATCAAATCTCTTTCCCCGAATAAATTGGGGGTGTCCGGGAAATTTCAAATACATACACTTGTTCTATTCGACAATACCTACAAGAAAAATAATATCACTTCCCAGAATTTTTGGACTGTCGCACAGTGTTATTTATCCCAGTACCGGGTGGTTGAAAACTTAATCCATTTGTTTATTTTTTGTTTTATTGATTATAATTAGTCCGAAACTATTTTTTTTTTAATTTCAGACTAAACCAAAATTTGTATTTTTCAGTCTTAATTGTTTTAAATATTTTTCATTATAAATTTTTTGAAAAATTTTTAGCGGGAAAAACCTGATTTATAATCTCTTTTATTTTTGGTTTATCATAATGTATAATTTATTGGATTCAACTTGAGGTTATATATATATTATTTAAGAGGCTGAAGGGATTCTCCTCCCTTTCGTTGTCTCCTTTGACTACTACATTTATGAATTTTAGGTGCTTCCCCTCGAATAGTTGAGTTGAGATCCCTAGAAATGACATGATTTCATATTGAAACTGCTAAGTATCCGATCCGCCCTCGTATGTACTTTTATATTTATAGTTATTCTTGTTTGTTGTTGTCGTTGTTTTGTTGATATTTCTATTTTGTCAAATATTTATGTTCAAATGAAAATTTATGACAAATAAATCCAATAAATTTTAATACGTTCTGATGCTGATGGTGGGTGAAAGATACATACATTCGCCCCTTGCGTACTTTGTATCGTTCGTACATGGGGACGTATGATGAATACATAAAATGTGCTGCTGCTTCTGTTGCTGCTCTTATTTTGTTTATTCTGTTGTTCTTTTGAATAATTTCATGTGATTTAAGGCAGTTGACATAAACCAGCTACCGGCGGGGCAGGACTACGCTTAGATTAAACCATGAAAAGAAATGTTGCCAATAAATTTGATGTTATGACAGATAACATATATGAAGGCTTGGCGATAGGGCAGCTATATCTTATTAGAAATAGAAAACTATAAAGAAAGTCCAAACGAAAAATCATGTATTCTACTCCGATGGCAGAAACGTATATAAACACTTCATCATATCATGTAATGATCCACCAAAGACTTGGTCAGACTGTAAGCACTGTTAAAATATTTTGGAATTATTCAAAATGGTTAAAAGGAAGAAATACTTTCAGTCGGAGTCTGGCTGAATTTCAATATTAAATCATAATGAAGTTAAGACAACAAAATGGACAAAAATATTGTAAGGGAATGGACAATATATTATTCACCCCTATCGCAAAATATCCCTGGGAATGTATTGTTCCCTTGAATTTTCAATCGTGATTTAAGGTATTTTTTCGAGTTTCTTCTGCTTTTTTAATTCGATTTGATGGTCTTATTTCTATTACAAATGCAAAGAAGTGAAACCTATTCCCGGGTTTTATTTATATTAGCATATTACGCCTGCAGGGGAACAGAGATACAAGCCGACCGATTTTAAGCCGACAAGCCGCCGCCGCCGCCGATTTCATCGGTTCAAATCGACTTCAACCACGCCGCCGATTTCATCGACTCATATCGACTTCAACCACGCCGCCGAGATTTGACGGAGTTCTAACTCAGTCAAATCTTACTAGCAAAACAGACAACCCACTTTAAATTACTAAAGAAAATATAAATGTCGACTTAGACAACCTACTGCTGTGCTTTGAATTTGGTATCCCACTATAAGATGACGGCTATAGAAAATTGAATGATTGTATTTTGATTTGAAAGTCGCATTTATATAAGTCAATTCCAGTACGTGTGGCCATGTGTTCCTATAAATAACAATGAACAACAGCTCCTCTATTGTGCATCTTTAGTGTGTCAAAGTAGGTAGAGTATTATTATACCCTCCACCTCCAGGATGGGGGTATATTCACTTTGTCATTCCGTTTGTAACACCTTGAAATATTCATCGGAGACCCCATAAAGTATATATATTCTGGGTCGTGGTAAAATTCTAAGACGATATAGCCATGTCCGTCTGTCCGTCTGTCTGTTGAAAGCACGATAGCGGCCGAACGAAATGAGCTAGGAGGTTCAAATTTTTCCTAAATGTGTCTTATGGTTGTAGATCGGTTGGGATTGAAAGTGGACGAAATCGGCCCAGAGGGAAAAATTTTTCCCTCACAAGGACTGAAAATACCCCTAATATTTAGAGTATTTCAGCATGTTTTTTGAACATATTAGCTTGTATTTACTTGACATTTGCAATGCGCATTCCCTTTATAGCATACAAGGGCACCATAGAGTGATTTTTATTTGTAGGGGGCGAAATGGGACAAAAAGGGATAAAAATGGTACCTATCAAACGACAACAGATAGAAACACGAAATTCGGCGTGTACATTCCTCTAATAGAGTAGATACATAATATAAAAGCATTTTTTCTAAATTCGTACATTTAAGGGGTTAAATGGGGATAGAGGGATAAAAATAGTACCAACCTAATGGCTGCACCTAGAATAATGAAATTCGATATATGCATTCCTCTGATTGCGTAGACACGTAAAATAAAAGAACTTTCCAAAATTCGTACTTTTTGGGGTTCAAATGGAAAAAAGGGGATAAAAATAGTACCTACCAAATGACAGCAGCTAGAATCATGAAATTCGGAGTATACATTCCTCTGACTGCGTAGACACGAAAAATAAAACGTTTTTTCGAAATTCTTTTTGGGGTTAAAATGAAAAAAGGGGATAAAAATAGTACCAACTAAACGAATACAGCTAGAATGATGAAATTCGATGTGTACATCCCTCTAATTGTATAGATACGTAAAATAAAGAGATTTTAGATAGTCGTACTCTTGAGGGGGCAAAATTGGAAAAAGGGGATAAAAATGGTACCAACAAAATTGCCGCTGGTAGAATCATAGAATTCGGTGTAAACATTCCTCTGACTGCATAGCCACGTAAAATATTTTGTTTTCCAAATTTGTACTTTATTTTGTTGCTTTTACGACAAAAAATGGTAGAATCATGAAGTTGTCTTATACTGCGTACGTGAGAGATAAGGTATTTTCAAAATTTATACTTTTGAAATTAAAATAGGATGGAAATACAACCAACCAAACGACTGTAGCTGAAAATACACTCTCTATCCCCCAATATTTAGGGTATTTATAATTGTTGCCTTATATTTACTATTATTATTTACTAGTATTATTTCCATTATATATACATAGTATACAAATATTGGTAGCCTTGGCTTATTAATTAAATTTCTGATTTTCATATATGTATTTGAAATTTGTTGCGGACATTTCTCTTGTAGCTTGGAAGCACCACAAAGAAAATAAAAGTTTTAGCTGGCGAAATGGGACAAAAAGGGATAAAATATGGTACCAATGATACGACAACAGCTAGAATCATGAAATTCGGTGTGTACATCCCTCTAATTGCATAGACACGTAAAATAGAGGGATTTTTCGAAATTCGTACTTTTAAGGGATATAATTAAAAAGAGGGATAAAAATGGGACCTACCAAACCGCTGAAGTTGAAATCATGAAATTCGGTGTATACATTCTAACTATGAAGACTCGAAAAAGGGTTTTTTCGAAATTTGTACATTTATCACTTTGTCTGTATCTGAAAATGCTTCTTTCTAATGGCGACTGACAATCGCCTAATATTTAGGCATGTTCACTTTCACAATTACAACATTGTATTTATTTATAGTAGTAGATTTTACACAGTGCGCATAAGTATACATTATAGTTTGAAAGAGTAAACAAGTATAGTAATGTGCATAAAAATATCACAATTTTCGTAATATGGTACTGTGCTTCTAGGTAAAGTCGACATCCTTTAATCTGCCGGTAATACTGTGGAATGCCCTCCGTGGTGGAGGGTATATAAGATTCGGCCCGGCCGAACTTAACGCCTTCTTACTTGTTATTCTTTGAAATGATTATGATATTCAAGCCTCACATGAAAAGCTGTAATTACAAAAATATTTATTAAATTCATCCATATTATAAATTTTGGGAATGGATTCCCACTCCCAAAAAATTATTGTATGGGATAACAATTAGGGTGTCCAACCGCGATTAATCGAATAATTTTTGTCAAATATTTGTTTGAATAATTAAAAATCATGATTTTCGAATAACGAATAATTCGAATAAATTGTCCCAAATAATAGATTAATCGATATTATATGTTTTGCCTTAAAAACTAATGAAATCGTCGTATGCTTTGTATGATTAATTGATTTTGAATTGCCAGTTTGCTCCATTTGGGTAAAAAACTATGAAACACCAAATATAAAACCACAATTTTTTCGTTTTTTGATTTGTATGCTCCACAGATATTAAAATAACGATTTATACGACATCATATAAAAAATCAAAAACTGGCCATTAGCTTCGGAATTTTTTAAAATTAAAAGAAAAGTAATTTCATAGAATAGTAAATTCATACAAAAAATTTGGTTAACACCGCCATAATAAAGTCAGTTCTGTTATAAATCATATGCTCAAAAAATATCAATGGATAACTTCTGATATTGTGCTCATTTAAGGGAAGGTTCTTTATTTTGATAAGATATTAAGATTTTTGTCAACTGCTAATGAATTTCGAATTTGATATTACAATTTTTAAATAAAATCAGATACGTAATAAACGTTCAATATATAGTGGAACTACCCGTAAACTGACGTGTCTTGTCTATATAACTCTTATTAATTATATTTTATTTAAGTGGACAATTGTTCGATTAATCGTTTAATAGAATAACTCTCGACTTCATCATTCGATTAATTGGAAATTTTTTGTTTTCAAATAAAAGATAAATCGAATAACATAAAAGTCCGAATAATTGGATTCCCAAATAACAATATTAAATTATCGGAACATTGGCTAATATTAACGAATATTGAACTACTTGGTAAAAATAAAAGAAAATTGTTCCTTCCGTTTTCCCAAAATTGTCAAATAAATAGGGGCAATCGAATGACAGAACGAGCCGGCAAATCAGCCGAAAGCCGCCGCCGCCGATAATTATGGTTCGGCTTGTAACTCTGCAGGGGAATAGAAAATTCCACGTGAACATATTCCCCTTTTATTCGCGATAAGAGTGCTTGAGATCCTTTACTAGGTTTAATTGTCTGATTTCTGTCCTGTTACCTTTAATATACTCCACTTTTGAAAATATATATAAAGTTGTGAGCCTTCTTGTAAACTAAGAGAACTTTAAAATATGTGCCATGTCATATAGTTATTCCCTCTTCAAATGTAGATCTGTCATAATACGAAATATACTTTTCCCCAAAGTATGGCAAAAAAGAAAATATTTTTTCCATCGAAAATTGATTAATGTTGTCAGTTGAAATATTTTCCCAGAATAATAACTTTTTCCGGTTTCGTTGCTATTGTATCCAAAACCATCATTTTAAATCTCTTATTGCTTTTTATTGAGAAATGCATCGCTTTTTCGAAATTGTTTTTAAATTAACAGAGTAGTTCCCCCGAAACAGAATTTCCGCAGAACTACTTTTAACAATTTCTGTTTGTACAAATTGTTATTACTGGCAAATTCCATTAAAATGTTGGCCAGATAATCCCTGTGTATGATTTAGGTAGAACTGTATTATGTGGCGTGAACATTATTGTTTTTTTAAAAGAATCACTAATTCCAGAGTGGATATAAATGAAAGTGCTCTTAATATTTAAAAAATAAACAAATAAATAATTTCTGTTTTCCTGTCTGTGTCATAGAGTTTTTTTGATGGTACTGATAATGGTGATGAAATATTTCTATCGAAAAAATATCCATTGTTATTTGTTCGGTGATTCTTTTCATAAAGGCCAATAGTTATTTTTGGTGTGTTTTTTTGTGGCTCAACAATGATGGTAATACCTTCATAAAAATCATATATGAGCCTAATTTAAGAGAAACAATTCCGTGGGGGTGATTCCATTGGAACGGGTGTGACATATTTGCTTAAATATATTTAAATATCTCCCATATTCATTGACCGAGACTTTTACTACACTGCCAATTGAAAACGGCAAGTTTATTTTGAATATTATAGCAAATATAAATAGCGTTTTAAATATTGGAGATATACAACAAACCAGAGCGTAAGGGGTGTGACCTTAGCTTTGAAGAAAATCTTGAGGTTTTACTTATTTTCTTGAATTCGGAAATGATCTTCCATTACATGCCTTTATTCATTTTTGCTTATCAAAAGAGTAGTTCATACACTTCCTTCTAACGTATACGTTACCGTTATATCTTTATGAATATAGGAAATAGAGGATATTTAAATTGTAACGGGCGTGACATTTTGACGGAAATCCTGTTACGACAGGATACCAGTCTATATCTGGAAAGGGAAATGATCATGATGATGTTGTCATTATTTTGTCGAAATAAATATAATCAAAGAAATGTGTTATGAGAAGTATAAACATTACGAATGTTTACCCCATCCCCCAGGATGGCGGTATACTAACTTTGTCATTCCGTTTGTAACACCTTGAAATATCGACCTTTGACCCTATGTGCTCGATAGCCTCACGATTTCTATCTTTGAGGTATTGAATCGACGCTGGGCTGTTGGCGTAGACCTTATCTTTCACGTGGCCCCAAATTGTTAAATCACAAGATCTCGGTGGCCAATTGTGTTCACCTCTTCGAGAGATAACACGGTCCGGAAACTTTCCTCTTAAAAGAGCAAAGGTTTCGTTGCTTGTGTGGCACGTAGCGCCGTCTTGTTGAAAGTAAACGTTGTCCAGATCAATCCAACCATCCAAGTATATATATTCTTGATCGTCATAAAATTCTAACACGATCTAGCCATGTCCGTCCGTCCGTCTGTTGAAATCGCGCTAGCATCTAAACGAAAAGACCAAGGACTTCCAAATTTTCCATAAATGCGTCTTACAGTCGTAGATCGGTTGGGATTGAAACTGGGCGAAATCGGGAAAAAAAATTTCCCTCACAAGGACTGAAACAATCCATAATAACCCCTAATATTTTGAGTATTTAAGCATATTTTTTCAATATGTCTGCTTGTACTTACATGACATTGGATATGCGCATTCTCCGCTATAACAAAAACGTGCACCATGAAGTGATTCTTATTTGTAGGGAGTAAAATGGGGCAAAAAGGGATAAAAATGGTACATACCAAACGACAACAGCTAGAAACACGAAATTCGGTGTGTACATTCCTCTAACTGAGTAGATACATAATAAAAAGGTATTTTTTCCAAATTCGTACTTTTAAGGGATAAAATGAGAATAGGGGGATAAAAAGGGTACCAATCAAACGGAAAAATGGGATAAAAATAGTACTAACCAAATGACCGCAGCTAGAGTCATGAAATTCGGATTATACATTCCTCTGACTATGTAGACAAGGAAAATACACGGTTTTTTTTTCAAAATTCGTACTTTTTGGGATTCAAATGGAAAAAAGGGGATAAAAATAGTACCAACCAAATGACCAAACCTAGAGTCATGAAATTCGGAGTATTCATTCCTCTGACTGCGTAGACACGAAAAATAAAAGGTTTTTTCTAAATTCGTACTTTGAGGGGATACAATTTTTACAGAGGGATAAAAATAGTACCGACTAAACGAATACAGCTTGAATGATGAAACTTGGGGAGGACATCCCTCTGATAGTCGTACTCTTGAGGGGGTAAAATAGGAAAAAATGGGATAAAAATGGTACCAACCAAATGGCCGCGGTTAGAATCATGGAATTCGGTGTATACATTCCTCTGACTGCATAGACACGCATAATAAAAAGATTTTTATTCAAATTCGTACTTTTACGGCATGATTCAACCAATTTTTGCCGTAAAAGTACGAAGTTAAGTTATTTTGCACTATGTGTGTACGTGAGGTAATGAATATTCAAAATTTGTACTTTCGGAATTTAAAGAGAATGGAAATATAACCAACTGTAGCACCCACTACCTACGAATATTTATGGTAATTAAGCTTTTATACAAATATAAGAATATTTATTTTTTTTAATTGACGTAATTGAAGTATTAAAAGCGTGGATTGAAATAATAAAAATACTATAAAATAAAAATAATAAAAAATACTTTGTCTTGGTTTGGCTATATTAAAAAAAAATTATATTTTCCTGTAATATTACTGCACTTCTACGAAAATCAAACTCTGTGGAATGCAATCAATGGGAAATTTCAAATTTCTGGTTTTATTGGAAAGGTTGAATTTAGTAATGGAGCACAATATCATTCATATGACTACCACGACTCGCTCGGCAGTACCTCATCCGATCAAACCAATTTTTCAGTACAACCCAAAATTCACACCAAATACTGACACGTTGTGGATGCATTGCCTTCTCAATCTCGTGTGGGTTCTCTGATCCCCATATGCGGCAATTTTGCTTGTTTACCTAGCCACCGAGATGAAAATGAGTTTCATCTGAACACAAGATTTTTTTTAAATTTCTTACAGTTTGCGTTAAAGACTCACTACTTTAGAAGTAAGTTTTTAATACTTCCCAATTTTGTTCGAGTATATAGTGTCGCATTTTGCAAATGTCAAACATAAAAATAAAAATAAAAATAAAAATAAAAATAAAAATAAAAATAAAAATAAAAATAAAAATAAAAATAAAAATAAAAATAAAAATAAAAATAAAAATAAAAATAAAAATAAAAATAAAAATAAAAATAAAAATAAAAATAAAAATAAAAATAAAAATAAAAATAAAAATAAAAATAAAAATAAAAATAAAAATAAAAATAAAAATAAAAATAAAAATAAAAATAAAAATAAAAATAAAAATAAAAATAAAAATAAAAATAAAAATAAAAATAAAAATAAAAATAAAAATAAAAATAAAAATAAAAATAAAAATAAAAATAAAAATAAAAATAAAAATAAAAATAAAAATAAAAATAAAAATAAAAATAAAAATAAAAATAAAAATAAAAATAAAAATAAAAATAAAAATAAAAATAAAAATAAAAATAAAAATAAAAATAAAAATAAAAATAAAAATAAAAATAAAAATAAAAATAAAAATAAAAATAAAAATAAAAATAAAAATAAAAATAAAAATAAAAATAAAAATAAAAATAAAAATAAAAATAAAAATAAAAATAAAAATAAAAATAAAAATAAAAATAAAAATAAAAATAAAAATAAAAATAAAAATAAAAATAAAAATAAAAATAAAAATAAAAATAAAAATAAAAATAAAAATAAAAATAAAAATAAAAATAAAAATAAAAATAAAAATAAAAATAAAAATAAAAATAAAAATAAAAATAAAAATAAAAATAAAAATAAAAATAAAAATAAAAATAAAAATAAAAATAAAAATAAAAATAAAAATAAAAATAAAAATAAAAATAAAAATAAAAATAAAAATAAAAATAAAAATAAAAATAAAAATAAAAATAAAAATAAAAATAAAAATAAAAATAAAAATAAAAATAAAAATAAAAATAAAAATAAAAATAAAAATAAAAATAAAAATAAAAATAAAAATAAAAATAAAAATAAAAATAAAAATAAAAATAAAAATAAAAATAAAAATAAAAATAAAAATCTATTTAATTTTGTATGAACTAATGCTTCGATTTTAATTATTTCTTCACTAGAAGTAGCCCAATGTGCAATGTTGCTTTCAACTGAAAAAAAAAAACAAATTCCCTAAGACAGTATTTTCCAAATAAATATATTTATCCATTTTCTTTGATCCGTTCTACATAGAATGCCACATATATAGATGCCAATTTCGTCAAGATATAAATTTCTGTGCTAAAATTGCTGGATTATTTTCCAAAAAATCGATTTGGAATCTCCGAGCTTCGTACATTTTATTTTTGTTAAACAAATGACTATTCTTCGATCCACCCTTGTATCATTGTGGGTGTTTTCAAAATATCAAATTTCATAACAAAAAATATTGTTTACTGCAAAAAGATAATTGAAGTTGTATTGATATAAATATGAACAAAGTGGAAATATTAAATTATCAGAAATCAAGAGCTGGAGGTTATTCGAGTGTTTTGCACAGCCAAAACTGACAGCATTGGCTCAAGTTTTTTTTGTTCGTTCGCCCCCAAAGAAGAATGGCAACAAAAGTTCCTGTTACAATGACATGTAAGAGATTGAAATGAATACCTGTCAATTTTCATAAAAGACAGACAGCTCACAGAATTTTGAAAATAATGGAGCAGCCCAAGCAAAAGGTCATCAATCCTCCGATGCATTCGTTGAGGGACGAACGTTAGACATGATATCCAAGTCATCTCTGTAACGTAATTAACGCCGCCGCCGCGCAATAAATGTCAAAATCAATTGAATAAAACATTTGATTATACATTCGTAAATAAATATATGGTGTGGAGTGGATTGCCTATCCGATATTCATTTGATTTCATTTCATCGTGAGTAATTTATGAAGCCGCTGTATTATGGGGACAGCTGGCCACAAACATCCATAAATTCTAACACTGTCTGATTCGTTTGGTTGGACAGAGAGCATGCATCTTGGACATTTCGTTTTGGTTTTTGTGCATTCGGAACGTGTTTTTTGCTGCTGGAAGAAAACAAACACACACACGCGAGCGCTAGCGTCATCAACTCAAGAGGAGATAAGAGGAATGTATAATGAAACTGAATTTCGTATTTAATTGAGTTGACAATTGCAACATTTATCAGGCACAATTAGTGTCATGATAATGCAAGAAAAACATTACGTTCGTTCGTCGAAATTTGTACAGAGAGAAAAAAATGTGCGATAATAATTACACGCATGTATGCGAGCGTTGTTCGAGGGGCGCTGAGGAAGTTCAACAGCGAATCACCTGGATCTATTAGGTGTAATCGATCAAAATTCAAATAAATATTGTCAAGTATATATGGCTCATTCCATGTCAAATCGGTAAACAAAAAATTCGATTTTTCTGAAAATCTCATGAAAATATTTTTCTTTAAAAAATTCTATTCTATAATTTTATTTGCAGAATCGTAGCCATTGAAATTTCCAGAAAAATTGAAAATCCTGCTGGCAAGTGTATATACAAATTCTTGTATTTCCCAATTCGTTGAGCGGCTATCTTGTTTGAAAGGTCTTAAGCAGTACTATTATCAAAGTGAATTTATTTTATGGAATGGTCATAATAATGGAGATGTTTTAAAAATATTTAATTATTTTTAATTTTGATATCGATTTTTTTAAATGATTACATATCAAAAATTGCCTTATTGAAAATTGCCTCATAAATAGAATATCCCAGCAAAAACTCCGTAATGACACCTCACTGTTATTTGCATTACCTAGTAATGACTGCCCTGCAGTATGAAATAATGGCCTTCTTATAATGGCTTAAAAAAGTAGTTGTTGGTAACAACACATTCATGTTTTGCTACACATAGAGTTTTTATATTTTTGATTGATGAAGCAAATCTAGTTGCTTTTTATGCGGAATTTGAGTTATTCCTTTGCAGAAGCATAAAAAATGGAAAATACATTTTGAAATATAATGAAGTTGCAATAACGTAACAACATACTTACCAACCAGTACTTATATATTAAGTTTTTGTAAGAGCATAATTCTAAACCAAAAGTCTTCACCACTTATTTTTTGGATATTTTTTTAAAGGGATTGTAAAGAAATAAACCCGTTCTAAAAATAATTAGAGACGTATCCAAAAAATAAGTTGTGAAGACTTTTGGATTAGAATTATGTCCAACATTACTTGGCAAATGGGATATAATAGAAATAATTAAAACAGCATACTTCAAGTTGGATTCAAAATAACTTTTGGATTTTTCCAACTGAAATTAATCTTTGGGTTGTCTTATATAAATCAAGCGATTAGTGCCTTTCCAGCGATAGCCACCAAAAAAAATGGAAGTACTTCCGCAGGAAGCATATTTTAATCGCATCCCAAAATCCCTATTTGCATATTTCCCGCTTTTAAGGGAGTTCGTTTCAAAATCTTCCGAAAAAGTTGATATGTTAATATTAAGTAACATTTACGAATACCATTTTCTCAAGTGTATGGAAACGAATTTAATTTTATTGTTATAATTAAATAATGTTTAATTTTGTATAATTTTAGTAATTTAGACAACTTTATAAATTTACATAAAATATAAATTGGATATGATGATGATTGCTAAAGTGATTTGTATGCATGGCTAGACAGCTATTTTTTTGCATGTGTATTAAGAACCATTGTCTCTTGTAACGTATATGTAGTCAATCGCGGAGAAGCTGCAATTGCAGCAAAAATCCAAAATTGGTGGTTGCATTTATTCAGATTTCTCTATCTGGGTTTCTGAAACTATTCAATCACAAATACGCTGGCTATTCTAAAGACATTTTTTTATAAAGTACACGTTGTTTTCACCATGACTAATGACAAAATTGTCTTATTTCAACAAAAGTGTCATAACTTCTACAAAATTCTGTGAGCTGTCTGTCTTTTATGAAAATCGATAGGTATCCATTTCAATCTCTTACATGTCATTGTAACAAGAACTGTTGTTGCCATTCTTCTTGGGGGGCGAAAGAATAACCTCCAGCTCTTATTATTGATTTCTAATAATTTAATATTTCCACTTTGTTCATATTTAAATGAACGCAATTTCAATTATATTTTTGCAGTAAACTATATTTTATTGTGAAATTTGATGAGTATGATATCATAACTTCCACAGTTATTCATAGATTGTTTACATATAAACGATGTTTTTGCGTTAGAATGTTAGCTATTAAAAAACAAGTAAGGAAAGGCTAAAGTCGGGCGGGGCCGAGTCTATGATACACTCCACTTTCTATCCGAATACAATTCAATTCGGTGAAAAAGTGAAGACGGGAAGGTTTTTTGTATCCTGTAAATATGTGGCTGACAAAAAATGTTAAATCGGAAAGGCCATTTGTATGAGGATATATTGAAACTTGGAACGAAATAGGTGAAATATAAAATGTATAGCTTGGCCAAAATCGGTTAAACTTTTGGGAGCAACATTTGTATTTGGGCTATATTTAAATCTGAACCGATCTTACGCTCTTTCACCATACTTTTGTTAAGTTAGACTATAAGATGTTGTGCCAATTTTAAAGAAAATCGGGTACAATATGTGGTTTCTAGAGCGCAAAAGTCAAATCGAGAGCAACATTTGTATGGGGGGCTATATCTAAATCTGAACCGATCTTACCCAATTTCTGCATAGGTGTTTCTAGTTGGATTATAGGATGTTGTGCCAAATTTAAAGAAAATCGTATACAATATGTGGTTTCTAGAGCGCAAAATTTAAATCGGGAGTGACATTTGTATGGGGCCTATATCTAAATCTGAACCGATCTTACCCAATTACTGCATAAGTGTTTCTAGTTGGCTTATAAGATGTTGTGTCAAATTTAAAGAAAATCGAGTACAATATGTGCTTTCTAGAGCGGAAAATGTCAAATCTGGAGCGACATTTGTATGGGGGCTATATCTAAATCTGAACCGATTTACCTCAAATTAAATAGCGTTCGTCATTGATCCACAAAACTTAGTTGTGCCAATTTTTGTTAAGATCGGACTATAATTGCGACCTGTAATTTGATTACAACAATAGATGGACAGACGGACAGACAGACGGGCATTGCTAAATAGACTTAGAAAGTGATTCTAAGCCGATCTGTATAATAAACGATGGGTCTAACTCGTTTCCTTTTGGGTGTTACAAACAAATGCACAAAGACATAAAGTAAGCAGCATTTGTAGACATCATAATACAAAAATGAACATATTAAAATGAAAGTACAAATATTAAAGGTACCTACGGCGAAAATTTAAATTTTAGTAAAAAAAATAAAATGAATTATCCATACAATTTTTTTTTGGCACACATTTTTGAAAGCGTGTTCAAATGACAAAACGTTCCGAATAAGTTTTGGGTCAAAACAAGTAAGGAAAGGCTAAAGTAGGACTTGTGCCAATTGTTGTTAAGATCGGAAAATAATTGCGACCTGTATTTTGATTACAAAAGTAGATGGACAGACGGACATTGCTATATCGACTCAGAAAATGATTCTAAGCCGATCTGTATAATAAACGAGTCTAACTCGTTTCCGTTTGGGTGTTACAAACAAATGTACAAAGACCGAAAACCCTAGTGGAGGGTATAAAAAGTCAATCTTTGCATCTGAAATATCAGGTGACGCATCACAATATCAATACATATCCTCACGGCATTAAATATATACATTATTTTCTTAATTTTTTAAACTTATAAACTAATTATTATTATTTTTTCTTTTTATTTACAGGTAAGATTTGATATTTTAACATGGAATTTTGAGTTACCGATGGTGAGTGCTACTACGGGAATTAATTCAAACCAAGGATTTTTCATGTACAACAAAATCTATTACTAAAATGGTTACACAAGCAATCTATACAGCAGGTCCAGTGATGAGTTATCCCCACACAGGATATGAAATGTGTATATGTCCAAAGTGTATATAGTTGAAAGTGCTTCTCGTCCCTTCCATTACCAAACACAAAATAACTGGTCAATCAAAATCGTTCACTAAAAAAACAACATCAAAACAAAGTTCGACCAACAGATTCTGGTAGTGTGGACCCAAAAATGATTTCAAGTTTACCTCTGAAATTATGTAAAGTGGGAGCATAAAGATACCACATTATATGACATAGGAATCCATGTTATCCTTATATTTTAATTAGGCGTATTTATGGAAAACCTTACGATGATTATTTTTGTAGAACATTTTAACTGTCCAATATAACTCTATCAATATGCAACGATTGCCACAATTTGAAAAAAGTCGTTTCTTTTGAACCAGAACATATACGTCTATGACTATAGACATAATGAAGATAATTAGTGTTTTTAGTTTTTCGTTTTCTCATCCTGTTGAGAATATCTGCTAAAAATAATTCAAAAATCTTCTGCTTCTATCCGTATTAGTTCAGCATTAACACCCATTTCAAGTATACCCCTAGTTTATTCAAATTTTACTTTTTAAGAGGTGAACTTTGAAATGATTGTTAATGCTAAAGTAATACAGATAAATGTATGAAATTTAAAATATTTTTAGCACCTTTAATTTGACACTTACACCGGTATCATAGGGTGCGAATAAGTATTCCAAATAATTTTTGAAAAATTATGTCCTTTGAAAATTTGTAGTCCTGTGAGGGGACAACAGAATGAGGAAATGAAAAACTACAAATGCTAACAATTTACCTATTGCTACAGACGTATATCGTCTGGTTAAAGTTTAATATGAACTATTGGAAAGTGTTGGAACAGTAAAAACAACATCCAACAATTAGGAAAATTAAAAAAATCTATTTTTTCTGGCACGAAAAAAAATCATAAAAAATAGAGAAAGTCGGAAAAAAATATTGTATTTAATTTTTTAATAGCTGACATTCTAACGCAAAAACAATGTTTTTGTGTGAAAAATCTATGGATAAATGTAGAAGTTATGATACTCTTTGTAGACTCTTATAATAAAAATTTTCCCACATTTTTCTATTTTTTATGATTTTTTTTTTTGAAGAAAAAATATTTTTTTCCCAAATTGGAGGCTGTTTAAAAGCCACGTTTTCCATCAGTCTTCAAAAATGCCTGAAAAAATATTTTTTTGAAAAAATCTGTTTTTGCTATAAAAAATTATAATTTTAAGAAAAAATATTTTATTAAAAAATCATAAAAAATAGAAAAATGTGGGAAAAATATTTTTCTTAATTTTTTAATAGCTGACATTCTAACGCAAAAAAAACAATGTTTATATGTGAAAAAATAAATGTTGAAGTTATGAAATCTTTGTAGACGCAAACCATTTTTTAAATCATATTTTTTCGTTTTTTATGACTTTTTCGAGCCAGCAAATACATATATATATGGGTGTTTCTCTGGTTATGCACGCGACATTTGTACGACATTGTGTTTGAATATTAAAAAAATAGAAGTGGATTGGATTTTTAGAATGAATTCTAGAATCGTTACATTGTTTGTGATGAGTTCTTTCTAAAAAGTATATAAAGAGTGATTTTTTTGAGGTTAGGATTTTCATGCATTAGTATTTGACAGATCACGTGGGATTTCAGACATGGTGTCAAAGAGAAAGATGCTCAGTATGCTTTGACATTTCATCATGAATCGTCTTACAAACGAACAACGCTTGCAAATTATTGAATTTTATTATCAAAATGCGTGCTCTGTTAAGAAAGTTCATTGCGCGCTTCCATTTTATGGTCAGTTTAATCGACCCACTGAAGCGGCTATTCGGGCTATTGTGACTAAATTTCGCACCAAATTTACATTGTTGGACATTAAACCACCAACACGCTTACGTAGAGTGCGAACTGAAGAAAATATCGCAGCTGTATCGGCCAGTGTTAATGATGACCACCAATTTTCGATTCGTCGCCGTTCGCACCAATTGGGTCTCTGTTACTCAAAAACGTGGAAATGCCAAAATTGGACTAAGCGGATGGACCACCTAAGACGCAGCCGCGGTCAACATTTAAATGAAATTATCTTCAAAAAGTAAATGTCATGGACCAATCTAACGTTTCAAATAAAGAACCGATGAGATTTTGCAAATTTTATGCGTTTTTTTAAAAAAAAAGTTATCAAGCTCTTAAAAAATCACCCTTTATAATGGTAAATTGAGCACTGGGTACCCAAATGCCATGCAATCAAAGTTGACTTACTCACGTGACAAAAATAGAAGTGCCTTTTAGGACCGTAAGAAAAAGTGCGAAAGTAAGCGAATTGTAGGAGGTTTTTATTTCGGGAAAAATGTTTTTATAAAGGTTAGTAATGGGCCTTTATAATCATGTTTTGTTCAAAAGCAACTATGCATGGGTTGGCGAAGAAAAAAATAAATTGTAAATTACGCACGTGACATGTCGCACGTGACATTTTTTTCCATCATGGTATTTATGTTGTTTCAGTTGCAATTTTTACGAAATTATAGATAATATATATTTTTTGTAATCCACAGAAGTATTCAATGTATTCATTCTCAAATAATAACAGCAAAAAAGAAAATTTTGTTTTTCAATTTATTATTTTGAAATTTTAGCTGATCTTCTTTCAACTTTCTCACCGCTGTTTTCAGCTTTCTTTACTTTTTTCACCTCCGTTATTGCTAATAAATAAATTACAAAAGTATTTTTTTTACAAAAATAAATTATTGAAGTAAGATTTTTTTTAATTTTTAATTTTGACACTTAAGATGTCGCACGTGACCAACTTTAATGAAGTATCACGGTCACAAATATTTTCATTATACAGTAATGTTTATTTTTATTTAATTTGTATAAAAATCTCAGTTTGTACTCAAAATATTATGATCTTTCTGCATGTACCTTGGACACAGCAGCAACAAATGCTGTTTTTCCATGTCGAACGTGACATCGAAATATGTGATAATGCAAAGCAAAAAGTTACAGTAAATAGCAGTCGTATAACTTCGTATCCTTTCTTTTCTGACTATTTGTACTCCCTGAAAGATTTTAGACAGCAAAAGTCAAAGTGTAATGTCTCTATTTAAGAACTTTTATCAAACCAAAATATGCAAGAGAAATATTCGAAAGAGTAATATTGCACTTGAGCTACTTTGCACTCAAGTATCTCAAGATAGGATATGAATTAAAGTAAGATTTGTTTACATAAGTTAAATTTGATTATTTCTTTATGCAAATATAATAAAACAAAGCGTTTACAAGAACTTTTAATTTTTTGGTCTTGGTGGACCTTTCTGCGGAAATGCCCATATATATTTTAAATATATTTTTCCCAAATTTTTGAAGGCTGTTCCTAAACCACTGGTTCTATTTGAAAGTGTAGTTCACAATATTTGTAACCATCACTAGTACTTTTAATTTAACATATAACCAGACTTATACTTTCAAAATAAGAGTACAAATATTTTAGGTACCTTCGACGAAAATTGGAATTTTAGTAAAAAAAACATACAAACTTTTTATATATCAGAAAATATTCTACATAGCTTCGACAAAAATTGTATTGCATTGTATTACAATCGTTTGTGGTTGCTTGCCAATTCAACTATACCAAAAGCTGTTGGCCGAACCACATTATGCCACATTGTCTTCCTTTTGCAACCACTGTGCTGTGTTGCCTGTGCTGGTGTTACATCGATTTTAATGAAGTCACTGAGCGACTTGTTGTTGTTAATGAAAATGCATGAATGAATTGCGGTGACAAAATATCTTTATTGCCTGTCGGCCTATGTGGTGGTAGAACTACAACAATAACGACAACAGGGGTAGCTCGAACTCATGCATTTCGATCCGATCACTCCCCTCCTCCCCACACAATCAAACTCACTCCTTCGCGACGCCCCAACACAAGCAGTCGAGACATAAAAAGAACTTTTAACAAAAAAACTTTTCAATAACGACGCTTCACTTCAAACTTATGGCACAAACGAGTCGAACGTTCGTTAACAACCAATCAACCAACCAACCAAAAGCACAGAGAAGGCAGAAACCTCAACGATACGATACGATCCGATACTGTTGGTAGCACTTGTGGCCGGCCAGATGTGTGTTGGTGTTGCTGCTGCTGCTATTGTTACTCCGTATTTTGTCATACAACAGCCACAGAACAATGTCAAGCGGGTTAAAGACTCTATAAAACACCGAAAAAAAAGTAGCAACACCAACAGTGCAACATCAACCAAATAATAATAAAAACAACGCGAACAACACCAACATTGTGTTGTTTACTTTTTTATGAGTATTTTACAAGTCGTTGGTTGGATGGTTGGCTTGGCTTGGCTGGTTGGTTTGGTTGCGGTGAGTTGTGCTGTGCTTTGCTGTGTGTTGTTGGTTGGTTGTAATTTAAAGAATGAGGTTCTTGAAAATTGCGTTGCACTTTTTTCTCCCGTTGACGTCACCACAAAATAACGACGACCACCAAAATCCAATAATTGTATGTTAAAGATAAAGAAGAAGAAGAGGCAGCATGCAGCAGCAATAGTAGCATCACCACCACTTTTCACATTAAACAGTGGCGCAAGGGCCAATTAGAGGCATTTAGGTACCACAAGGCCTTAGAATTTTAAAAAGAGGTCCTCTTACAGTCGCACAGTGGCTGATTTTCATGGAAGGCAAACTACAGTAAAAATTATAAATTTTGCAAAACAAAAAATTTAAAAAAATTCAATCACTCCACCAATTCCAATCTCACACAGTCACTAAAGAAGACATCTAAGGACAATACTTTAAAGCTTCGAAAAAATTAATTAATCATTTAGAAAATCAAAATAAAAGATATGACATTGTAAAAACTTTAAAAAATATAACGCTCCAATCCACTCCAATATTTTAAAAGTAATTGAAATGACCTGACAAACTAGGTATCTTACTTTAAATTCGGTAAGTAATTTAGGAGTTACATGCGATGGAATGAACACACCTTTTTGAAAAAAAAAAAATATTTTTATACCCTCCACCTAAGAATGGGATATATTCACTTTGGCATTCCGTATTTGTAACGCCTTGAAGTATCGGCCTGAGACCCCATAAAGTAAATATATTATTGATCGTCATAAAATTCTAAGACGATCTAGCCATTTCCGTCTGTTGAAAGCACGCTAGCATCTGAAGGAAAAGCTAGGACGTCCAAATTTTCCATAAATGTGTCTTATAGTCGTAGATCGGTTGGGATTGAAATGGGGCGAAATTGGCCCAAAGGGAAAAATTTTTCCCTCACAAGGACTAAAAATACCCATAATAATCCCTAATATTTTAGCGTATGCTTAATTTTGAATGTGTCTGTTTATATTTGCTTGATATTTGGTATGCGTGATTCTTATGTGTAGGGGGTGAAATGGGGCAAAAAAGGGATAAAAATGGTACATATTATATGACAACAGCTAGAAACAGGAAATTCGGTGTGTACATTCCTCTAATTAAGTAGATACATAATATAAAAGTATTTTTTCCAAATTCGTACTTTTAAGGGGTAAATGGAAATAGAGGGATAAAAATGGTACCAACCAAACGGCTGCACCTAAAATAATGAAATTCGGTGTATACATTCCTCTGGCTGCGTAGACACCTAAAATAAAAGGTTTTTTTCGAAATTCGTACTTTTTTGGTAAAAAGGGATAAAAATAGTACCGTCCAAATGACCGCAGCTAGACTCATGAAATTCGGAGTATGCATTCCTCTAATTGCGTAGACACGTAAAATGAAGATATTTTAGAAAGTCGTACTTTTAAGGGGTAAAATAGGAAACAGGGGATAAAAATGGTACCAACCAAACGGATGCATCTAAACGGTGATTTTTTAAAGCTATAAGAAAGTTTTTCAAAAAAAACACATAAAATTCAGAAAAATGCATGAACTCTTTATTTGAATCGATAGTACGGTCCATGTAATTTAATGTTTGAAGATTATTTCATGCAAATGTTGACCTTGACTGCGCCTCAAATGGTCCATCCGCTTAGTCCAATTTTGGCATTTCCACGTTTTTGAGTAACAGAGGCCCAATTGCTGCGAACGGCGACGAATCGATAATTGATGGTCATCATTAACACTGGCCGATACACCTGCCATATTTTCTTCAGTTCGCACTCTTCGTAATCGTGTTGGTGGTTTAATGTCCAACAATGTAAATTTGGTGCGAAATTTAGTCACAATAGCCCGAATAGCCGCTTCAGTGGGTCGATTAAACTGACCATAAAATGTAAGAAGCGCGCGATGAACTTTCTTAACAGAGCACGCATTTTGATAATAAAATTCACTAATTTCCAAGCTTTGTTCGTTTGTAAGACGATTCATGGTTAAATTATAGACCAAACTGAAGATGTTTGACAGTGAAACAAAACACGAAACGTGCATCAGCTGTTTAAACCAGTGTTGCCAAAAAGATAATAGCTAAAAAATCACCCTTTAGAATATGAAATTCGGTGCATGCATTCCTCTGACTGCATAGAAACGTTAAATAGAGGGATTTTTCGAAATTCGTACTTTTTGGGTTTAAAATGGAAAAGGGGATAAAAATAGTACCAACACAATGGCCACAGAGTCATGAAATTCGGAGTATACATTCCTCTGACTGTGTCTACAAAAAATAAAAAAAAATTCCAAATTTGTACCTTCAAGGGATACAATGGGTACAGAGGGATAAAAATAGTGCCAACTAAACGACTACAGCCAGAATGATGAAATTCGGTGTGTACATCACTCTATTTGCATAGACACGTAAAATAAAAAGATTTTAGAATGTCGTACTTTTAAGGGGGTAAAGGGGGATAAAAATGGTACCAACCAAAATAGCCGCAGCTAGAATCATGGAATTCGGTGTATACATTCCTCTGGCATCATAGACACTCAAAATAAAAAGATTTTTCCAAATTCGGCAAAAAAATTTTGTTTGTTTGAAGTTAGGTTATTTTGCATTATGTACGTGAGATAATGGATTTTAAAAATTTGTACTTTTGGAATTAAAATAGAATATAAATAAAGGGTGATTTTTTAAGAGCTTGATAACTTTTTTTTAAAAAAAAACGCATAAAATTTGCAAAATCTCATCGGTTCTTTATTTGAAACGTTAGATTGGTCCATGACATTTACTTTTTGAAGATAATTTCATTTAAATGTTGACCGCGGCTGCGTCTTAGGTGGTCCATTCGGAAAGTCCAATTTTGGGCAACTTTTTCGAGCATTTCGGCCGGAATAGCCCGAATTTCTTCGGAAATGTTGTCTTCCAAAGCTGGAATAGTTGCTGGCTTATTTCTGTAGACTTTAGACTTGACGTAGCCCCACAAAAAATAGTCTAAAGGCGTCATATCGCATGATCTTGGTGGCCAACTTACCGGTCCATTTCTTGAGATGAATTGTTCTCCGAAGTTTTCCCTCAAAATGGCCATAGAATCGCGAGCTGTGTGGCATGTAGCGCCATCTTGTTGAAACCACATGTCAACCAAGTTCAGTTCTTCCATTTTTGGCAACAAAAAGTTTGTTAGCATCGAACGATAGCGATCGCCATTCACCGTAACGTTGCGTCCAACAGCATCTTTGAAAAAATACGGTCCAATGATTCCACCAGCGTACAAACCACACCAAACAGTGCATTTTTCGGGATGCATGGGCAGTTCTTGAACGGCTTCTGGTTGCTCTTCACTCCAAATGCGGCAATTTTGTTTATTTACGCAGCAATTCAACCAGAAATGAGCCTCATCGCTGAACAAAATTTGTCGATAAAAAATTTCGAACCGAACACTGATTTTGGTAATAAAATTCAATGATTTGCAAGCGTTGCTCGTTAGTAAGTCTATTCATGATGAAATGTCAAAGCATACTGAGCATCTTTCTCTTTGACACCATGTCTGAAATCCCACGTGATCTGTCAAATACTAATGCATGAAAATCCTAACCTCAAAAAAATCTCTCTTTACAACCAGCTGTAATACCCACTACCTACCAATATTTATGGTATTTACGCTTTGTTGAAAATATAAATATAAGAATATATATTTTTTTAATTGACTTGAAGTATTCTTTTGACATATATAGCGTAAACGTATTAGTAGCTCTGCCTTATTAGCGTGCTTTGAAATAATAAAAATATTATATTTATTTATATATATTTTTTTTCAATATTTGTTTTTGTTTGGGTTTGGCTATATTAAACAAAAATATACTTTCCTGAAATATTACTGCACTTTAACGAAAATCGACAGCCTCTGTGGAATGCAATCCATGGAGTTCGTCCCGGATGAAATTAATGCGGCTTTTACTTGTTTTCATTGTTAATTTCATCATAACACGTTAAAAAATTATCTTTTTTTGTTTCAAAAATACGTATACATTTGTTTTATGAGAAGAATGCATACACAAACTTTCAAAACAATCGTAGTTATCGAGGTCAAACATCGTACCCAACATCTCTGCTTTACAGAACACACTACCTCAGAAATGTGGGAGCCCTGTTCCTCCGCCTCTGTTCATCTTGTTCTTTTGTGATTACCACATGCGTGTTGTTTTTGCATGTTTTTCTTTTGTTTTCTGTTTTGTCTACATTGGGTGTTTATTACAAAATTTTAATTAGTTTTTAAATGTTGCACATAATTAAGACACGTACTTTACTTTTGGTTTCGTCTGTCGTTGTCTCTCTCTCTCTTTATGCTGATGGGTCTTCTCTTTAGTTGTGTGTTTGTGACTTTTGCTTTTTATGGCATATCTGATGATGACTTTTAAGTGGGACTGTTGAAATGATTTATGTTTGTGAGTTACACAGCAGCTATCGATGTGACATCTTGCCATCAACTATAAACAAGAATGGCAGGCAATATAAGTGGGACAGTGGCATTGCAAAAAGGTCTTATCTTTTATCGCAATAAATATCGATATTTTTATGATTTCTGCAAAACCAATATATGTTCGATTCATTTCGTGATAATAACCTGGACCCAGAAATTTATTGTGTGGGCAAAAAAACAAGCAAAACATTTTTTTATACCAATCGAAACCGAGTAATCTTCGAAAAAAATCTTATATTAATTAAAGCCGAACTATTTATGCCAGAAATGGAATGGATAGAAGTTATAAAGGATTTAAGTTTTTTACATAGGATAGAGACAATTGTGTGGGAGGTACTAGAAGGGGCGTGGCAAAAAAAACATATATATTTTATTGGTTTAATGTGATTATAAAAAGATTTTGAAACATAGACTTTGAACTGATATTGACTATCTGAGCGGGAGGTACCGGAAGGGGTGTGTCAATATCGCCCATATTTCGGGTGGGTATAGCGACTATAAAAACATTGTCAATTATCAAATTTTAGAGTATTACGATCATTCGTGTAGAACTTTAATTTTACGTGGGTTAGGATGATTTGTGCGGGAGGTACCACAAGGGGCTTGGCAATTTCGCCCATCTTCGAACTTAAACTGAGTTTGGGAAAAATATTACCATGTGCTAAATTTGAATTGATTCCTTAACTCCTTTCAAGAGTTATCGTGTACACCAGCCAGACGGACGGACATGGCTCAAACAACTTAAAAAGTCATGAAACGGACTTGGTTCAACCATACGTAGGGTCTTAAGTCACGCCTGTGTGTTACACTTTTTTCTGTCCCAAATGATGTAGTAGTAGTATTCTTTATTTATCATAATTTTACATTTTGTTTGTTATAGATAATTACATATATTCTTTTATTTACCTTTTTGCATTTAATTACATATATTGCTAATACAGTTGAACTTCGATTAACCGTGATTATCTATTAACCGTGAAGCTGAGTGGTTGATTTTTTTACCTCTATTAACCGTGATTTACCTCTATTATCCGTGATGCACATGTCCATGTGACTGCTTGTTTGCTTTTTTCGTATAATACACACACATCTCTCATATTAAAATTCGGTGATTCCCCTTTTTCATGAAAGTGTAATTTTCATATCAAATTTCATATTCATTCATCAGTGTGAAATTTGATCTGTCAAGACGTGTTTTCATGCCACCGTCAAAAACTAAATCCGCGAAAAGAGCAAGAAAGGTTCTTTCAATTAAAGAAAAAATGGAGCTGATTAATGAATACTCAAAACGTAAAGTACCCTTTAAAATGTTGTCTGAAAAATATGGAGTTGGCATTCAAACTGTATCCGATTCAATAAAAAAAAGCAAAGATCGGATTTTAAAATTTTGCTCCGATACTGATTCAATGCTTGGCCTTAAACACAGACATACACTAAAAACATCCGAAAATCCAGAAGTTGATTTCGCAACATATGAATGTTTTCGGCGAGAAAGATTTAAGGGAACTCCAATTTCAGGTAAGTTAACTGACATCGAGATATTGTATGAACTTAAACTGAAATTTGCTTCTGAACTTCAGGCGAAATGATTGTCGAAAAGGCAAAAATGTTCCATTTGAAGTTAAACATGAATTCAGAGTGCACTTATTCATTTGATTGGTTGGATAAATTCAAAAAACGTCATGGAATCCGTCGACTGAAATCTACGGGAGAAAAGGAGGGTGCTGATTATGAGTCTGCTACGATGTTTGTGGACGACTTGGATGAAATCATTAAAAACGAACAGATCTACAATACAGACGAAACCAGTCTATTTTGGAGTTTTGGAAACCAGTCTATTCAGAGTTCTTTGGCTAGTGGTATGGTAATGAATATTCTATTGAAGGGTACAAGGAATCCAAGGAGAGAATCACAGTGCTAGTTTGTTCAAATGCTGCAGGAACTCACAAGTGTAAATTGATGATAATAGGAAAAAGTGCCCATCCAAGAGCTTTAAAAAACGCTGAACACCTTCCTGTGATTTATAAATCTAATAAGAAAGCTTGGGTAACACAACAGCTATTTCTGGAGTGGTTTAATCAAAATTTTGTACCAGAAGCAAAGGAACATCAACGGCACACCGGTCTCAAAAATAACTGTAAAATACTTTTACTATTAGACAACTGTCCAGCACACCCAGATGTAAATGCTATGATATCTGAAAACGTTACAGTAAAATATCTCCCACCAAATGGCACGTCCTTGATTCAGCCTATGGATCAAGGAGTAATTCGGAGCTTCAAATGTCACTACCGTTGTTGGTGCTAATGACAGACGTGAGTTCGTTAAATCTTTGAATATTAAGACAGCTTTGTGGGCAGCCGCAGCTTCGTGGGACTCTGTAACTCCACAAGTTTTAAAAAGAGTTTGGAATAACTTACTATCTCATAATGAAGATGCTCCAAATAGCCTTGTTGAGATACAAACAGATATAACCATGCCGTCTGGATGTACGATTGATGCTGTCGAAAAGTGGATGGTGTGCGACTCTGATGTCGCTCCGTTTGCTATTACATATATCTGAAGACGAAATCGTAGACATGGTTACCCAAAGCCAAGAAGATGAGCTTGATTCAAATTCCGAGGAATCAGATGGAGGAAATGCGGACGAAACGCCTACATTGGCTCAGGCAATAGAGGCTAGTAGTATTTTGTTAGGTTTTTTAGAAAACTTTAATTGTCCAAGTATTTCAGAACCAGATAAAATGGAAGAACAATCAAAAGCTAAAAGCATAAGACAGACTTCCATAACAGATTTTTTTAAATAAATGTATGTATTCCTAGAGATATGATAAGTTATTTATAGACGCAGATTTACATGTTTTTGTCAAAAATAAATAAAAATAATAAAATTTTACCTCTTTTAACCGTGATTTTCGGTTATCCGTGATTAGCCCAGGCCCGAGCATCACGGTTAATCGAAGTTCAACTTTATATAATATTGACATTGACCTGTGGTGGTCGTCAGTCTTCATTCTAGACACAATATGAAATATATAGGTTTTTGTTTTTCAGAAATTAAATTCAAACAATAATAATTTCTTTCCTTTACACATTTTTATAAAATTTACTAGAGCCTTCCAATTAATGACTACACCATTTAATATATTTACTAACTCGCCTTCATTAAGCAAAACCTTTTGGAAGAACATTAATCGGAATTCTTTCAATGCTGGACTGGACAGCGGCCTAGAAAAAGTTGTAAATTTTCTATTTCTCTCATGTTGCACATTGAACACTGCCGACTTATATTTGGTCGGTACTTGCTGCCGTTTATATCAATCAAGTCACTTCTGGCCTTAAAAATCCACATTATATCCTCTTGCTTCTCAATTCTCAATTAAATATGTTTGGCCAACAGTGTAGGGTCTAAATTAGAATAAAAACGGCTTGTCTGACTGGCTTTGTGCGTTGCTTGGTTTTTATTCCATAACATTTAAAGTTTGAATCAAATGATACTTGTTGAATACCCAATGCTGTTTTGTTTGATTTTCCAGAAAGGGCTCGATATTATTTTACGACATCAGCATATTTATACTGTTTGCCCGAAATATTTGATGATGTACTATCTTTTTAGCTAGTTTATGGGGCAATCTTTCTTCGTTATAATCAATTATACAGTTGAACTTCGATTAACCGTGATGCTCGGGACCGGGCTAATCACGGATAACCGAAAATCACGGTTAAAAGAGGTACAATTTTACATGTATAAATTTTATTATTTTTATTTATTTTTGATAAAAACATGTAAATCTGCGTCTATAAATAACTTATCATATCTCTAGGAATACATACATTTATTTAAAAAAATCTTTTATGGAAGTCTGTCTTATGCTTTTAGCATTTGATTGTTCTTCCAACAAATGAGTTTGTATGCGATATATTTGCATTTTATCTGGTTCTGAAATACTTGGACAATTAAAGTTTTCTATAAAACCTAACAAAATACTACTAGCCTCTATTGCCTGAGCCAATCTGATTCCTCGGAATTTGAATCAAGCTCATCTTCTTGGCTTTGGGTAACCATGTCTACGATTTCGTCTTTAGATATAATAGCAAACGGAGCGACATCAGAGTCGCACACCATCCACTTTTCGACAGCATCAATCGTACATCCATGATTATATATATGGTTATATCTGTTTGTATCTCAACAAGGCTATTTGGAGCATCTTCATTATGAGATAGTAAGTTATTCCAAACTCTTTTTAAAATTTGTGGAGTTACAGAGTCCCACGAAGCTGCGGCTGCCCACAAAGCTGTCTTAATATTCAAAGATTTAACGAACTCACGTCTGTCATTAGCACCAACAAGTTTTTGAACGATCAGTTTACGGTAGTGACATTTGAAGCTCCGAATTACTCCTTGATCCATAGGCTGAATCAAGGACGTGCAATTTGGTGGGAGATAGTTTACTGTAACGTTTTCAGATATCATAGCATTTACATCTGGGTGTGCTGGACAGTTGTCTAATAGTAAAAGTATTTTACAGTTATTTTTGGGACCGATGCGCCGTTGATGTTCCTTTGCTTCTGGTACAAAATTTTGATTAAACCACTCCAGAAATAGCTGTTGTGTTACCCAAGCTTTCTTATTAGATTTATAAATCACAGGAAGGTGTTCAACGTTTTTTAAAGCTCTTGGATGGGCACTTTTTCCTATTATCATCAATTTACACTTGTGAGTTCCTGCAGCATTTGAACAAACTAGCACTGTGATTCTCTCCTTGGATTCCTTGTACCCTTCAATAGAATATGCATTACCACTAGCCAAAGAACTCTGAGGCAAACACCTCCAAAATAGACTGGTTTCGTCTGCATTGTAGATCTGTTCAGTTGTAAGTTGTTCGTTTTTAATGATTTCATCCAAGTCGTCCACAAACATAGCAGCAGACTCATAATCAGCACACTCCTTTTCTCCCGTAGATTTCAGTCGACGGATTCCATGACGTTTTTTGAATTTATCCAACCAATCAAATGAATAAGTGCACTCTGAATTCATGTTTAACTTCAAATGGAACATTTTTGCCTTTTCGACAATCATTTCGCCTGAAGTTCAGAAGCATACAATATCTCGATTTCAGTTAACTTACCTGAAATTGGAGTTCGCTTAAATCTTTCTCGCCGAAACCATTCATATGTTGCGAAATCCACTTTTGGATTTTCGGATGTTTTTAGTGTATGTCTGTGTTTAAGGCCAAGCATTGAATCAGTATCGGAGCAAAATTTTAAAATCCGATCTTTGTTTTTTATTAAATCGGATACAGTTTGAATGCCAACTTCATATTTTTCAGACAACATTTTAAAAGGTACTTTACGTTTTGAGTATTCATTAATCAGCTCCATTTTTTCTTTAATTGAAAGAACCTTTCTTGCTCTTTTCGCGGATTTAGTTTTTGACGGTGGCATGATGTAAGGAAAACACGTCTTGACAGATCAAATTTCACACTGATGAATGAATATGAAATTTGATATGAAAATTACACTTTCATGAAAAAGGGGAATCACCGAATTTTAATATGAGAGATGTGTGTGTATTATACGAAAAAAACAAACAAGCAGTATCATGGACATGTATGTGCATCACGGATAATAGAGGTAAATCACGGTTAATAGAGGTAAAAAATCAACCACTCAGCTTCACGGTTAATAGAGTCACAGTTAATCGAAGTTCAACTGTATATGTTAAGTGGGATTCCAATGTGTAAATATGTCCATTTTGAATACCAGTTTCTAGCATGAGGGCGTATGTGGGTGTAAATAAAGAAAATATATTGCCAGTTTGTCTAATTCATCGAAATATGAACAACCCCATATTTGGGATCCATAAGTTTGGATTGCTCTACAGCTACAGCTTGGAATAGTTTCCATTTTGCCTTAATCGAAATGTTTGGTTTGCTCAAGAAGCATTTCCATGTTGAATTTATACTGTTTTTATTATTTCTCGACTCTATATGTTTTTTGAATGCAAGTTTTGGTGTTCAAATCAAACCGACGTAGCAGTATTCAGATACAATAGTAATTACTTCCCCATTATGATACCAATTTTTATCACGAGAAACTTTTCTGCCTTTTCTGAAAATCATTATTTTTGATTTATCTAGGTAGGACCGTCATGTTCCAAAGTTTGCAATATGCTTCCAATTTTTTAATCATGCGTTGTAAAACATGTAATTCGTCGCCCAGTATTACGATGTCATCAGCGTAGAGCAAGAGACGTATGTTAAATGATATCTAGAGAGTATAAAAATGCACCGAATATTATGATGTTTTTTTCTTCATCATCAAAAATTGAGATTTATATTTTTAGATTTAGAAAAAATCCTAGCACTCTCACCTATTCAGAAAGCATAAGAATATTGAATTCCATATAAAAATGTATTTTGAAAAATATTTTACTTTTACAAAATTAATTTATTTTACATACCCATTGTCTTGAGCCCAAAAAACTTTTTCTATGAAAAAAATCGTGGATATTTTTTCTTAGTTGAACTGTTACCTTTAAGGCTATATCGAAAATCAAACAATTCGAAGCACGTCAGTTTTCTGATTTTTCTCCATGAAACGAAGCAACATGGGCTGGGTCGAATTTTGCATATCCTCCACCACAGTGTTACCAGCAGATTGGAGACTGTCGATATTTGTATCCCTCTGTTCCCATTGACTTCATTGAAACTACGATATTGGAAAAGTACTTTTTTATTATGTATCTGCTCAACTAGAAATGTACACATCGAATTTCGTGTTTCTAGCTGTTGTCGTTTGATATGTACAATTTTTAGGGTATATTTTTGTCCCTAAGAATAAGAATCACTTTATGGTTTTTGTTATAGGGGGAATGTGAATACCCATTTTCAATTAAGTACAAATAGACATATTGAACAAGTAAGAAGGCGTTAAGTTCGGCCGGGCCGAATCTTATATACCCTCCACCACGGAGTGCATTCCACAGTATTACCAGCAGATTAAAGGTGGTCCACATAGAAGTACAGAACTATATTACGAAAATTGTGATATGTTTATGCACATTACTATATTTGATTACTATTTCAAACTATAATGTATACTTATGTGCACTGTTTCAAATCGACTACTATATATAAATAAAATGATGAAATTGTGAAAGTGAATATGCCGGAAATATTAGGCGATTGTCAGTCGCCATTAGCGAGAAGCATTTTCAAATACAGACAAAGAGACTGTATTATTTTAATAAGAAAAGTACAAATTTTAAAGATATTCATTCGCCCATTCTCCGCCCAAATGTACAAATTTGGAAAAAAAATCTTTTTGTTTCGAGTCTTCATAGTCAGACCACCGAATACACACCGAATATATACACCGAATTTCATGATATCAACTTCAGCGGTTTGGAAGGCCCCATTTTTATCCCTCTTTTTCAATTATGAGTACGAATTTCGAAAAATCCCTCTATTTTACGTGTTTATGCAATTAGAGGGATGTACACACCAAATTTCATGATTCTAGCAGTTGTCGTATCATTGGTACCATATTTTATCCATTTTTGTCCCATTTTGCCCGCTAAAACATTTATTTTCTTTGTGGTGCTTCCAAGCTACAAGAGGAATGTCCGCAACAAATTTCAAATGTATGCAAATCAGAAGTTTAATTAATAAGCCAAGGCTACCAATATTTTTATACTATGTATATATAAAGGAAATAATACTTCCATTCATAAAGTAAATATAAGGCAGCAATCATAAATACCCTAAATATTGGGGGATAGAGAGTGTATTTTCAGCTGCAGTCCTTTGGTTGGTTGTATTTCAATCTATTTTAAATTCAAAAGTATACATTTTGAAAATACTTTATCTCTCACGTACGCAGTATAAGACAACTTCATGATTCTACCATTTTTTGTCGTAAAAGCAACAAAATAAAGTACGAATTTGGAAAAAAATATTTTACGTGGCCATGCAGTCAGAGGAATGTATACACCGAATTCCATGATTCTATCAGCGGCCATTTTGTTGGTACCATTTGTATCCCCTTTTTTCGCATTTTACTCCTTAAAATTACGACTTTCGAAAATTTCATCATTCTAGCAGTTGGTACCATTTTTATCCCTCTGCTCCCATTGAATCCCTTGAAAGTTCGAATTTGGAAAAACATTTTTTTTCGTGTGACTCAGTCATAGAAATATATACCACGAATTTCATGGTTCTAGCTGCATCCATTTGTTTGATACAATTTGTATCCCCTTTTTCCATTTTACACCCTAAAAGTACGAATTTCGAAAAATTCCTTTATTTTATGTGTGTACGCAATCAGAGGAATATATACACCGAATTTCATGATTCTAGCTGCCGTCATTTGGTAGGTACTATTTTTATCCCCTTTTTCCATTTGAACCCCAAAAAGTACGAATTTTGGATAGTTCTTTCTTTTACGTGTATACGCAATCAGAGGAATATATACACCGAATTTCATTATTCTAGGTGCAGCCGTTTGGTTGGTACTATTTGTATCCCTCTATCTCCATTTAACCCCTTAAAAGTGCAAATTTAGAAAAAATACTTGTATATTATGTATCTACTCTATTAGATGTATTTACACGCCAAATTTCGTGTTTCTATCTGTTGTCGTTTAATAGGTACTATTTTTATCCCTTTTCGTCCCATTTCGCCCCCTACAAATAAAAATCACACTATATGGTGTCCTTTATGCTATAAAAATTGCAAATATCAAGTGACTTGTATTCATTGTATTATTATGTTCAAAAAACATGCTGAAATACTCTAAATATTAGGGGTATTTTCAGTCCTTGTGAGGGAAAAATTTTTCCCTCTGGGCCGATTTCGCCCACTTTCAATCCCAACCGATATGCAACCATAAGACACATCCTAGCTCATTTCGTTCGGCCGCTATAGTGCTTTCAACAGACAGACAGACGGACATGGCTATATCGCCTTAGAATTTTACCACGACCCAGAATATATATACTTTATGGGGTCTCCGATGAATATTTTAAGGTGTTACAAACGGCATGACAAAGTGAATATACCCCCATCCTGGAGGTGGAGTGTATAAAAATATATCCATTCCTCTAATTGAGTAGACACATAATATAAAAGTATTTTTTCCAAATTCGTACTTTTAAGGGGTAAAATAGGAGTAGAGGGATAAATATGGCTCCGATGAATATTTTAAGGTGTTACAAACGGCATGACAAAGTGAATATACATATATATCCTGGAGGTTATAAATATACATATATATCCGGAGGGTATAAAAACATGCTTAAATTCTATAAGACGCATTTATGGAAAATTTTGACGTCCTAGCTCCTTTCGTTTAGATGCTAGCGTGCTTTCAACAGAAGGAAGATCGTCTTATAATTTTATGACGATCAATAACACAGTGCAACACGAAAAAAAATAACCATATACGGACACCGCTACATGATAAAAGACCAAAAAAAAAGACCCGTGTTTTTTTTTCCCCCCAAAGTCATGCACTTGTTTTTTATGGGCCCCCAGAGATTTGAGGCCTCGGTGTAATTTTTAGAAAAAAGTGATCATATTCTCAGGCTCATATCTTGCAAACCGTTCGGAATTTTGATTTACTCTCTGAGGCAAAGTTCTAGCTCTTGTCATAAAGAACAAAAATTGTGAACATATAAAATCAAAAAAACTTCATCTTCAAGGTCAAAATCGCAAATGTCCTCGAACAAATCTTATAGGCTGTAGTGTGTGTAGGTAGCGTATACGTGCTGTTGATTAACGATAATATCACTCATACGCACTGCAGTCGCACTGTGACCATTAATAGAAACAGTCCTGCAAGATCTACTTTTCCCACCTAAACGGTGTTAAGAATGCTTCCTAGGAAGTTCATATGTTCTAGAAAGTTGTTTATTGAGATCTTAGGTACATTTTTGTAGTTGATTGTTTCCCTGAATTTTCAGCGGTTTGCTACCTATGGACCTGAACAGGGGAAAAAAGGTTAAAAAAATCGAATTTTTTTAAGTTTTTTGCGATTTTGACCTTGAAGATGAAGTTTTTTTGATTTTATATGTTCACAATTTTTGTTCTTTATGACAAGAGCTAGAACTTTGCCTCAGAGAGTAAATCAAAATTCCGAACGGTTTGCAAGATATGAGCCTGAGAATATGATCACTTTTTTTCCAAAAATTACACCGAGGCCTCAAATCTCTGGGGGCCCATAAAAAAAAGTGCATGACTTTGGGGGAAAAAAAAAAACACGGGTCTTTTTTTTTTGGTCTTTTATCATGTAGCGGTGTCCGTATATGGTTATTTTGAAATGACTTCAAAAATGTTGCACAGTGTAATATATACTTTATAGGGTCTCAGGTCGATATTTCAAGGTGTTACAAACGGAGTGACAAAGTTAGTATACCTCCATCATGGAGGTGGAGGCTATAAAAAGGTATATGGGCATTTCCTGGAAAAGGTCAACCGCTACCAAAATATTAAAGTTGAAGAAAAAAGACTTTTCTGAGAAAATTTAGTTAGTTAATGCATTGGATTTTAAGAATATACCTAATTAAATACATATTACCATTTGTAATTTAAGAAAAGTGGTCTGCAAAGAGCATCTTTGCTTTTTTTGGTTTTAGCGTTTTTAATTGACATTTTTCCTTGAGTTATTTCTGAGTCTTACATATCATGTCGATTGCACTCTTCTTATAGACTAAATATACCAACGATAAATATTTAAAAACACCATAGTAGAGATCAAACAAACTCCGAATAACGGTAAAATTCAAAGATTCTTTGTACTACATTCTTCTGTCCCGTTCGCGACCGAAAATAAGCATTTGTGTTTAGTTCTCCGTGACCGTTGATCGGAATAGTTTGATATTTACAATTCAAAACAAAATAACCGAGATCATTTAAAGAAACCAAACCGAAAACATTTTTTATTGATTTTTAAAGTGTGTCCCGTTCGCGATCGTAAGTGTAAAATTTTCAAAAAATAATACATATTGTGATAAAAATAAAATTTGTTTGTGCAGATGGAGAGTCGTTGTGGAGGTAAAGAAATTGCCCAAAAGAAATACATGGAAGGTATAAAAAACAATCCCATTAAGAAGAAGAACACGGATATTTTAACAAAATATTTATATTTTCTGACGACAGTAGTTGCCATTTTAAAAACTAATTTATAGTTTAATGGACTTTAAAATAAGATTTGGATGCGAAGATATTGAATGGAATTTTTTTGCAACATCGCACGGAAAAGGTGCAGTCGATGACGTTGGAGCCGCAATTAAGCGGAAAATTTGGCAGGTCACAAAAACTAAAAATATTTGCCTTAATGATGCATCTGATTTTTATCAGTGTGCAAAGCAAACCGTTAAAGGAATCATTATTTTATAAGTAGATGAAAATGAAATTGATAAGGCTTCTTTTTTGTCAGATAAATGGAATAATCTACCAAATATAACCGGTATACGAAAACTGCGTTGGTTTTCTTGCAACGCAAACTTAGATATCCATGGAGCTGAAACTGTAATATTTTTTAAAATTAAAATAAAATAATAATTCTTTTATTTTTGTTATCATTGGAATATATCTTGTTTTATTTATTTTTTACACTTATAAATAAAAAATTTTAAACCTAAAAAATTCCTTTGGAATCATTGTCCCGTTCGCGATGTCCCGTTCGCGATTCTAAAAAAAATATTTAAAAAAATAATAATAAGGATAATTAAAAAAACCAAATGCTAAATCAAAGCTTTATATCTCTGCTTTAGTTAAAAAATAATCTCCATTTAATAAACTGACAAAATTCGCAGAGTTTTAAACAAAACCACACACCGAAAAAATGACTTACATTTTTTGTCCCGTTCGCGATCGCAAGTTTATCGAAAATATTTGGAGAACGTTCATATTTAATAATTTTCTTTTTGTTCTCAAAAATTATTCTACTAAAATGCTATTAAATATTTATAAAAAGTTAAGAAAAAAATTGAGTTTTCATATTTATTTTTCAAGTTGAGTGCGTACGAATGTCCCGTTCGCGATCCAGGAAATGCCCATATTCGTCAGTAAAATGAGAATATTTACTATAACATTATTAGAAAATTGTAAAAAAAACTATAATGAATCGATTTTTATTTATTCATAATCCTAATTATTCGGCTTCGGCTAATCAGCCTTTTTTGCCGAAGACCGATTACCGGCTTTTGACCGATGCCGATTATTTGGTCGAACTCTAATGAAGACACAGTCAGCGGGAACTAAATGTTTGAATTTCTAATTCATTTGTAATTTTGGAAATTACATCTCTCTTTATACGACAAATAATTTTTTTCTCCTTAAAAAATCAATTAATAAACTTCCTTTGCAATATGTGACCCCTGTTGCAGGTGTAGCTTTCACAAATTGTCACGACACTTAATAATTGCGATTTTGCTAGGCCTACCTAAATGTGGATGCCTTTCTTTGCATTATTATTGACAGAATTTCTATCACGTTCCATCGTCATCTGCCAATGTCATACATACTCGTACGTTTCATTATTCTCCCGTTTCTTTGACAAATACTCTATCCTCTTTCCATGTGTGCGAGTGTGTGTGTGTTATTATTATCTTTTATATGAAGTAATATTTTATATTGTCGGCAATAAAACTAAATGAAATCTCTGTGAAGGAAAAAGCTTTTAATAACCTGACATACAATCATAAATATGCATATGACACCAGCTGTCACAAAGCCCAAATTCCGATACACAGACTCATACTCCAACCAACGAACCAACCAACCACCCACACACGCACGCACACACACACCCACGGTAGTTACTTTGCATGAGTCTCACTTTACAGACGTACATGTCCGTCTGTATCTATGTACATTGTGCCTACAGAGGTGCTGCGAGTAGACAAAGAGTCTGTACCGAGAAGTTGGGCCAACAGACCGAGTGACTGACTGGCTGTCGTATCTGTCACACAGGCAAATAACAAAAGCAACAACAAGATATACATATACACAATACATTGTTTGTGGGATTACTGTAAGAAGACACGCACGCACGAGCGCAATGAGATAGAGGAGTGTTGAGAGTGAGAGTAAGAGCGTGGGAGCGAGGAGCCACAGTACAAGTTAAGTTACATATTTTTATAGGCACTGGTTAAGACATCGTTAAATTGTGTTACACGTGTCGCACACTGGGCCATAAAACGTAATCCAATGGCAGTAAGGTAGACAGGCCCTATAAAGCCACTCACATTATGTCTGCCAAGTTGTAGCATTTAGCACATACAGTTGGAGAAATTTAGCGAGGGGAGGGGGGTGGTGTTGGTGAGCGAGAGAGAGAGTGGCGTTACATTTCCATTGTAACACGTGTTTAATACCCTGTAACAGAGGCCATTGTAACAGTAAAAAATTCTATCAATCGGTTCTATTAATACAATATGTATTAATAGGCGTGTTTTAGTTACCATTTAGCGATTTTAAGGGGAAGTTAAGTGGAGTAAACTCCGAACTGGAATCTAATTGCAGTTTGTGAGTAAAATCTGCAGAAATTTTGCTCCAGGAAAGTTCTGGTTGTACAACTTGCTTAGATTTTCTTGTAATTTATAAGCTCCCTACTGGAAATTCTAGTTCTAACCCAAATTTATGAAGGGTACGGGTCCCTTTTACCATTGTTTGTCATTGGAGGGGGTGAATTGACCCCCTGTGGTATGTCTTGGACATGACCTAGGATCAATCTCAAAGGACCAGAGATACAAACCGACCGATTTTAAGCCGACAAGCCGCCGCCGCCGCATGTTTCTGCATGAGCCGCGTCGCCGCCGAGATTTGACGGAGTTCTAACTCAGTCCAATCTTACACCAAAATAGACAACCCACTTAAAATTACAAAAGAAAATATAACTGTCGACATAGGCAACCTACTACTGTCAAATAAATGTATGCATCTACACTCACACTGGTCCCAAATCCAATTTTTATGGCATAAAGTCGAAAAATAAACATACAGTCTTGTAATTTTGCACATTTGCTAGACATATCATACGCAAAAAATAAAAATAAAATTGGGCCAATCGGACCACGCCCACTACCACCTCCCATATCAATATATAACCAACATAATTATCACCCTGTCTTGGTACAGGGTGACCAAAAACAAAATTTTATGAAAGCTTAAAAGAATGACGTGTTGTTTATTTTGACAAAATGTGTTTTTCTAAACATTATTACAAAAGCAAAATATAGCATACAAATAGTATACTTTAAACTGCAATTTAAATAATTATTTCAAGGAATAAAGTAAAATGTATACATGTGTACAAAAAGGTGAATGATGTTGTATACCATTTTAAAGGTATTTTCAATACCTTTTAAATAAAATATTGATGGGTCTCGTACACAAAACTAATTCAGAGATATAGTCATATATATGTCTATGGCTAATCAAAAGCTGTGCTAAAATAAAATGACAATTTTTGGAGTTTGCCGAAAAATGCTGACGAGATATAAATTCCACCATAAACTACAACCTCAGACGAACACTTTCACATTTACACTTTGAGTCAAGTTGAGTCATACATATAACTTTTGGTCCACGACATTTATAGATTATGTTCTCTACAAATCACAAAATTACAATACCTATGAATACTGACCAGACCACAATAATCATAAAATGTTAAATGTAATTTTTCAACTACTAAATCTTGCCGTTAATTTTCATAATATAGTCACTTTATTATTTTCTTTTTATGTCTTTATTTTAACTAATTTGTAAAACTGCTTTATATCAAAATTAATCCCACTTTTTTGAACCGCAGAGTTTAAGTACCATTCAGGCTTGTGGTGTTGCCACCTAATTTTCTCCAGTATATTTTCTTGATTGCTTGGAATGTTGCCATAAAGAAAATATATACACATTTAACACTTTCCAATTTTAATTTTTTGAATTTCTGCCAAAAAATGGATTTGGGACCATAGTGTAGCTTTGAATTAGGTATCCTACTATATGATGACGTCTATAGAAAGTTGAACGATTGTATTTTGATTTGAAAGTCGCATTTATATAAGTCACTTCCAGTATACGTGGCCATTTGTTCCTATAAAACAATAAACAATAACTCCTCTACTGTGCTTCTTTAGTGTGTCAAAGTAGGTAGAGCTTTACCATTCTTTGGAAGGATTTTGATATTCAAGATGTCTGGTCAAATATGACTCACATGAGAAGCTGGACATAGTTATACATTTTTTGAATGGATTCCTACACCCAAAAAATAATTGTATGGCATAATAATATTAAATTATGGGAACATTGGCAAATATTAACGAATATTGAACTACTTATCAAATAATAAAAGAAAAGGTGTTAAAAAACAATACAAATTGTTCTTTCCATTTTCCCAAAAATGTCAAATAAATAGGGTTGATCGAATGACAGGACGAGCCGGTAAATCAGCCGAAAGCCGCCGCCGCCGACCCATTTTGGGTAGCGCCGCCGATAATTATGGGTCGGCTTGTAACTCTGCAAAGGAATTGACCTGGAACCGGTCTCAAAGGAAATGACTTGGAACGCGCATCAAGAGAATTTTAAATTAATTCACACTTAGGTACCTGTTCTGTGATATATCCATATCGATCTATCCCAGGATAGGTAGGTTTGTAGCAGTTACCACCAATTTCCCGTAGGGCTATTACACCGTGCAACAATTCCACATTAATTTTATTGGACCTGAGCACGACAGTATATATGTGAAACTATAGATGCTATATAAACTGTGTACTCAATTTGTCAGCTCCTTTTTACAGGACTTTTAATTTCCAAAGGATATATTTGTCTTAATAAATTATTTTCATACTTTTGGGAGTCATATACATACAATATGGGTATCAAATGACAGAGAAGAATATCTGTTAAAAACACTTTGAATATAATGTTTCTATCTGTATTAGTTTAGTATTAACAACAATTTCAACTGTTCCACCCTTATTTATTTAGTTTATTCATCTTTTACTATTTAAGGAACAAACATTACACTAGTCAACAGTCAAAATGTACTCGGGATGCGATAATTTTTTCTGTGTAGATAACCTTGACATGAGCTCGAAAAACGCAATAAAATTTTTTTTTTTCGTTTGGTTTTTTTTTATTATTTTTTTTTTTAAATTTTAAAAATTTTTTTTTGGTTAATTTGTTTCGTCCGGCATAACTCGGGAACCACTAGCCCGATTTAATTGAATTAAATTTTAAATTACAATTCCCTTAATCTGTTCATATATTGTTTTCCTATACAAGCAACAGTTTCCAAGTTAAAAATGAATATATAAAGGAAAAAACTTATTTTTTGCCTAAAGATTTAATTTTTTTTTTTTTAAATCCATAAAAAATCCAAAATGAAAAAAAATGTCAAATCTTATTACTTTTACGTAAAGTCACATAACCTATGAGCAAAATGAGACAAAGATCATGAAAATCGATGCACGCGTTTCGCTTTTATTCGCAATTGAGTAAAGGTATGAATTTCAAAAATTAAAAAAATTTTTTTTTGGTTAATTTGTTTCGCCCGGCATAACTCGGGAACCACTAGCCCGATTTAATTGAATTAAATTTTAAAAAATTTAAAATTACAATTCCCTTAATCTGTTCATATATTGTTTTCCTATACAAGCAACAGTTTCCAAGTTAAAAATGAATATATAAAGGAAAAAACTTATTTTTTGCCTAAAGATTTAATTTTTTTTTAAATCCATAAAAAATCCAAAATGAAAAAAAATGTCAAATCTTATTACTTTTACGTAAATTCACATAACCTATGAGCAAAATGAGACAAAGATCATGAAAATCGATGCACGCGTTTCGCTTTTATTCGCAATTGAGTAAAGGTATGAATTTCAAAAATTTGCTCGACATATGCACAACTTTGTCTATGGTAAGGTTTTTTCTTTTTTTTTTTTGATTCTCAGAATTAACAAAACGGAATAAACAAAGGGTTATTTAATTTTTATGATTGCGTAAGCAAAGTAATAAACGCTAATAAATGTGCGTGAACAATTAAAAGGAAAAAAGGAAAGGGGACTTTTTTAAATATTTGGGTTTTCCGTTGGCTACCTGTATGATTTTTTTACAGAAATGCAACCCACATTTAAGGGTGGTCATTATTCGGAAAATTTAAGACTCACACATGGTGAAACAGGTATGTAGCCACCGTAAAAAAATATACACCCATTTATAAGTACCTGTCAGTAAAATACTAAACAATACACAGTATAAATAGGTCTTCATTGATCGATTTTACTCATTCAACAAGTGTCGACGAACGCGATAGTTAAAATGAGCAAACGTTCGCGAGGATTTGAATGCAATACCAATCCAAGTAATTTTTGTTACATGTGCGCCATGCTCGTCACTCATCGCCCAGGTTGTCCGGAAAGAAGTCCAAGTGCGAGTGTAGAAAATGTATCTTAAGCGACATATTTGCTCTAATTTTTTTATAATTTTGGAGTAGTTGTTCGACGATCTCTCTGTAATTTGAGCTTTTGTTGTTTCCAAGAAATCCGGAAACAATTTGCCGAAATGAGTTCCAAGCTGCAGCTTCATTGGTTTTTAAATAGGCGAACGCTTCGCCATCTTTGTTGATAGCTTTCACGAAGTTTTTTATGAGTCCGAGCTTTATGTGAAGAGGTGGGAGAAAAACATTTTCCTTTTTTATGAGTGGTGTATATTTCACGTTGTCGCTGCCGGGGATGAAGTTAACTCTTTCTGTCCAACTCCTCCTGGTGTAATGATGTTGACGATCGCGGCTGTCCCAAAGGCAGAGGAAACAACAGTACTTTGTGAATCGACCTTGTAATCCACAAAGGATACCGATAACCTTAAGGTCGGCACAAACTTTCCAATCGTGCCTCTCATAGGTAAGGCACTTTAGTAGATTGTCCATGACTTCGTATGTTTCCTTGGTGTCAACGGCATGAGCAATTGGAATCGAAGGTTTCTCGTTGCCGTTGTGCAGTAAAATTGCTTTAAGGCTCTGCTTGTTGCTGTCGATGAAAAGACGCCACTCTCCTGGATCGTAAGAGTACCTTTTTTTCCTTTTAATTGTTCACGCACATTTATTAGCGTTTATTACTTTGCTTACGCAATCATAAAAATTAAATAACCCTTTGTTTATTCCGTTTTGTTAATTCTGAGAATCAAAAAAAAAAGAAAAAACCTTACCATAGACAAAGTTGTGCATATGTCGAGCAAATTTTTGAAATTCATACCTTTACTCAATTGCGAATAAAAGCGAAACGCGTGCATCGATTTTCATGATCTTTGTCTCATTTTGCTCATAGGTTATGTGACTTTACGTAAAAGTAATAAGATTTGACATTTTTTTTCATTTTGGATTTTTTATGGATTTAAAAAAAAAAAAATTTAAATCTTTAGGCAAAAAATAAGTTTTTTCCTTTATATATTCATTTTTAACTTGGAAACTGTTGCTTTTATAGGAAAACAATATATGAACAGATTAAGGGAATTGTAATTTTAAATTTTTTAAAATTTAATTCAATTAAATCGGGCTAGTGGTTCCCGAGTTATGCCGGCGAAACAAAATAACCAAAAAAAAATTTTTAAAATTTAAAAAAAAAAATAATAAAAAAAAAAAACCAAACGAAAAAAAAAATTTTTATTGCGTTTTTCGAGCTCATGTCAAGGTTATCTACACAGAAAAAATTATCGCATCCGGAGTACATGAAATTTTTTTCAATTTGTTGAGTAGTGTTATTAATGTCAAACTAATGCAGATAGAGGCATGCATTTTTTAGTATTTTTAACAGACATTCTTCTCTTTCATTTTAGAGCCACATCGTATGGCTCTCAAAAGTATGAAAATAAATTATTAAGACAAATATATCCTTTGGAAATTAAAAGTCCTTTAAAAAAGAAAAAGATCGCCAAATGAAAAACTGAGTACACAGTTTTTCTACATATTATCTCTAGCGTCATGTGTATATGGTCTTGTTCAGGTGCAAAAAGTTCTGTTAGCAAATACCCGCTATTTCGCAGTGGGATTATTTCAAATCTACCAGTTTCTATACCAATAATTTTATCGTTCTACTAAAGATTTCGTATTTTTTTCTCGAAAGTTATCCACTTTACCCAATTATTAATCACTTTACCTTAATGGTAAAGGTAGATGTTGCTGCGCGTGATCTATACACTGACTCCAACACTTTGGTTGGTACAATTTGTATCCCTTTTGCCGCCCATTCCTCTTAAAAATCAAATTAGAAAAATCCATTTATGTAGCCTATCTAAATAGACAGTACGCTCAAACAACACCTTTTCACTATACTTTGGTTGGTACCATTTTATCCCTCTTGGTCCCACTTTCCCGTAAAAGTAAAAAAATTCAAAAACAAAAGTAATTAAAATCAATCGACTTTTCGTAGAAGTGCACTAACGTATCGGGAAAATTTTGATATTTTTGGAAAAATATTTGAGGAAATGAATAAAACCTTCATTTTGCGTATAGTTTCAGACATATATAATCTGGTTCAAGTGTAACGATTTTTTTAAATTGCCGTACGGTGTTATTTATTTTTCAACTTTTTTACTAAAATTCCAAATATCGTGGAAGATACATTTAATATTTGTACTCTTATTTCGGAAATATCAGATCGATCACTTCACATTGAAACAGTAGTTCAGGAACAGTCTCCAAAAAATTGAGAGAAATATTTTTTTTTAGTTTTTTCGTTTGTATTTTTTTGGTCTGTAATCAATATTTGATTTGAAGTGGGATATTGTCCTGGCTCAAGACCATTTTGCTTCTATATTTAATAGAATGCAAATTTATTTACAAATGGCATGATGAAATTTATTACTTGGCTGCAGACTGCATAACTCACTTCCGAAATTGCGTTTAAAAAAAAATATTTTATTTTTCCTGCCTGTGATGCTGTCAGAGTAATATATAAACCGAATTTACTATTCTAGCTGCAGCCGTTTGCTTGTTACCTTTTTTTAACCCGCTTTGTCCTATTTTGCTCTAAAACTCAGAAATTTCGAAAAAAATTTCGAACACACCGATTTTTTATTCTAGCTCCAGCCATTTGACCGGTACCAATTTTATCCCTTTTTATCGTTACAAGTACGAATTGGGAAAATGTCTTTATTTTATGTGTCTACGTAATTAGAGGGATGTACATTACATTCGTTTCGTGTTTTTAGCTGTTGTCGTTTAATTGGTACCATTTTTGTCCCTCTTTTCGCTCAAAAGTACGAATTTCGAAAATCCCTTTATTTTACGTTACTATGCGATTACAGGTTTATACAAAAAAGAATTTCATGATTATGACTGTTTTCGCTTTATTGGTACCATTTTTATCCCTTTTTACCCTTAAAGGTACAAATTTCGAAAATCCCTTACTAATTTTTTGTATTACGCTTTAATACAGTCAGAGGAATGTACACGCCTATTTTGATGAATCTAGCACTAGCTATTGAGTCGGCACCAATTTCACCTTTACCCTTAAAAGTACGAATTTCAAAAATCCCTTTATTCTACGTGCCTACGTAATTAATAGAATATACACAGCGAATTTCATGATTTTACCAATTGTCGTTTAATTTGTACCAATTTTATCCCTTTTCGTCCTATTTAATATGTTTTTGCATTCACTCTAGAAGAACGATCTTCAAAAAATGGACGAATTTTAACCTCAACCATTTTTATACTAGTTGGCGTGTAATTGTGCTATTTAACCATGATGAGCTTTATTTACAACTTTGGTGACCCCTTGAAATTTTCCCGCATTTTTTTTTGTAGAACATTTTAATCCTTAAATGCCCTTTTTTGATTTTCTCGAAAAAGGGGTCAAATTGGCCCATAAAGAGAGGAGCTAGAGGGCTAAGTTATTCCACAAAATTTATCTTCATAAAATTCCACAATATAGTTGTGACAATAATAATTCTATCAGACATTAACTTACAACATGTTTTTCATTTCGGCCAATAAATGAAAATTTTAATCCACTGTGAAAAGAAACTCAGACCAGCTGGACTATACGTTTATTCTACAAAACTGATCCACTCAACATGTCCTCTCAGAATTATAGGGTCGCTATTCTGTTCCACTCAAAATGTCTTAATTTGTAAGACAGTGATATTAGGGTGTATTGGGAGATAGTTTCAATCCTTATAGCATTTTCAATCTGTAGCTGAAATTTACATAAGATCGATTTCAAATGTTAGATCCCATACAAGTTTGATGCTATAAATCGACTTATGCTCGATTTTGCTTTCATTTGGAAGAGGCTAATAGGTGAAATAAATTCTTGAAACGTTTCACACATTTTCGATTCCAAGCGATTGACAACTCTTAAGCTTGTTTTTGGAAAACTCCTACTAGACCTAGATCTTTCCTCCGACCTCATAACTCCTTTCATTTAGGTGATAGCGCGCTTTCAACAGACAGACGTAAGTACATGACTTCGAATTTCAATGGTCTTCGAATTTCTCAATGATGAAGAATATATTCATAGGGTCTCCGGTCGAGTATTGTAAAGAGAAGTGCAAACATTGGTATAAAAATGCTGCAATATTCGAAATTACTAAGAAATGAACACATTCATTCATTGAAGTGCGCACAAATGTTATTGAAATTGTTTTTATAACATACAACAGGGCTATTGTTTTTGTACAAATTCATTGCATACTTCTCGGCTTAAAAACAATAATAATAAATAATATAATTTATTTAATAATTTTTTAATAATATTATTCTTAATATTAAATAACTCTGCGAAGCAATGGTTTTACAATTTAATTTTGCACCTCGCTGCCTGCTTGTCAATCAATCAATACCCAGGATAATGATTAACACTTTTCATATGCATTGAAATTGAATGTGGATGTGGATGTGGAAGTGGATGTTTTGTGTCGCGTCTGAAAACACCAACACAGATAATTAAAATATGAGGCAAACGTGCTGCTGACAGCCACTGTGTCTGTCTGTCTCTATGTCTGTCGGCCCGGCTGTATCATGTCAATGCTGTAAAATAATTAACTACCTTTGTGCAGGATGTTGCTCGTGGTTTTTATGATAATTAATACTCGCGTATGACGAGTATGCAGTCAGTCGGAACGCGGCTGATGTCGTTTATTGATAAAATAAAATATATAATAAAGTGATATAAAGTAATCACTTAGCACACACACGCGCACACACTTACATGAGACACGAACGAACACCTTATTAAGAGTCTCCATAAAATAGTCCATAAAATTAGTGGGGCGGCATAGCTGCGCTCTTATCAAATATTAACATGCGCGTGTACTTTTTACTAGGGATCAGCGTGTCGTTTTTGAAATAGTCGGGGTTCTCACATAGAGTAATCTGTTCATGTAAAAGGTGTTGGCTGAATTAAGGATTATAAAATGAAAATGCGAATGACAGCGACACGTACTAAGGATTGAAAATATTTTTTAGGATGTAGTATGGGGCAAAAATATTAAAAATGGAACTATTGCCCTAACTAAAGGAATATAACTGGAATCATGAAATTGGCGATATTATTATCAAATGAAAGGTCTCAATTTCTACTTTCGAATCGTATTCCCAGATATTTATACCCTCACTCTACAGAGTAGGAAGGTATATATTATTTGGAACAGAAAAAAAAGTGTAACGCTCAATGCGTTGGAGGAGTGACTTAAGACCCCTTAGTATGTTTGGACCAAATCCGTTTCACGACTTTTAAGGTGTTTGAGTCATATCCGTCAAAATCATTTGAAATTTTATATTTAAAAATGTTTTTATAATTATTTTAAAAATATTTACGCTTTAGCCACGTCCCTTCTTGTACCTTGTCTCTATCATAGGTAATATTAAATCCTCCATAACTTCTATACTGGTGCATGAATGCACTATGACTTGATATTTGATCATGTTTTCACAATTATTTTATAAATGTGGAAGTACAGCTCAAAATCCACATCAAACAGTAACTCGTTGTGGATGCATTGGCTTCTCAATAGTTACGTGTGGATTCTCTGAACCTCCATAGCCACCGAGATGAAAATGAGCTTCATGAAGGCTGAGCTGAAGGCCGATCTCTTCTCGAAAAATGTATACGTAAATTTCTTACAGTTTGCGTTAAAGACTCACTACTTTGGAAGTACATTTTTAATTTTTCCCATTTTGCAAATGTCAAACATAAACCTGAAAATAAAAATAAAAATAAAAATAAAAATAAAAATAAAAATAAAAATAAAAATAAAAATAAAAATAAAAATAAAAATAAAAATAAAAATAAAAATAAAAATAAAAATAAAAATAAAAATAAAAATAAAAATAAAAATAAAAATAAAAATAAAAATAAAAATAAAAATAAAAATAAAAATAAAAATAAAAATAAAAATAAAAATAAAAATAAAAATAAAAATAAAAATAAAAATAAAAATAAAAATAAAAATAAAAATAAAAATAAAAATAAAAATAAAAATAAAAATAAAAATAAAAATAAAAATAAAAATAAAAATAAAAATAAAAATAAAAATAAAAATAAAAATAAAAATAAAAATAAAAATAAAAATAAAAATAAAAATAAAAATAAAAATAAAAATAAAAATAAAAATAAAAATAAAAATAAAAATAAAAATAAAAATAAAAATAAAAATAAAAATAAAAATAAAAATAAAAATAAAAATAAAAATAAAAATAAAAATAAAAATAAAAATAAAAATAAAAATAAAAATAAAAATAAAAATAAAAATAAAAATAAAAATAAAAATAAAAATAAAAATAAAAATAAAAATAAAAATAAAAATAAAAATAAAAATAAAAATAAAAATAAAAATAAAAATAAAAATAAAAATAAAAATAAAAATAAAAATAAAAATAAAAATAAAAATAAAAATAAAAATAAAAATAAAAATAAAAATAAAAATAAAAATAAAAATAAAAATAAAAATAAAAATAAAAATAAAAATAAAAATAAAAATAAAAATAAAAATAAAAATAAAAATAAAAATAAAAATAAAAATAAAAATAAAAATAAAAATAAAAATAAAAATAAAAATAAAAATAAAAATAAAAATAAAAATAAAAATAAAAATAAAAATAAAAATAAAAATAAAAATAAAAATAAAAATAAAAATAAAAATAAAAATAAAAATAAAAATAAAAATAAAAATAAAAATAAAAATAAAAATAAAAATAAAAATAAAAATAAAAATAAAAATAAAAATAAAAATAAAAATAAAAATAAAAATAAAAACAAAAATAAAAATAAAAATAAAAATAACAATAAAAATAAAAATGTTACTCTACCTTTCAAAGTCAAAGTAAAAGGTGGTAGGTAGTTCAAATTTAAAAATTTAAATGGTTCATCTTCTAATATACAACCTTTGGTCCTCAATCACTATACATTAGGATGGGTCACGAAAATAAATTGCAGCGGTCAACCCCCAAAAATGAAGATTGGATTCTTTAATGATGATCTGCGAAATATTTCGTCATTGGTTTGGGCCATCTGTGAGCTAAACGCTCCTGAAAACACGCCTAAAAATCATGTTTTTACCATGTATTTTTTATGTTGCATTTTTGTCCAAATATTTTTCTGAACTAATAGACCCTTGGAAGCACTTTAAATGAAAAAAATTATTCTTGATACTCATTGGTAGTATTTTTGGACGTTTATGTGGTTTTTCAAGGTGACAGCTAAAAACTCATATATCTTGGAAACATTTTGTAAGAGGTGGTATGAAAAATAAAATCAACACCTTTCGAATGATGAATATCGGACGAAAAATGACGTCACTGACTCCATGTTTGTAAAATAATTTAATACAAGAGCCAAATTTCTCAAACTCTTTTTACTAAAAAGAGCGCTGTGACGTCAATTTCCTTCCGATTTTCATCATTTAGGCATCATTCGAAGGGTATTGACTGCCGCTATTTATTTTTTATAAAGCACTAACACCAAATTTGAAAATTTTTTCAATTGTCACTATGAAAAAAAAACACAAAATTACTATAAAGGTTCAATAATTCGACCAATAAGTAACTCTAAGGAAAGAATCAAAATTATTATTTAAAGTGCTTTCAAGTGTCTAATATTTCAGAAAAAAATTTTGACAAAATTGCAGCACAAAAAAAACACGGGAAAAGACATGATTTTAAGGGGTATTTTCAGGAGCGTTTAGCTCACAGACGACTTGATCTAGGAACGAAATATTTATCAGATCATCATTTAATAATCCAAATTTTATTTTAATGGGATGACTGGAAATTGTCTTTCTATATACATACATACTATACATACCTCTAAGCCCAATATCAATTACAAAGTAATTAAAAATTTCGTTTTTTTTTCGGTTAATGCGATTCCATAGATCTCTCCCAAACTCAAAGTGTTTTCGCCCATTTAGTTTATTACGCAGTAACTAGTTTAGCATCCTCATGCTCCCTTTTTCCCAATATATCCTTTTAATTACTTTTCTTGTTGTGACAATCCTGCAATGGGCCAAATACTTCCTTTCACACGAAAGCCGTTTTTGTGTCCCACTTAATTCCTTTGTACGCCAGTATATCCTGGCTTGTTTCTATTCCGGCGAAATCAATATCTATTTTCTTCTTCCTCCTCTTCTAGTTTTTCGTGGAACCACCTTGTCAAGCCTGCTGTTGTTGTTTTGTTATTTCTTCGTCCTTCGTTCTTTCTTTTCCTCCTAAACGAATTTCATCTCATTAAGTTGTTTCTTTTATGTTATGGCGTCCTCGTGTTGTCGTTTTTCTTTCTTTTGGTCTGTCATGTAAATTGAAAATTTATGTTTTTGTATGTGTGTGTGTGTGTGTGAGTGAGTGCCTTTGGTATGAACTGAAACAAAACAGTAATAAGATCCTTAACGAGGATTAACAAAGTGTAAACATTAATTGGTCTCTCCCCAGCCCTTCACGCGTTGTTGCTGCTGCTGTTGGTGTGGCAACAACTAGAACGAACGACGAGTTACTATGTGTGTGTGTATGCGTGAATATCTTTTGTATTGGTATTGGTTAGTAAATATCTTAATTTGCAACCTTATTCTATGAAATAAAATCCATTGGGTCATAATAATTCCGTATTGGTTTGGGGGAAAATTCTAATGATTCCCCAACCAAGACAAAGCTAAACCCCAGTCAAGCCATTGATGAATGAAGCGTTTCATCATTCGAGAAGATAATAAATGAAAAGCAATTAATAGTGGCTGATTACAATCGATGGGGGTTACCCTAATTCTCCATCCTCCACGCCTAACACAAGCGAACTATTTCGTGGAACAAAGAAGTAGGAGGCGGATTTGCTTCGTTTTACCACCAGTTCCATGGTACATGTGTACCGTGACAATGGTAACTTCGCCCTGGTTTAACGGAGGATGTGTGTGGGGAGGTCGTAATTGCCATAAACAAAAGGAATCCCGGATAATTTTCAATTAGTCTTATTCAGCGTTTCATCAACACCCACGCGTGGCTTCTTTGAATTTTCCCGACATCGAGAGAGAAACAAGTTTTCTACGAAATGTTGTTGAACGACCAGAACATACATTAGGTCGTATCGATATTTTTTCTAATGGAAAACACCGAACGACAATTTTTAAAAAAGCCGTTAAATTTGCGTATGGGTGGAATGGCGTTTTTAGTTTTTCATTTCCTCATCTACAAAGTTTCAAAGGATACAATTTTCCAAAAATTATTTTAAATACTTATTCCCCCACCCTATTATAATGGTATTAGTGTCAAATTAAAGAGGAGAATATCTGTTAAAAATACTTCCAATATCATATGGAATATATGTATTAGATCAGCATTAACACCTACTTTGAGATTATCCCTTACTTTATTTAAATATTTGATTCATATTTTACTTTCTAAGAGGGAACACTTGATTGAAATGGTTGTGAACGTGAAACTAATATAGATAGAAGCTTGCAATTTTAAGTATTTTTAGCACAAATTCTCTTTTTTAATTTGACACTAATACCGTTATCATAGGTTTGCCTGTCTGTTGAAAGCACGATAAAGGCCGAACGAAATGAGCTAGGAAGTTTAAATTTTCCCTAAATATGTCTTATGGTTGCAGATCGGTTGGGAAACCGGGCAAAATCGGACCAGAGGGAAAATTAGGGAAATACCCCTAATATTTAGACTATTTAAGCAATTTTTTTGAAATTTTCCAATTTTATACACTTGAAATTAGTTTCGTACCTTCCTCCAGTAACGTGTAATCACAAAAAAGTACAAAAAAAATTAGTGGATTAAATGGGATAAAAATAGTACCTTTGATACGACAACAGCTAGAAACATGAAATTCGGTGTGTACGTTCTGATAATTACGTAGACAAGTAAAATATAGTTTTTTGAAATTTGTACTTTTAAGGGATAAAATTGGTAAAGGGGGATAAAAATGGTACCAACCAAACTGCTGAAGATAAAATAATGAAATTCGGTATATGCATTTATCTGACTGTGTAGACGTGAAACATAAAGGATTTGTTCGAAAATTGTACTTTTAGGCGGAAAATGGGGCGAAAGGGATAAAAATGGTAACAATCAAGCGGTTGCAGTTAGAATAGTGAAATTCTGTGTGTATATTGCTGTGACTGTGTAGACACGAAAAATAAAGATATCTTTCGGTATTCGTACTATTAGGATAAAAACGGGATAAAATTGGTAGCTAGAATAATGCAATTCAGTGGTTATACTCGTCTGTCTTCGTAGACACGCACAATATGAGTATTTATCCCAAATCGTACTTTAAGGTCAACATTTAAACTTACTTCACTTTTTTGTAAAGTCGACAGGCGGTAATCCACCGGTAATTCTATGGAATGCACTCAGTGGTGGAGGATATATAAGATTCGGCCCGGCCGAACTTAACGCCTTTTTACTTGTTTTCACTAGTTTAGTATATTTTTTCGCCTCATATGTTGACTTCTATCTCAAGAAGTATTACCACATCTCTGCGATAAATATAGCAATGACAACCATATTAGTAAAAAAAACCAAATTTTTGGGACATATTTTTCCCACTTTGGGTATTTCCTTGGACAGAAATTAAAAAAAACTAGTAATACATTATTTTCGTAGATATTTTGCTTCCTAATTCCCAAAAATTCGTTACGATATCTTATTTTTTACATTTTACGCAATGTTCAATATGAATTTGTTTTTGTGGAAAAATTTGGTTTTTATGAAATTTTTAGTTTTGCGAAGAATGGATTAGAAAATGTTTAGTATAGGGTGGGCAATTTAAAATTTTAAACTAGTGTCGGCTTTAAAAAAGTACAGATTATTTTTTCAAATTCCTGGTTTTATTGCATAGGTTGAGCTTTGTCATTTAATAATGGAACAAAATATCATGCATATGACTATCACGACTGGCTCGGCAGTACCTGATCCGATCAACCCAATTTTTCAGTACAGTCCAAAATCCATGTCTTCTCAATAGTCACGTGTGGGTTCTCTTAATCCCATATGCGGCAATTTTGCTTATTGACACAGAAAATGAGCTTCATCTGAAAACACAAAAATTTCCCACATAAATTTCGTAACGTTTGCGTTAAGGACTCACTACTTTGGAAGTATGTTTCTAATACTTCTCAATTTTGTTCGAACGTATAGAGTCCCATTTTGAAAATGTCAAAAAAAAACCTGAAAATAAAAATAAAAATTAATTTTATTCCATCTTTCAAAGACAAAGTAATCAAATTAAAAATATTAAATGGCCCAACTTATATACTTTTTGCCTCATAAGTAGACTTACTCAAGAAGTATTTCCACATTTCGGTGGAAAATAAAGAAATTGCGACCATATATAACATAACATAACATATATAAAAAAATCTAAATTTTGGAATATAAAGGGTGTTTTTTATTGAGGTATAGAACTTCGAATTGAAATAAAACACAAGAAAATCGTTTTAATGTAAATCAATTTGGCTTTATTGGAAGGATAATTTTATGTCATTAATGTTTAAATATGATTTCGGGCATGTGGCCGCCGCGGCTGGCTCGAATATAGCCAATTCTACAGGTCCAATTTTCAACCACTTTTTCGAGCATATGGGGCCGTATGTTGGCAATAACGCCACGAATGTTGGCTTCCAAGTCTCCTAACGTTTCTGGTTTGTTGGCGTAGACGAGCGACTTCACATATCCCCAAAGAAAATAATCCAATGGTGTCAAAACACACGATCTTGGTGGCCAATTGACAGGTCCATTCCGCGAAATTATGCGCTCATCGAATGTTTCCTTCAATAATTCGATTGTGACGTGCGCTGTGTGGCATGTAGCGCCGTCTTGTTGGAACCACAACTCATCCACATTCATGCCATCCAATTCGGTCTCCATTAACGGTAACTGACTCTCCAGCATTATTTCGGAAGAAGTATGGCCCAATGACTCCACCAGCCCATAGAGCACACCAAACAGTCAGTTTTTGTGGATGTAATGGCGTCTCAAGGTTCTCATGTGGATTCTCTTCACTCCAAATGCGGCAATTTTGCTTGTTGACGTAGCCATTCAACCAAAAATGAGCCTCATCACTGAACAAAATTTTGTGATGAAAATCAGCATCGAGATGAATCTCATTTTCGGCCCATACACCAAAATCACGACGCATTGCATGGTCTCGCGGCTTTAATTCTTGCACAAGCTGGATCTTTTAAGGTCGCAAGCCAAGATTTTTGCGCAAAATCTTCCATAAAGTTGATGGACAAAGCTCCAATTGCTGTGCACGGTGGCGAATCGATTCATTCGGGTCCTCTTCAACACTTTGCTCTACAGCGGCAATTGTTTCTTCGGTGCGCACTGTTCGACGTCTCTGCGGATGCGTATTATCACATAGAGTAAACGTAGTGCGAAAACGATCCATGGTTAACCGAATTAATTGCTCTGATGGACGATTATGTCGACCATATGGAGGGAGCTTGCGGTGAACTTCGCGAACTGAACCATTACTTTCGAAATAAATTTGCACGATTTGCAAGCGTTGTTCTTTTGTCAACCTGTTCATGATGAAATGGCAAACCAAACTAAATATTAATCACTTGACAGCTGACAAAATGGCCGCCAGTTAAAAAAGTGATGCCAACTTAAAGTTCTATACCCCAATAAAAAACACCCTTTATTTCCCCCACTCTGGGAATTTTGGTATTTTGTTGGGGAGGAAATGTAAAAGCTGGCAATACATTATTTTCGTAGACACTTTTGTGAACTTAATTAAAAAATTGTTACGAGATCTCAATTTTTAAGAATTTACGCAATATTTGAATTTGTGTAAAAAAAATTATGAAATTTTTAGTTTTGAGTTTAGTGAAATTTAAGAGGGGATAGCCTATTTATTGTCTGTTGCATATTATTACAACCCTTGCTCTACTCTTTCACAAATTTGTATAAGTTTTTATTGCTTTTAATAAGATTTGCCTCCCTCGTGAGAGCACCACATACCATGGAAAATACATACTGTGTATGGATTTATATATTTATTCGCCTAAAATCAGATTTGAGGGACAGTTTAGCACAAATTCGGAAAATTACAAAATTAACCCTAAAATTATTTTTTTGACTGATTTCTGGCATTTTAGTTATGTTTTAAGCTTTGATATATTCAGAGATTTATAGTAGAATTTTACGGAAAATATTTTTGTAGAATATTTTGACCCGTTAAAAGTTTGTTTTAGGGGTGTTTTTAGCCTTTTTCACAAAAGGGACCAAAAAGACACCTACATTGAGGAGCTAGAGGGTTAAAATCTTCCACATAAATGTTCCCCGTACTGTTTTAAGTAATATTGCTAAATACATCTAAACTTAAAATGTAAGGATCAGAAGGTTTCATATGCCCATTCGTCATAAAAAGAATTTAATAAATTATTTCTGCTTCAAATACCCAACTTTGTTCGGGTATTTTATACAGATATATTATAAATATCTACAGTTTTCTTTTGTCCGGTGACTTATAGTGAAATTTGACATAGAATATCTTTTCCATTCACTGCATACCCCTGAAAATCAGTTTTGTAGGACAGTTCAGCTGCAATTCGGAAAAAGTACTAAATTAACCCTTAAATGAATTTTAAGTTTTGGTTTATTTCTTTTATTTGAGATAAGCTTTGAGTTTTTGTATATTCAGAGACTTATAGTAGCATTTTATGGCGAATATTTTTGTAGATCATGTTGATTCGTTAAACCACCGTTTTAAGGCAGTTTTTTACCCCTTTTCCAAAAAGGGACCAAAAAGACCCCTACATTGAGGAACTAGATGGTTAAAATTAAATCTGCAGCTTTCATTTGTTCTGTGACTTATAGTGAAATTTGACATAGAATATTTTTTCCATTCACACCATACCCCTGAAAATCAGTTTTGTATGACAGTTTAGCACCAATTCGGAAAAAGTACAAAATTAACCCTTAAATGAATTTTAAGTTTTGGTTTATTTCTGTTATTTGGGATAAGCTTTGGGTTTTTGTATATTCAGAGACTTATAGTAGAATTTTATGGCAAATATTTGTGTAGAATATTTTGCCCGTTAAAAGTTTTTTAGCCTTTTTCACAAAAGTGACCCCTATATTGAGGAGCTAGAGGGTTAAAATGTTCCACAAAAATGTTCCTCGTAGTGTTGTAAGTAATATTGCCTATATTTAAAATGTAAGGATCACAAGGTTTCCTATACCGAGTCATCATAAGAAAAAAAAAAACAAAAATAAATAATTTCTTCTTCAAATATATATATATATTATATCTGCAGCTTTCATTTGTTCTGCGACTTATAGTGAAATTTGGCATAGAATATCTTTTCCATTCACTGCATACCCCTGAAAATCAGTTTTGTAGGACAGTTCAGCTGCAATTCGGAAAAAGTACAAAATTAAACCTTAAATGAATTTAAAGTTTTGGTTTATTTCGGTTATTTAGGATAAGCTTTGAGTTTTAATGTATTCAGAGACTTATAGTAGAATTTTATGGCGAATATTTTGACCCGTTTAAAGTTTTTTTAGCCTTTTTCACAAAAGGGACCAAAAAGTCCACTATATTGAGAAGCTAGAGGGTTAAAATGTTCCACAAAAATGTTCCTCGTAGCATTTTAAGTAATATTGCTGAACACATCTTATACCCAAAATATAAGGGATCCAAGGTTTCCTATGCCGATTCATCATAAGAATGTGCAAAGTGGTGGAAATATTCACCCCGTCTAAAATGACCATACGTAAACTTTCAAAACGCCGAAAAACATATATTCTTTTTTTATTATCTTTATCATTTTACTAGCTGAACCCCGCCCGCTTGCCAGGCAAAAAACAAATGGTAAAATTAAAGACAGGTTTCTTATTGATTTTTTTTTCGTGGTATATACGTTCTAATTTTCAGCGAAAAATCAAAATCGGGCATATTTATCTTTCTCATGACCAGTAATATATACGCTCCAATGTTCAGCCTTTTAGCTCTATAACACGTTTGCCACGTCTCCACCGCCCACGAAAATCCAAATTTCGGCAACATATTTATCTTTCTCGTGGTCAGTAATATATATGTACCAATTTTCAGACTTCTAGCTCTCCAAAACGCTTATGCCACGCCCCCACCGCCCACGAAACGAAAATCCAAATTTCGGCATCAAATTGAACTTTTTCGTGATCAATAATATATACATTCCATTTTTCAGCCTTCTAACTCAAAAAACACTATTGCCACGCCCACTCCGTCCACAAAACGAAAATCCAAATTTCGGCATCATATTTATCATTCTCGTGGTCAGTAATATATATGTACCAATTTTCAGCCTTCTAGCTCTCCAAAACACTTTTGCCACGCCCCCATCACCCACGAAACAAAAATCCAAATTTCGGCATCAAATTGAACTTTTTCGTGATCAATAATATATACATTCCATTTTTCAGCCTTCTAGCTCAAAAAACACTATTGCCACGCCCACTCCGTCCACAAAACGAAAATCCAAATTTCGGCATCTATTTATCATTCTCGTGGTCAGTAATATATATGTACCAATTTTCAGCCTTCTAGCTCTCCAAAACACTTTTGCCACGCCCCCACCGCCCACGAAACGACAATCCAAATTCCGGCATCAAATTGAACTTTCTCGTGGTCAGTAATATATACATTCCATTTTTCAGCCTTCTAGCTCAAGGAAACTATTGCCACGCCCACTCCGCCCACAAAAACAAAATCCAAATTTCGGCATCATATTTATCATTCTCGTGGTCGGTAATATACATGTACCAATTTTCAGTCTTCTAGCTCTCAAAAACTCTTTTGCCACGCCTACTCCGCCCACAAAATGAAAATCCAAATTTCGTCATCATGTTTATCATTCTCGTGATCAGTAATATTTATGTACCAATTTTCAGCCTTCTAGCTCTCAAAAACACTATTGCCATGCACACTCTGCCTACAGAGCCAATTTTTAAAAATTCTATAGCATATAATTCCTTCAGGTCTATCTGTACTGAAAATTTCGATAACATCAGTTCAGCCGTTTACGCGTGATTGCGGAACGGGATATTAGTTTTTATATTTTGGAAAGAGGACTTCATTTAAATAAAAGCAAAATAATCCAAAAATGGATAACAACAATAATTCGCTTAGCTGGATCAGTAAAATGTGACCCATTCTTATGAAAAATAATTTATTTAGACAATTAAAACTCGATACCCAAAGCACCAATATCAAAATTAAAAATTAATTTTATTTATTTATTTTATAGCGGCAAAAAATGTCTCTTTCTTCTGATCCTCGATCGAAGGAATGGCGGTTATTTTCTCAAAACATCACATTTGTGGTATTTATTTTCCCCATTTTAGGAATTGTGGGATTTTTATATGTTGTGAATGTATTGGCACCTTGTCAAGGATAGCGAGTATACAGAAATATGAGCTATATTGACAAAAGTTTGTTCTATTGTCCCACTTTTAGCTGAAGCTAAACCTTAGTTCATTCACCTTCATCCTCCGAGTTTGTTTTACCAAAAAAAAAAAGCAAACATTATCTCTGTTGCCCCGTGTAATTATTTAATTTATTGATAACATTCCACATTTAAAACAATGTTCTTGTAATCTATACTATACTCGTTCGTACTCGTACTCGTAGATAATAATATTTATGTTATAATATTTCTTATCGTAATGTTCGCTCAGTCAGTCACCTACACATCGCCATGACAAATATTAATTTAAAATATTTTAATTATGTTTCATTTTGGGTATCAGTCGCCACCGTGTACCATATCATCTTCATCGTCGTCATCATTATTATTATTATTTGGCAAACGCATCGAGACACTTAGCAACATTGTATTCAAAGAGTACACCTCGCTACGCCCTCCTCCCTCTCCTTTAAATGTTGCCTCGTTTTGCAATTACTGTGTGGGTGTTACATGCCGCTGATTGCACTTGCATCTCTTAGGTCTCTTGGAAATTGGTGCGCGAAATTAAAAATGCAATAAATGGGTATTTAAAAATAAAACACACGAAAATATCTGTAATGCAATGTTTAAATTTGTTTAAATCATCTTTGCAGGAGGGGGCATTTTAAATTCGTGGCGGCGGGTGACAGAGTGTTGTCCCTAGAAACATATACCGAAACCATCTATAACCTATACACAATTTTATTTTGGAAGTGTAGTTTTAACGACATTCTCCAGAAGTCATATATATCGGCACGTCTAGAAGACAATTGGAAGATTGTTTTTATTTTACAAAGAATAGTGTGGCGATATTTCATTAAAAGTATAACAACGGTCGTTACCGCCTAGAAATCATGCTATATGCACTGAGGAGTCAAGTAACAAGTGTCTCCATGACGTTTGTGTATATAATTCCATAAAATATAGATGCAACAACGTCTTGAGTCAGGAGGGGATATACCAGTTCAAAAAGTGTGCGCGATGTGGAAATAATTTTCATCTGTATTGGTTTATCATTAACAACCATTTCAAGTTTTCCCCCATTAGTTAGTTTTTTTTTTCAATTTAGTTTTTTAAAGACGAAATTTGAAATGGTTTTTAATGCTAAACTAATGCAGATAAAGCCATGAAATTTAAAGTATTTTTAACAGATATTCTTCTCTTTAAGCACGCGTATAAATATTTAAAACATTTTTTGAAAAATGTTATCCATTGCAACTGTATTCGTCCAATTCTGCATTAATTTCCTCCAACTGAAATAGATCGAAGATCCACCGAAATTTCATTCCATCAAACATGCAACATATTTCCCCGAACTTCCGAAATAATAACAATGAATAGTTTGAGTTGAGATTACATTTCCATTTTTCCTCGTTACTGAAATAAATGGCATAATAAACAGCACAGACAGAGTATAATACAGAAAAAATAATAGATGTTGTAAATTCCATTCAAATTCAAGTCACTCACTTGCCTTGCAGTCCAAGGAGAAGGTAAGAACTATACATTAGGGAGAAACGGTATTCGATCGGGGAAAATTGGGTTTCGTGAACAAGAGTAACAAAGACAGTAATTATAACTATAATACTTTAAATAATCATAATAATATTATATATAATATTAAATATAGGATGGGGCATTTAAAACTTTAAATTATAAGCGGCTATAAAAAAAGTGCTGAACTTTGTCATTTAATAATGGAACACAATATCATTTATGGCTGGGGACTGGCTCTGCAGTACCTCATCCGATCAACTAAATTCTTCAGTACAGCCCAAAATCGACACCAAACAGTGACTCCTTGTGGATGCATTGGGGTCATCTGATCCCCATATGCGGCAATTTTGCTTACTTGCATAGCCACCGAGATGAAAATGAGCTTCATGAAGGCTGTACTGAAGGCCGATCTCTTCTCCAAAATTTCCCACGTACATTTCTTACAGTTTGCGTTAAAAACTCACTGCTTTGGAAATAAGTTTTTAATATTGCCCCATTTTGTGAATGCCAGACATAAACCTAAAATTAAAAATAATAAAAAATAAACCTGAAAATAAAAATAAAAATAAAAATAAAAATAAAAATAAAAATAAAAATAAAAATAAAAATAAAAATAAAAATAAAAATAAAAATAAAAATAAAAATAAAAATAAAAATAAAAATAAAAATAAAAATAAAAATAAAAATAAAAATAAAAATAAAAATAAAAATAAAAATAAAAATAAAAATAAAAATAAAAATAAAAATAAAAATAAAAATAAAAATAAAAATAAAAATAAAAATAAAAATAAAAATAAAAATAAAAATAAAAATAAAAATAAAAATAAAAATAAAAATAAAAATAAAAATAAAAATAAAAATAAAAATAAAAATAAAAATAAAAATAAAAATAAAAATAAAAATAAAAATAAAAATAAAAATAAAAATAAAAATAAAAATAAAAATAAAAATAAAAATAAAAATAAAAATAAAAATAAAAATAAAAATAAAAATAAAAATAAAAATAAAAATAAAAATAAAAATAAAAATAAAAATAAAAATAAAAATAAAAATAAAAATAAAAATAAAAATAAAAATAAAAATAAAAATAAAAATAAAAATAAAAATAAAAATAAAAATAAAAATAAAAATAAAAATAAAAATAAAAATAAAAATAAAAATAAAAATAAAAATAAAAATAAAAATAAAAATAAAAATAAAAATAAAAATAAAAATAAAAATAAAAATAAAAATAAAAATAAAAATAAAAATAAAAATAAAAATAAAAATAAAAATAAAAATAAAAATAAAAATAAAAATAAAAATAAAAATAAAAATAAAAATAAAAATAAAAATAAAAATAAAAATAAAAATAAAAATAAAAATAAAAATAAAAATAAAAATAAAAATAAAAATAAAAATAAAAATAAAAATAAAAATAAAAATAAAAATAAAAATAAAAATAAAAATAAAAATAAAAATAAAAATAAAAATAAAAATAAAAATAAAAATAAAACTGAAAATAAAAATAAAAATAAAACTGAAAATAAAAATAAAAATAAAAATAAAAATAAAAATAAAAATAAAAAAACAAAAATGACTATTTTATTATTTTCTTGTTTTTTATTTCCCAATATTTCGACCAACTCCGTTGGTCATCTTCAGGGGTCTATTACAAAAAACACAAATTATTCAATTACAAGTTACAAGCATTAACAATCAAAAAATATCACAATATTTATATTTACATTTTTAAAAAGTTGTTCACAATAGGAAAATTCTCCTGCCACTCTCTTCAAGCTTGTGTCAACTACTGTCTAATTTGTCGTCTATGTTTTTCCACCGTGTTCCTATATATTTGAGCACAACCGTCTGTGTCTCTCTTATAATTAAGCCTTTTTCCAGGGGAGACGTCAATTATATTTAGCATTTCCAAAGTGTATCTCCTTGTATAATTATTCTCTTCCGCTAATATTTCGACGTCATTAAAGTTTGGTTTATGTCCCGTCAAGGTACAGTGGGCTGCAAGGGCAGTTTTTTGCTCAATGGGTTTGTCAAGAGATTTGTGTTCGGTTTTGTGTGATGAAAGTCTGGTTTTCAATTTGTTTTTCGTAGTGCCGACATATACCTTCTGGCATATGTCGGACTTGTCACCATTGCATTTTATTTTGTACACGACGTTTGGTTTCTCCTCTTTCTTGATTTTTGATTTTGTCCTACTAAATAGTTGGTTGACGGTCCTGTGTGTTTTATATGCCAACTCAAATTTTTCTTTGTCGTAAATATTAGAATGTTTTAGTCTTTCGGATAGTCCTGGAATGTATGTTGTAGATTTATAAATTTTGCTTGGTCTTTCGTCATTTTTGTTAAGTTTTTCTTCCGTCGTTCGCTTGATTAGATTACTTATTAATTTTTCGGGAAAGTCGTTCATACGCAGTATATTTCTAATTTTGGATTTGTTTGTTTCGTGAAATTCCTTATCACTGGTTTGTAGGACCCTGTTTATAAAATTCGTCGCGGTGTTTATGATTGTTCGTCTTGGGTGCTTAGAATAAAAATTAATTAGACGTCCGGAAGCCGTTTGCTTTTGGTACCAGTCAACTTTCAGCAGATTCCCTTGTCTAATTATCACCGAATCCAAATATGGTAGTTTGTTATCCAATTCTTTTTCCATCGTAAATTGTATTTGTCGGTTGAAAGAGTTTAATGCGTTAAGTATGGCGTCTACTTCACTACGCTTTACAATTGCGAATAAGTCGTCTACATATTTGGTCAGTATTTTAGGTTTTTCTTTTATCTTTTCCATCGTGGCGTCCAGCAGTTCTTCCATAATGATGTCAGCAATTACAGGTGAGGCTGGTGACCCCATTGGCATCCCCTTTTTCTGTTCATACACCTTGTCTTCGTACTTGAAATAGCGTGTCTCTTTAATGCAGAAGGTCAATAATTCTATGAAGAGGTCCCGAGGTATTCTTGTATGCTGTTCAATTTGATTCCATTTCTTATCTATTGTCTTTATGGCTAAGTTTATGGGAATACTTGGGAACAAAGAAACCACGTCAAATGAAATCAATATTTCGTCATTATTTATCGTCATGTTGCTAATCCTGGCTTTGAAGTCTCTAGCGTCTTTGACATTGTACTTGGATCTGGTCGTCAAGTTTTTCAAAATGTCAAGTAGATATTTGCAGAGTCCATACGCAGGTGCATTTATTGATGAACAGATGGGCCGTAATGGCGTTCCCTCCTTGTGGATTTTGGGTAATCCGTAGATTCTAGGGGCTGTGGCGATTTTATTTGTCAATTTATTCTTTTCTATCAAGTCAATAAGATTTTTGTTAAATAATTTTTCCACTAAACGGTTGTTTTTAATTTGTAGACTAAGCACCCAAGACGAACAATCATAAACACCGCGACGAATTTTATAAACAGGGTCCTACAAACCAGTGATAAGGAATTTCACGAAACAAACAAATCCAAAATTAGAAATATACTGCGTATGAACGACTTTCCCGAAAAATTAATAAGTAATCTAATCAAGCGAACGACGGAAGAAAAACTTAACAAAAATGACGAAAGACCAAGCAAAATTTATAAATCTACAACATACATTCCAGGACTATCCGAAAGACTAAAACATTCTAATATTTACGACAAAGAAAAATTTGAGTTGGCATATAAAACACACAGGACCGTCAACCAACTATTTAGTAGGACAAAATCAAAAATCAAGAAAGAGGAGAAACCAAACGTCGTGTACAAAATAAAATGCAATGGTGACAAGTCCGACATATGCCAGAAGGTATATGTCGGCACTACGAAAAACAAATTGAAAACCAGACTTTCATCACACAAAACCGAACACAAATCTCTTGACAAACCCATTGAGCAAAAAACTGCCCTTGCAGCCCACTGTACCTTGACGGGACATAAACCAAACTTTAATGACGTCGAAATATTAGCGGAAGAGAATAATTATACAAGGAGATACACTTTGGAAATGCTAAATATAATTGACGTCTCCCCTGGAAAAAGGCTTAATTATAAGAGAGACACAGACGGTTGTGCTCAAATATATAGGAACACGGTGGAAAAACATAGACGACAAATTAGACAGTAGTTGACACAAGCTTGAAGAGAGTGGCAGGAGAATTTTCCTATTGTGAACAACTTTTTAAAAATGTAAATATAAATATTGTGATATTTTTTGATTGTTAATGCTTGTAACTTGTAATTGAATAATTTGTGTTTTTTGTAATAGACCCCTGAAGATGACCAACGGAGTTGGTCGAAATATTGGGAAATAAAAAACAAGAAAATAATAAAATAGTCATTTTTGTTTTATTATTTGAAAAAACTGACCTCAAGCCGAACAAAATACAAAACGCAACACATCAAAAAGGTCAACCATACATACCACTAAAATAAAAATAAAAATAAAAATAAAAATAAAAATAAAAATAAAAATAAAAATAAAAATAAAAATAAAAATAAAAATAAAAATAAAAATAAAAATAAAAATAAAAATAAAAATAAAAATAAAAATAAAAATAAAAATAAAAATAAAAATAAAAATAAAAATAAAAATAAAAATAAAAATAAAAATAAAAATAAAAATAAAAATAAAAATAAAAATAAAAATAAAAATAAAAATAAAAATAAAAATAAAAATAAAAATAAAAATAAAAATAAAAATAAAAATAAAAATAAAAATAAAAATAAAAATTAAAATAAAAATGAATTTTGTTCTACCTTTCAAAGTCAAAGTAATCGGTAGTTCAAATTGTAAATGTCGCACACTATAATTACAAATATATATAAGATCGCGATAAACTCCGCGAACTGATGTTTCCAAATTTAAACTCTTACAGCTCGACATGTTGAGGCCCCATTGCAACCAATTTCCAGACCTAAGCTCGAAAACACTTCAGGGAGGTCTGTGTAAACAGTTAGTCAAATCTGACCAATCAGCTAGAAATGTCTGATTTATTTCCAGAAACTATTTCGAATGTCCTTTCACACCACTCTATTATACAGACACAACTGAAGCTCGTGTAAGGATGTGAGCTTTGCTGTATTTGTTTGTAAATCGTTTGTCGACTAAATTATCCTTGGAGTGCTGTGATTGTATGCTGTGTGGGTGGGTGAGTTCCCGAACGCAAACCTGACTAACCCGCACGATGAATGTCACGACGACACTCTTGTCATAGTCACAGGAGAGGAAGGAGTACAATCATCATTGTCATGATTGTCTCAACACAACTCCCATCGGCTGCTGGTGTTGCTTTCCCAATGATTCTGATTCTGATGGCGATGCTGATGCATATAATGGCACAACAGCATTACCATCAACACTATCACCATCACTTATCTATCACTGGTGGCATTCATATGCGTACGAATGAGGCGACAGGAGAAATGGAGATG